>JAOEGL010000011.1:26197414-26402414 GCA_034509955.1 Urosaurus nigricauda | reverse complement strand
GTGTATGTTATTATTTCATTTTTATTTCTTTTAATTTTTTTTCCTTTTAAATTAAAATGTTTTAATTATATTTTAAGTTATGTTTATTTTGCATTTGATATATTTTATGTATAATGCAAATTAATTAATTTCTATGTTTAAATAAGACTTAAGTACTAGGTAGTATGCTTAGGAGTACCTAAAGCACCCAGGCCGCCTTTTCCTTCCTATTTACCTTCCATTTAAAAAGGCAGCTTTAATTTCCTCCAACATTGTCATTATTCAGCCGAGCCACAGGACGGCGCCTGGCAGCATATGGGAACAGGCTGCCAAAGAGTGAGGAAAGGCTAGATCGTCACCATGAAAACAATCTAGGAAGCCAAACTTAGAGGGCCGGTTGCTGATTGGTGGAAGCATAAAGCGTCACAGAGATACGTTCTAGGAAGTACGACTTGGAGGGCCAGCTCTCCGAGAGCGATTGGCTAGAGCGTCGCTGTAGAGAAAGGAAAAACTGCGCCTGCGCGGAAGACGGGGAGAGGCCGCGCTGGCACTTCCGGCTCCGCCTTTCAGAGTCCGGAAGAACAGGTTGGACTCTGGGCCCAGAGTACATCCCATTCTTCCGGACTCGGAAAGGCGTGGCCGGAAGTCCCTACATGACCCCTCCTCGTCTCCTGACACCATTTCCTCAAACGTCACAGTGGCGACAATCTAGCCATCCACTTTCGGAGGGCTGGCCCTCTAAGTCGGGTTTCCTAGACTGTCTCCATGGGCCTCTGCGCTCGGAGGCGGGACCTTTCAGCTGACGTTGCAGCTATTTGAATTAAAGGGCCGAGAAGGGGCCTGGGGCTCACGTTCGCCCTCCTGTGGCTCTACTGAGGCATGACAACATTAAGATAAATGGGAAGCCCAGTATTTTAACCTTATCTTTTAAGTGGACTTATTGAATTATTAGTATTTTATATCATTTCTATTTTATTTAAAATGTTTCTCTATATTACGTTGAAAAGAAATGATTAAAATTTCAGAGAATTTTAAAAAATGGAAATAAAACACAAAGAACAGATTCATAAAGTAAAACTGAACATGTTTTAAGTCAAATACTTCAAATAGAAAATAAATTAAACTTTAATATTGACTGACATAAAATGACATAATTTTTTTTGAAAAATCAGTCAAACTTGAGATAAGTATTAGTAATTTTATTTTAAATATTATTTAAAGTCATACTTGAAATTAACAGTAATGATTTTATTATTAATATTATTACGATCATATTTATGTAATAATATTTTTCCAAACCATAAAAGTAATTAATTATAAAAATATTTTTTTAAAACTAGACTGTATATATTTAAATAAATATATTAATATAATTTAATTTGTGGAAAAATGTTAGAATATGAAGGGGAAGCAATTGTTTAAACTATAGAATATAAGAAATTATAATTTAAAAATAAGTAAAACTAAAATTTGTTAGAAAATATATTAAAACTCAAATGACAGTAAAACAACTAATTAAAAAACCTAGCCCAATGAATCAAGATTAATATGAAATCAAAGAAACAAATTATAATAATGCTAAGCCATAGCTAAGAACATAGCTTTTTTATTGTTCAATATTTCATTTTATTGTATGTGTAAAAATTTTCTCACTGTAAAGGAAAGTTATGAAATGTACACTAAAATGATATATATAACAATTGTAAGATATTTGTAAAAGGGAAAAATACCCATTGGACAATTGTAAGGGTTTTTCAAGAGTACAGAATTCATCATCCCTTTCCACCAAATTCAAAAATACTAGCAACTAAAATTGTTTGTAATGATACAGAAAACCATTACAATTGCAATTAATAAAACATTGGCCAACAGATAGTGATAATTAATCTGACTTTATTTTTAATTTAACTTTTTCCAATGATAACGATGATGACCGTGGTGGTAATGATGATCTAATTAACCACGAAATTCACCATCATGGCTATATTTCATTTCACATTTACTTTTTTTGAAAAATCAAAGATTCTGTTTACATTTTAATTATGTATCCTATGTACATGTATCTTTTAAATAAATAAATGTCATATGATGTGTGTATATATATATATATATATTGTTTTTAAATTTTAAACTTTTATTTTTATTTCTTTTTATTTACAATTTGTTTTAATTAAATTATCTATACATATTAACTGCATGCATTATGGAAGGGCATTGGCCCACTTCTCCCACGATCCCCTTCGCCCCAGTCACAAAAGAAGAAGGCACAAACCACACACGACGCAACACGGAGTTTTATTACAAATATCACGCATCCTACGCCGCTGCAAATGACATGAAATGGTTTGGTCTCTAACAACAAATAAGAAGAGAGATTTCCACTCATTGAGAGAACAAAAACGGACAGTTGGGCATTATTGAAAAGCTACACAATCTGTACAGATCACCTCCAAGATATTTCTGTGCTATTTTGACTATCACAAAGCAAAGAAAACAGCAAAACATTATTATTATTATCCTGTGCTTCTTTTAAAAATTCTATAATAATCATCATCAAAACAGCAAAGAAATGCTCTCAACGTGCTCCATACAAGTTGTGTCCCTTTTCAATTGCAATGGGACCCAATTCCCCCTTTTTGTTTGTAGGATCCAAACCTGGCCCTTCTCCACAGAGCTAGGTTTTCCCTTTGGAGCACCGTCTACAGGGACCCAGTGAAACCAAGGTCAGTGCTGGCCCATACAGATTCATCAGAGACTATACTACAAGTCGGGTTTTTCCCTTTGGGCAAGGACTGTCCCTTGGTTTTCTCTGGTCCTGGGACTGAAGACCATCCAGTGCCCTCTCTGTATCAATAAGAAAGAGGGAAAGGCAAGGAAGACCTTCTCCCTTCTCCAGCAAAACTTGGCAATGTATATGTTTAAAAGCAGGGAAAACAACAAGAGAAGGAGGAGGAGAGGCAAAGACATTCTCACCCCCCAAAACATCAACATTAACACAAAGAGCCCCACATTCATAAGCGTAGGGTAATAAAGAAATGAATACAGACATGGGCACATATAATACAAATAATCTAATGAATATTGTATATATTTATATTATAAATATATATGACTGTTATGTATGAATACAAATAATCTGATAGATATTGTGCCTATCGAAAAGACTCCCTCCTTCTCTTTTCCTGAACAAAGAGAGCTTTGGTCCATTTCCAGGCCCCTTTGCACTCATTAGCTTAAAATGGCATTAATGGGTCACTGTCCAAATCTGTGTTTGGGTTCTTTTACAGCATAGTCTTTCATTGCCAGCTGAAATGGCTTTTCCTAGCCATCTCCTTTGCTCTCAAAGACTCTTGGCTGAAATAAATCTTAAATAGATAATCGCACAACGCTCTGAAAACGCTGCTACTCCGCTTTAACGGCTCCGATGGCCTCACTTCCCATCCTGGAGTTCATAGTTCGGTGAGGCCTCAAAGGCTCTGGCAGAGAATTCCAAATGCCCCTCCATAAACTACAACTCCCAGAATGCAACAGGAGGCAGACACAGCATTAAAAGTGGATTAGAAACGTTTTACAGATCGTAGAACGATAATCTCCTTTTAAGTCTTCCTTCAGTCAAAGTTAATTTGAACTCTATTTTATATTCTCCTTCCAATTCCAAACTAAACCTCGGTATGAAACTGTTCTCTCTTTAAGGGCTTTATGGTTCCAACTCCCAGAATCCTACACTGTTGGTCTCACCCTTCTGGGAGCTGAAGTCCAAAGGCCCTTAAAAGAGTACGGTTTTGGGACCACCGAGATACATGATCTGTTCCTTAAACCAGTGATCCCCAAACTATGCTCTTGAAGGTGTTTTGGACTGCAATTCCCAGAATCCTTGACCACTGGCCAATGTGGCTGACGCTTCTGGGAGTGGAAGTCCCAAATCTTCTTTAAAATGCACAATTTGGGGACCCAGTTCTAGGCCTTTGTGGCAGGAGGGAAGCATAGCAATGACATAAACAGTAGATTATCTTGGAAACTGTTGTTAATGCAAGGAAAGGACAACGGTGGCCCTTTGGTGCCTCTTGCACTGTGGCTCCTAGCTCCCCCCCCCCAGCACTATGTCAAAGGGTGTTCTGATAGAAACAGCCACAGCTCCAACGAACAGATTCATTGCTCCTTTTGAAAACCCTTTTCAAAGTCCTTTCCGACCCTAAGGCCAAGCTCTAAGGTTTGTTGCCAGTAGGACCTAATTCTTCTCCCACTGAGGCTGAGAGAGTGTGACTCTGCTTTTGGCCAGCCCTGGCCTGGAGCACTACCTCTCAAGCAGGGTTTACAGGTAAAAAAATTCAGTAATTCAGACTAGGGCTTCTCCAGTTAAAAGAAATAGTTTTGTGTGTCCTTCCTTCATTAACAACAATTACCCCAGTTTCCGGCCTCACTGCTTGTGAATATACATATGCATGTATACCTACGTACACACACACATGTAAAAATATATATGTGTGTGTCTGTGTATGTGTGTGTCTCTGTGTGTATGTGTGTGTGTACACACAGACACACAATTCTTGCTGTTTGTATTTTGCAATCTTACCTCTTTTTCTGCCTCCAGGTCGAAGTCTTTTCGGCCGGAACCATCTTTCTTTTCTCCAGTTCAAGAGTCAGGGAGTCTTTCACCCGCCACCGCCTTCAGAAGAAAGAACAAGAATTAAATTAGTATTTCTGCAATGCTATTGCTTCCCTTTTGCCATTTGATGAAACGAAATTAGTTCCCTGCCCTGAGGCGCTTCCAAAACAATTACCTCAGAAAAATGGCTGTTTGGTACAAATTGTGAGGTAAAAAATAAAGACTGGGATAATAACGGTGGCTTTTCCAAAAACACATCCCTGGCAGTAAACAGAGAATAGCAATGGACTCTAAGTCCTGCTCTCACAAATAAAGAAATATTTACCACAAACTAAATGGCCCTGTGAGGGGAGCCACAAGTCACAACCGAGACCCAGAGAACATCTACACTGTGAAAATAATAATGCAGTTTGACTCCGCTTTAACTGCCCTGGTTGCATGCCATGGAATCCTGGGATTTGTAGTCATATTATATTTGGCCTTCTTTGCCAGGGAGAGCTCTGGTACCTCAAAAAACTGCAAATCCCAGAACTCCAGAGAATTGTGCCATGGCAGTTGTTCCCTCCCTCCAAGACCCCCGTTCTCTCCCACCCTCAGGCCTAAAATGAAATATTAAAACAAGACAGATAGATATGTGGCCTTTTTCCCCTTTTCAGGAGAAGCCTCCCTGTCTCTGAGGAGATTCTCAAGGGCTCTGGGAAAAAGGCGGGAAAACGGCTCCTGTCCAATTTTACCTCAGAAAACGGCTCTTATGCCAAGGCTGTTGCTCCCCCCCCCTCAGGACCCCCATTTTCTCTCACCCTCAGGCCTAAAATGAAAAGTTGAAAGATATATATATAAAATGTAAAAACACTATTTATAATAAAATATTATAATATGTCATTACATATCTGATATTAGAAATAATAACATCTAAAATAAGCAAGAAATACAATATATATGATATACATATATAACTAAATACGTAATGAATGTTATAAAATATACAAAATATAATTAAATTATAATAAAACATTTGAAATAAAACAATAAATTACACAACACATATGTAAGTACTGTATCTAAAAATAAATAAAAATGTAGAATACTGTTACTACTAATAATAATAACTTTGTGCCTTTCTTCCTTCCTGCCGCTTTCCCCGCCGTCCGCCGGTTCCTCCGGGCGCCTCAGGGCTCCTTCTGCGGGGCTTCAAAGGGACCCTGACAGCCGCCGGACGGACTTCACCTTCTTTTCCCTCAGAGTCAGAGACCTCGGCCGTTTTAGCGCTGCCCCGCCCCTTTCTGCGCTCGCGGCTCCCATTGGCTGCGCCGGCTGCACGTCACGCGGAAACAGCCACTCAGGAAAAAGGGCGCGAAATTCATGCCGCCTTATCTCTGCCCACCATTCCGTCCCTGTTCAACCCGCTCCTGGCGATGCTGGGGCTGATGGGAGTTGTAGTACAAGAACAAGTTGTTCTTTTTCATTATTTCTTTCAGTTGTACGCCATTTCTCTGATTTATACTCTTATATTATATTTATTAATTTGATTATGTTAGTAAATATGCCATTCCGAATTATCCCTATACCCTAACCCTTGACCTTCAGTATATGAAATATGTTCTGAATATATATTTGATTTTCTAAATAAAAAAAATTATTATATTTCATTGTGTTTATATTCTCTTCGATTTTATTTTTATTTCTTCTTTTTTCCATTCAGTTAAATACTAATCCTTCTCAGACAGCCAATCTTTAAAATATACTTATAAAATAAAATGAAATGAAAATAAAAAAATATTGTTCTAAGAAAAAAAATAATTAAGACAAAGAATAAAAAACCAATCCATAACCCATAATGTGAAGCATTTTATTTTACCTTTATACCACACTATATAAACGGTTGGAAATAACAATAATAATAATGAGACATTTAATATTAAATATAAATTCATTTTATTTTTTAAGAAATTTAGTTTTCCTTATTTTATATTTTTAAATTTTACCTTGTGCTAAAAAGTATTTGTACTTTTCAAAATATTTTAATTTTTATATATTTTATTTTATATTTCGTATGAGGATTTAAATTGTAATTTTAAAATTTACTTATAATTATTTTTATTTTTTTATTTTTTATATTTTGCTTTCATATCTTTTTGAATTTTAAATATTTATATAATTTATTTTCTAATTATATTTTAATTTGTATTGATTTTCTATTTCCTATATTTTATTTATAATACAAATTAAATAATTTTGCTTTAAAAATAAAGCAAAATAAAGCAGGGATCCGTCTAATTTAAGATTGTATGTACAGCACTGTGTAAATTTACAGCGATATATAAATAAAGGTTAATAATAATAATAATAATAAAAATAAGAATTAAATCCTGGACATAGGGGCCCCTAAAGCGCCTCCTCCCCCTCCCTTCCTCCCTATTTTCCTTCCATTGAAAAAAGCGGCATTAATTTCCTCCAACGTTGCTATTCCTGAGTTGAGCCACCGGAGGGCGCACGGGAGCTCCAGCGCTTCTCCTCGGCCGTTTCATTCAAAGACGTGCAACGTCAGCCTGAATCAGGGCCGGCCCTCCGAGAGGGGTTGGCTAGAGCGTCGCCATGGCGAAAGGAAAGACTGCGCCTGCGCGGAGGACGGGTCGAGAAAACGCATCACTTCCGGCCACGCCTATCAGAGTCCGGAAGAACAGGTTGGACTCTCGGCCAAGAGTACATTTTTTTCTTCCGTACTCGGAGAGGCGTGGCCGGAAGTGCCTGCGTAGCCTCGCCCCGTCGACATACGTTCTGACGCCAATTCCTTACATGTCACCGTAGCGACGATCTAGCCATCCGCGCTCGGAGGGCTGACCCTCGAAGACGGATTTCCTAGACTGTCTAGAAAGGTAGACCGGGGCCTCCGGAGAAATGTCCCCCGGCGCCTCCCTCCGAAGAGATAGACCGAGCCCTCCGGAGAACTGTCCCCCCCCCCCCAGCGCCTCCCCCCGAAGAGATAGACCGGGGCCTCCGGAGAACTGTCCCCCCCCCCCCCCCAGCGCCTCCCTCCGAAGAGATAGACCGGGGCCTCCGGAGAAATGTACCCCCCCCCCCCAGCGCCTCCCTCCGAAGAGATAGACCGGGGCCTCCGGAGAAATGTACCCCCCCCCCGCGCCTCCCCTGAAGAGATAGACCGGGGCCTCCGGAGAAATGTCTCCCAGCGCCTCCCCCGAAGAGATAGACCGGGGCCTCCGGAGAACTGTCCCCCCCCCCCCCCCAGCGCCTCCCTCCGAAGAGATAGACCGGGGCCTCCGGAGAACTGTCCCCCCCCCCCAGCGCCTCCCTCCGAAGAGATAGACCGGGGCCTCCGGAGAACTGTCCCCCCCCCCCCCCAGCGCCTCCCTCCGAAGAGATAGACCGGGGCCTCCAGAGAAATGTCCCCCCCCCCAGCGCCTCCCTCCGAAGAGATAGACCGGGGCCTCCAGAGAAATGTCCCCCCCCCCAGCGCCTCCCCCCGAAGAGATAGACCGGGGCCTCCGGAGAAATGTCCCCCCCCCCAGCGCCTCCCCCCGAAGAGATAGACCGGGGCCTCCAGAGAACTGTCCCCCCCCCCCCCAGCGCCTCCCTCCGAAGAGATAGACCGGGGCCTCCGGAGAACTGTCCCCCCCCCCCCCCCAGCGCCTCCCTCCGAAGAGATAGACCGGGGCCTCCGGAGAACTGTCCCCCCCCCCCAGCGCCTCCCCCCGAAGAGATAGACCGGGGCCTCCGGAGAACTGTCCCCCCCCCCCCCCAGCGCCTCCCTCCGAAGAGATAGACCGGGGCCTCCGGAGAAATGTACCCCCCCCCCCCAGCGCCTCCCTCCGAAGAGATAGACCGGGGCCTCCGGAGAAATGTACCCCCCCCCCCCAGCGCCTCCCTCCGAAGAGATAGACCGGGGCCTCCGGAGAAATGTACCCCCCCCCCGCGCCTCCCCTGAAGAGATAGACCGGGGCCTCCGGAGAAATGTCTCCCAGCGCCTCCCCCGAAGAGATAGACCGGGGCCTCCGGAGAACTGTCCCCCCCCCCCCAGCGCCTCCCTCCGAAGAGATAGACCGGGGCCTCCGGAGAACTGTCCCCCCCCCCCCCCCAGCGCCTCCCTCCGAAGAGATAGACCGGGGCCTCCGGAGAACTGTCCCCCCCCCCAGCGCCTCCCTCCGAAGAGATAGACCGGGGCCTCCAGAGAAATGTCCCCCCCCCCAGCGCCTCCCCCCGAAGAGATAGACCGGGGCCTCCGGAGAAATGTCCCCCCCCCCCAGCGCCTCCCCCCGAAGAGATAGACCGGGGCCTCCGGAGAACTGTCCCCCCCCCCCCCAGCGCCTCCCTCCGAAGAGATAGACCGGGGCCTCCGGAGAACTGTCCCCCCCCCCCAGCGCCTCCCCCCGAAGAGATAGACCGGGGCCTCCGGAGAACTGTCCCCCCCCCCCCCAGCGCCTCCCTCCGAAGAGATAGACCGGGGCCTCCAGAGAAATGTCCCCCCCCCCCAGCGCCTCCCCCCGAAGAGATAGACCGGGGCCTCCGGAGAAATGTCCCCCCCCCCCAGCGCCTCCCTCCGAAGAGATAGACCGGGGCCTCCGGAGAACTGTCCCCCCCCCCCCAGCGCCTCCCTCCGAAGAGATAGACCGGGGCCTCCGGAGAACTGTCCCCCCCCCCCCAAGCGCCTCCCTCCGAAGAGATAGACCGGGGCCTCCGGAGAAATGTCCCCCCCCCCCCAGCGCCTCCCTCCGAAGAGATAGACCGGGGCCTCCGGAGAAATGTACCCCCCCCCGTGCCTCCCCTGAAGAGATAGACCGGGGCCTCCGGAGAAATGTCTCCCAGCGCCTCCCCCGAAGAGATAGACCGGGGCCTCCGGAGAAATGTACCCCCCCCCGTGCCTCCCCTGAAGAGATAGACCGGGGCCTCCGGAGAAATGTCTCCCAGCGCCTCCCCCTGGAAACATAGATCGGGGCCTTTGCAGGACTCTCCGCCAGCGGCTCCCCCCAAGAGGTAACTTGGGGCCTTTCTAAAGCTTTCCGCTCAGGTCAACCCTGCAAAACGGAAATTATTTGAATGTTTTAATTTTATGTTTTATAATTTTTAAAATACTTTATTTCATTTTATTCTGTTTCATGCCTCTGGAGGCTGCACTGTGTAAAGGCAGCCACAGGAGGGCGCCAATTGGGCAGCCAATCAGAGCGCAGGAAGGGCGAAATGAAGGCCAACCCCCTTTAGGAATAGGCAGCCAAGAGGTAGACCGGGGCCTCCGGAGAACTGTCACCCAGCTGCTCCCTTGAAGAGGTAGACCGGGGCCTTCGGAGAACCGTCCTCCAGCCCCTCCCTCCAAAGAGGTAACTCGGGGACTATCGAAAACTTTGCGCCCCGGTCAACCCTGCAAAACAGCAGCATAGAAAAAAAAGAATTATTTAAATGTTTTAATTTTATGTTTTATAATTTTTAAAATGCTTTATTTCATTTTATTCTGTTTTTTCTAGCACTTTTATTTCCTGTTTCATGCCCGTGGAGGCTGTACTGTGTAAAGGCAGCCACAGGAGGGCGCCAATTGGGCAGCCAATCAGAACGTAGGTAGGGCGAAATAAACGCCAACCCCTTCAAGAATAGGCAGCCAATCAGAACGCAAGAAGGGAGAGATAAAGGCCAACCCCCTTTAGTAATAGGCAGCCAATGAGAGCGCAGGAAGGGCGAGATAAAGGCCAACCCCCTTCAGGAATAGGCAGCCAATCAGAGTGCAGGAAGGCCAGGAAAAAGGAATGAAGCCAAACCGATTGGAACCACAGGGAGGCGCCCGAGAGCCAAAAATAAGGCGCGTTTGTTTTCATCGTGACGTCAGAGTCTCGCGAGAAGGAAGCCGGGATGGCGGCGCAGAAGGAAGGCAGCGCTGAGTTGCGAGTTCGAGCCCCGCTTCGCCTTTTGCTCAAAGGCTGCTCAGAAAAGAGGAATTAAAAGCATGTCAAATATTTTATTTTGTTTCGTTTCATTCCGTGTTTTCTCTCATTTTTGCTTTCTATTTTGTCCCTTGGAGGCTGCAGTGTGCGACGTCCGCCACACGAGGGCGCCATGCTCAGAGGTGAAGGGGCTCCTGGGAGCTGGAGTCCAGAACCTTCTCTTAGTAACCCTCCTCCTCTCCTCCCGTGTGTGTCTCCGAAGGGCCCTGGAAGAAGGGAGCCCTCTCTCTTCCTCCAAAGGGACTCCCCCAAGAAGCCCTCACCGGTCCCTCCATCCATCCATCCCTCGGGAGAGATGAGCCCTTTGCCCCTCTGCAGCCCTCCAGTGGCCCCCTTCTGCCCCTGAAGTGCCACCGCAGAGGCATCCCTCGCTGGGCAGAAGGCAAGGGCCCTGGCTCTCCTCGTCCTCCCTCCAGCTGTCAGGCTTTCCAGCAGCCTTGGCACCGATGGAGGGACGCTGGGAGAGAGCCTGAACCGTCCGAAGCGTTGGGCCCCGCTTCCCCTTTGGCAAAACACTGCTTAGAAAAGAGCAATTATTTAAATTTTATATTTCATTATTTTAACATTGTTTTATTTCATTTTTATTTTCTATTTTATGCCTCTGGAGGCAGCCACACGAGGGCGCCGTACAGCAAGAGCAATTAGTTACAGTATGCGGCTCAAAGCTCCTGAGGCTGCAGTGCCCAAATGAAGCCACTGGAGGGCGGCCGAGAGCCAGAACCGACTCGGTGCTTTTTATCTTCAGTATATTTTTTTTATATTATTATTTTATATTTTATATAATTATTTTATTATATAATTATTATTTTTATATTTTTTATATATTTATAAAATATATATATTTTTAAAATATATAAAAATTTATATATTTTTAATTTTATATTATAAAATATAATTATATAATTAATATATTTTATATTATTATTAGTATTAAAGGACTCCCCCCCCCAAGGCCGCCTAATCCAGACCCCTTCTGTCAAGGGGGATCCATAGCACCACAGAACTGGACCCCACAAAGCCTGTTGAATCTAAACCCCTTCTGCCCTCGCAATCAGATTAATGAAGGATGGCAATAAAAATAAAACAATTAATTGTACATCAACTGTGCTTTATTTCTTCCACAGATGTTCGGTTAAATAAACTGCCATGTATATGTATATATATATACACACACACATATACATACATACATATTTGTGTGTGTGTGTGTGTATATATATATATATATATACTGGTAAGCCATGGCTAAAGAGGATTCTTCAGAGAATCACATTTCTTGTGGTTCTTTTAATTAATATAATTAATGTTAAAAGGAATACAAATGAAAGAAGAAATACCTACATCTCCTCTCCTGCCCCACTCCCTCCGTCCCAAGGCCACTGCCCCCGGCAGTTCTGCCAACGCGATCACACCAGGACTGGACAATGCCTCTGCACCACCTTCCTTCCTGTGGGCAGCTTCTTTAGTGGCCAGTAATGGGACGACAACAACAAATGCACCTCTTTCAAGCTGCTACAGCAGTCTTCCTCTCTTTTTCAAAGTCACACGTGGCACCATCCCACTCAAGGCTGCTCTGATTCGTGGAATAGTATTCCCACTGCTCTCGCCGCCGCTGCCACCACGCATGCACTCTGGCCACTAGGTCCACTTCAGGGCCCCCTCTGACTGCAGGGAGAGAAGCCACACCAAGTGGAGCCTCAAGCCTTTGGGCGAGGACCGCGAGGAAATGGGGCTGGCTCCTGCCCCCTCTGGGGCAAAGGAAAGGCCTTTTGCCCTGGCCCTACCCTGCAACGGACCCACCCCACCCCACCCCATGCTCTCACAGTAGGGAGCACACAGCAGGGGAGGCTTTTCTCTGCAGTTCCCCACCACCACCACCATTCATGGAGTCTGGGGACCCATGTATGTTCATGGAACTATGCAAACTGTACACATATTCTCAGACAAATAATGTTTCTTCCCCCCTCCCCCTTTTTATTGTGCACATGTCAGAGACTTAATGGAAGCAAACAGAGAGATGTACATGCTGAGTAATGCTGAGCCTCCTCCTTCCACCACTTCCAGGTAGCAAGAAGTGAAAGGCAGAGAGCCCAAAGAGACCAAAAATCCCAAGGAACAGTCAAGACGTGCATCAAGCCCTGCAAGACTTTGAGAATGCATTGCTCACCCTGAATGAGAGGCATTTTATGGGCCTCTAAACATTTTGTCCCCATGAGAAGTGGGCTAGGGAGAAAGTTGCAACTCAGGAACCAATGATGACTGCTGCAGGGATTTCATGCAAATAGATTTATGAACATTGAATCTGTATTGAGAAAGCTGATATTAATCTTTTTAACTTAGTTGGTCAGTTTAGAAAGAAATGATGGTTTGATCATCCTGCTGTTACAAATAATGCATCCTGTAATTAACCATTATTATTGAGCATCAAAGAGCACTGGGGGAAAGTCATTTGGAATCACTGAGTCAGGGACCCAGCCCTCTGCTCAGGCTTCAGGGTCTGCCACATGGGCCTCTTCTGAGGCTGCCTTGATCCTGGGCTGCATTATTCAAATGGATTTCTGGTGCATTTTAAAAGAAGTGTATATTGTCAAGTTTCTTCCAAACTCTGGCCATTTCTTGACAAAGTGTTTTCTCTAAAATGTATCACTAACATCCAACTTGTTCAAAAAACATAACAGTAAGAAAACACTTTATAAAATTTAAAAGCACTGTCACTTATCCATATACTATTACTTTGTGGAGTGAGACTGTTACAACTAGGACTGAGCTTGGTGCTTTAGTTTTGATTTTAAAGTGGTAGGATTTACCAAAACAGTCAAAACATTATCATACTACAAATATAACACTAAAACATCAGAGTACATGTGTGGAACATAGTGCACATAGCAATGCCTGGAAAGCCCTCCCTGCCCCCCAAATCTGGGTAGGTCAGGGTCTGGGGATGATCTCTGCTTACTGTGCATTAGCTCTCTTCCTTGTCCTCTTCTTCCTTCTCTTCTTCATCATCCTTCTCTCCTTTGAGCTTCTGCCGAGCAAATTCCTCAATCACGATGTCCTCCGCACTGAAAATAATTAAGAAATTGGGAGGTGAGGCTTCTCAACGGGCAAACATTCCCTCTCCCCATTTGCCTTTGGCAATAGACAGAGTCCAGAGAGAGTAAGGTGACCAGGGCCAGAGGGCAGTGCCTGGAATCTGTTATTATCTCCATATGCCATGAACATACCAACTGTTCATCTTCATTCTTAAATCTACATTTAAAATGCCACTCCAGAGCCTTGGAGAAGGACTCCTGCTCCTTTCTCCCTGGGGACGGTGTCTGATGGCCACCTCTCTGGTCGGGTTCAGGAGATTCAAGCCAGGAAATGGGCAGGCAACAAAAAAGGAGGACACATTGACACCAGCGAACAAGACCAGTGCTTGAAGGCTGTGACAAAGCACAGCCTGGGCCTTCATGTGTGAGAGAGAAAGGTTCTGAGGCTCTTTCCCTTCGTTGCCTTCAGAAGAGCTATGGAGCTGCCTCCCCAGGAGAGGTTCACCAGCCCTTTCCAAAGCAGAAGAGGGTCGGGTTGTGGCACCCTTGACAACGTTGGTCTTTCCAGGAGTCTGGGCTGAGCACGGGGAGGCAGGCGGGGTGGAAGAGGGCTTTTTTGGTTTGTTTTAAAGAGACCATTAGTGACAGGGAAAGCAAAAACTAACAAAGAATTTCTTATCATCTCAGGTATCCTTTGAGACAGTTCTAAAGATAAATACATTCAGACCTACACTTAGCAAATACTTAGGAAGCATTATAAGAGAGAGAGAGAGAGAGAGTTATGATTCTTTGCAGGGAACAGAAAAAGGATTTTTTTCATTTCTACAACTTTCCTGCATAAACCACAACAAAAAGTAAAATGCATATAAAGAAGCTTAGTTACCTCCTTACAGGAGAAAATTGCAAAGGAACACCAAGACACAGGAAAAGCCACGGGGAGGGGGAGGAGATAAAAGAACGGGGAGGGGAGAGAACTGTAAGCAAAATGACGATCCATGTTCCCCGTATTTGGCACATCAGAACCTGCAGTGCTTCAACTCACTGCAAGGACAGCCCTCAAACCTCTGGAGCTCACAGGGTTTAGGACTGGGAAAAGGGGAACAGTTGTAGCAGAAAAGAGGGAGGAGGAGGAGGAGAGAGACATGTTCGACTCCTCCCTTCTTCACGGCACCTGTTTTGGTTTGGAATGATTCATTTCCACAGTGCGTATGAATACATTTATGCCAGTATCCTTTTTTGGGGTGGGGTAAAGGTGCTTGTCAACTACTGGGCCAGGTAAAGTTCAGAATACAAAATACTCCCTGTATAACAAAAACCTTTTTTCACCCTGGAAATCACAGAAGCCCTCTGAGGACAGAATGGAAGGATGGCCCAGAAACCCAGTTTGCCACTTGTGTGTGGCTAGCAGGGCCTGGACAGCACAATCCGCAGGACTTCCAGGGAAACCACGTTCCGATACCCATTTGGGGCAAAATGTCATTCCAGAAAAGAGCCTGGAAGGAAGGCCAAGGCCAGACCCAACTGGTAGTCCAGCCACACCCAGCAAGATGGGAGCTGCAGCAAAGTAAGATGATGGGGAAAGCACTTTTTGCCTGGAACAGGTGCCGGGATGGGGGCCTTGGGGTTTTTTTGGCAGCCAGCTGCCTTGCCACCTTCTGGTAATGCACCGGGTTGACTTGACTCTCTGGGCCCTTCTATCCTGCTGCAGGTGGTTTCTGGGCTTTCAGGGCCAATTAAGATAATAGTATTTTAGGTATTTAGATTATGAGGTCATGCTTAGTCCAAGGAAATTGGTTTGAGAGTGTTTACTTAAACCACTTCCTTAAGTGTTTATCTCTGGTCAAAACCACTGCCTCGTGTCAAGATGCCTCATATCTACTGAACAGACCCCAGGCAGGTTTGGAAGTCTCGGCCTCCCCCCCCCCCCCCCCCATTTCCCCATTTACCTTGGTGTAGCTGTTATTAGTGAAAACATCCAAAAGAGCAGAGGAAGGAAGGAGGAAATATGAACTGGTTAATTGAATTAAGAATTAGTGCTGAAAGATAATTTCATCTACAGGTGGAGAGTCTAGAAGAGTTTACTAAGGGAGCTGGTAAAAGGGGCAGGGAGAGCCCCGCAGCTGTCCAAACACAAGCACCAGGAAACACACAGACATGGGGTGCAGCTACACCAGCCACTTAATCTGGGGCCACTCTGGAGTATTATTCCCTGAACTGGCCACAATGGTGAGCACACGCACTGAGCTGAAGCCACATCGGCCCCACTGACCTGTCCCCTGTACAGTATTTGGAGCCACTGTGGTGTTTCTTCATGAGCGGGAGCTCCATGTAAAGCCTGCCCGACGTGCCGCCACCTCTTCTGGCATCAGAACAGCTGCCTGGATGTGTGACCAAAAGGACTCCGGATAACCATTTCCGGCAGAAGCAGCAGCGCACCAGGCCGGCTTTACATGGCGCTCCTGTTCCTAGGCTCATGAAGAGTTGTTGGCGGTGATGGCAGCAGCCCCTTTCCCCTGCATTGCTCAGCACAGAGGAGGGTAGGACAGCTCTTGGCATGTAAGCAACTGGATCAGACTGAATCAGATCAGGTCAAATCGGACCTCATCCACCTGCCTACACACCAAAAGAACCTGAGGTCACCCCAGAGTTCCCAGGAAACACCAGGATTTCCCCTGACTGTGCTTAGTTTGGAGCAAAGTCGGGTTAAGAGCAGAGAAACGCAGATCCTCTCCAGAAGTAGCCATCAGAGCTGCCAGCCCCTGGCTTCTCTGGGGTGTGTACGCTGTTTTTCAGCATCCCTTGGAAAGGAGAGGAGACTGGAGAAAGAAAGAAGTCTGTGCTGTTCTGCAAACTGGAGAGCCAAGCTGCAAAATACTCATAAGCCAGACCAGGAAGCTAGTGTGCCAAGTCAACCAAATTGCCAAATAATATTTGAAAAGACACTGGGTTTGAGTGGCACACAACTGAGAGAGTTCTTAACAGCTCAAATATGAAATGTGAAGTCAAAGGCTTTCACGGCCAGCATCCATACCCTTTTTGTGGGTTTTTTGGACTATGTGGCCATGTTCTGGAAGAGTTTATTCCTAACATTTCTCTAAAGATGCCGGAGAAACATCAGGAATAAACTCTTCCAGAGCATGACCACATAGCCCAAAAGACCCACCAAAACCTATCAAATGTGAAGTCTTATGTCTTCTAATAGAAATATAGAAGTTGTCAGTAAAGCTGACCTCTGTGACAAAGGACATGATAATATCCAATATCACTCTCGTGTTATGGAAAGGAATCACGGGCTCTAGATAATCATGGACTACTTGTTTAAATGCCTCTTCTGCCTAAACTGGGGGTAATCTTTACTGGAAATACTCAGCTATGTGTGTGTTCGGGGGGATGGATGGCCTCCACCTGGCACTTGCCGTGGGGCCGCTACCTGGAGTGCAAGTGCAAGTGGCAGGGCTGGCGGCCGGCTGATGGAACTGGCCCAGCGAGCCTCATCTCATGCCTCCTTTGCCACACACCCCCCCTCAAAGTCTTCCCGCCACAGAGGCCCACGTCCAATACTTAGAAGGGCCAGAAGATTTCCACCTCAACATTAGGAGACTCTTTCTGACAGTAAGAGCTGTTTGACAGTGGAACATATTCCTACAAAAAATGGCGGGAGTCTCCGTATTTGGAGATTTTAAAAGCGGAGGTCGCCTGTCAGGGATGCTTGCATTGTGTCTTCCTGCATGGCAGGGGTTGGAGTGGATGGTCCTTGAGGTCTCTTCCAACTACATGAACTTATGAGGAGGACAACTCTCTCTGGCCTCCATATCATGCATGCCTGATCTCGCACGAATCCATATTCTATACAAAAGCCTTTACTCACTGTCAGCAGGTTTTGGATGCATCAGGATAACAGGCATCTCCACGCCCACATCACTGAAAGAGTAACCAGAGTAAGTGAGGAGAACTGACAGTGCACAGGGCTGAATCTTTCCTCCTAACTATAGTAGACTCAGAAAACCTATCAACAAATAATAAAACTAGTACATGTGTAAAACCACACTGATTCCATGGGTTTTTTCTGGTTTGGGGCAGCAGTTGGGTTCAGAGTCCCTTAGAGTCTCACCACTGCAAAATGCTCCTTCTTTGCCTCTTTTATCACAGGAATAGTTGGGCACCCCCAGACAACTTCCTCCCCTCCATCTGTGGGGAATGCATCCCATCTAGCAAAGGTGCATTCCTCAATTTCCCTCACCCACAAATTGTGGGAAAATAAAATAAGACACCATTACAATGTAGCTGACAGCAATAAAATTATGCCTTACCCTCGATGTAAGATCTCCCAGGATGCTGGAGAAAAAATAAAAACAATGCACACATTCACACTGATGAACAATACCAAGGAATTTGATGGCTTATATCTTGTTGATGCCACCTCCATGCTGACTTACCCTTCAGCCATTGTTGCAATGGGCTTACTCTAAGTAGAGCCAACTAACAGGATTTCTGCCTCTGTTCTCAAGATCAGAAGGAGCCAAAGCTGATTAAAGTTGTTGTTTGGGATCAGCCAACAAGAAAATGTCTGGCCTCTATAGTCTAATCTGCACTACATAATTAATGCAGTTTGACACTAATTGCTGCAGCCTTATTTGCCAAAGAGCTCTGGTGCCACAACAAAGTACAAACCCCAGGATTCCATGGCATTGAGCCGTGGTAGTTAAACTGCATCAATTCTGCACTGCCAAATAGACCTACATCTCCTGGTCTAACTCACAATTGCTGACATGATAAAGCCAGAGTCCTTATTCTTTGGACTGCAGCTTTCTGTTACTTTCATCCGTGATGTGCTTAAGAAGCCAAAAACAACTTTTCCCACTCAGGATATGCCTGCTAGTGTACACCGGCCAGTGCCCCTCCTCCTGTCACACCAAGCGGTGTGAACTATCTACATTCCTCCCCCCCTGATTTGCAGGGGGATCCATCCCGAACCCCCCCTCAAATAAAAAATATTGCAGATATTCAAGCCCCATTGGTTATAATGGCAGCATGCGCCTGTGTGCGCCACTGTGTGTGTGTGTCATTTGTCCCCTCCTCGCTTGCCATTTACAAGGGACAAAACCGCGGACTCCAAGTCCATGAACGGGGAGGGACGAGTGTACACGACTGCATCCGACAGTAGGTCAGTGGGGGGGGGGGAGGGGGGGCTTAATCCAAACCAGACTTTTGCAGGGGAGACTCACAGCAGCTCTGTGAGCTAGTTTCCCTTCCTCTTTCCTTACAGAACTGATGCTCACCCTCCTCTGGATACCATCAGGTTGACTTTCACTTTGTAGGAAACCAGGATCCCGAGAACTTCCTTGTCCATCCCAGGTCTCAGACTAAGGAGAGAAAAGAGGAGGGTTTTAAGAACAGGCAGTGAGTGAAGGAGGTCGGGAGGAGGAGGTTTCTCTTACACAGTGGTGGAGGCCAGGTTGGTGTCCTCGTGCTTGAGTTTGCCGTCCAGGGCCAGGCCACGCTTCTCACGGTTGTTGGACAGGGGTGGGGGTCACAGTGTAGCTTTTGGAGAAGGTAGAGTTGGCTGCCACGTTCTCACTACAAAAGGCAAGAAGAACAAGCCCTGAAAAAGTCTGTCCAGTCCTGTGGGGACTATGCACAAAACCAGCATGTGAGACTGATGAAAAGGGAAGGCTACCATTGCCAAGGATTTAACAACTGGGGCAGTATTTCTGTAATAAGGGGCATGAAAGTCATCCCCCTCCCACTGCACATACCCAGTCTTACATACACACACACACACCAGGCATTGGTTTGAATGCAGTTGCGTATCCCAAATGCCAGCAGACCTAGTGAATGGATGGGGAGGCCTCCCACTGGCTTGCCATTCAGCAGCTTGTTCAGTTGAGTCCGATTTGATTTTTTTCCTCCACCAATGAGCCAAGGGGCAGCTTACCAATATAGGAGATCTTTCCCAACCCTCCCAGTTCTTTCTTTCTCCAGGTCAAACAGATGCCACTTACACAAATTCCTCTGAGCATACGATCTTGGTGTATTTGTCCAGTGAATAGAGAACCACATCTGTGACTTGCTCAACTAGAGAGAGAGAGAGAGAGAGAAGAGAGAAGGAGGAGAAACATTGCAGATAACCAGAAATGTGGCAGGCAGCAGGCAGCGATCTTTGGGCATTGGACTAGGAGACCCGGGTTCAAATCCCTGTTCAGTCACGGATATCCACTGGGTGACCTTGGGCAAATCACACTCTCTCAGTCTCAGAGGGCAAACTCCCTCTGAACCAATTGGACAAGAAAGACCAGTGATATTATCACCTTAGGGTAGCCATAATGCAGAAGTGACTCCAAGGCAAACAACAACCATTTACACTGAATCCCATTTGCCATTTTAATGCCTGATTCCTCCCCCCCCCCACTCCAATTTACAATTTATTTTCTTCCTAACTAACCTAATTAACTGGGTGTCATTGGCATACAAAGGAATTCCAGGGGGAAAAAATCAGTATGTGCTTTATAGACTATAGCAAAGTATCTGACTGCAAACTTATGGGTGGCTCTTAGAGAGAAGGGAGTGCCATTACATCTTATAGTCCTGTACTTAGAACAAGAGACAACTGTTAGAACAAAATATGGAGACACAGAATGGTTCCCAATTGGCATGGGGTTGGGAAAGGCTGCATTTTATCTCCAGTGGAACATTGGTTATTGATACGTCATCTCCAACCAGAGCTGCTCTTAGGGATGGCCATGTAACAAATTAGAAGAGCAGCATTTTCATCTTCGGCTGCATCTGCACTGCAAAATTAATGCCGATTGGCACTGGTTTAACTGCCATGGCTGAATGCTATGGAATCCTGGGGTTTGTAGTTTTATGAGCTATTTAGCTTGCTCTGTCAGAGAGCTCTAGTTCCACAACAAACTACAAATCCAAGGATTCCATAAAATGGAGCCATGGCATTTAAAGCTAAGTCGAACTGAGTTTTCCTAAAAGAGTTGGATTCTCAACTGTGTGACTAACCGACGTGAACAGACCCGGGGACAAACTGGATAAAACTCTGCATGCCTTGAATGTGATTTGAATACATTCACATCCTCAGGCTCCATCTTCATTCGAATGCTGTCACACGTGAGCAGCAGAACTCGCAGGGATTAGCAGCGATGTGGTTCCATGGTATGAACAACAAACCCAAGATGCATGAGTGAGATTATTACGCATACTCACACTAAAAACGTGTGACTGACCCTAGTGTAAATTACTCTAGATGCCCTAGTGATAGCACAAACTAAGTAACATTGCTGTGTAATTTCAATAGATTTTGTTTGTTGCTTGCATGCTGTGGTGAAGCTCCGGCCGGGGTGTGGTAGGAAAAGGCAGAATGAGCAGTTGCAGAACAAGGGAGGATAAATGCACAGAGGTGGAGAAATAAGTGTGGAAGCCAAAATGTGGAATGGTCCTTGCCACACATGAGCTTACAATACTGGTTTAGTATTCCCACCCACCACTCACCCCTCATTACCTGATATTTTAATCTTCTTCACAATCTTGTTGGTAGTATTATTAATGTTGACATTGACTCCAATTGGATCTCCATGATAATAAATCTGAAATAATATTAAATGTCAGATTGTGAAACATGTCTGTGTAAACCTGGCCTGTGGCATCATTTGGTTGTGTATTTCTGGCACTAATTCATCTTCTGTGTCTCCCTTCTTCTACCTCTGTAATGATGCATCTTAATTCTAGCACTGGGAGATTAGAAGAAGAGAGAAGACAATGACCGTAGAGGAAGGAGGCTCAGGAGAGAAACGTTTTGCATAAAGCAAAGTACAGTCAGGTCTAAGGATGAAAGCAAAGCAAGGGCTTTTTCTCTGGATGCAGACTCTAGAGAGAGGCTTCAAGAGAGAAGGCAGAGGAGACAGACCTCCTTGTCCAGCGAAGCCTCCAAGTGCAAGGGCTTGTCAGACATCATGAACTGCCGCGTGGTCTCTGACTTTGGCGCTGGGGCCGGTGTTGACAGGCGCAAACTGGATCTTTCGGATCACCAGCCTCACGGAATTCCTGCAAGCAAAAGAAGGGGAGAAGCCCACTAGAACTGTGAAAGCCACCAACCCAGAGACCCAGCTGGACCATCCCTCTTACAGAGTACCAGGTCTGTGGCAGAGAGAAGCCTAGTGCATTCGAAGTAGACCTGGGGCAGTTTGTATTCACACATGATTTCAAGTTTCCCTCTTACTTAGGGGTTCCTTCCTATCCTAAAGAAGATGCCTTGCACCCAAATACTGGCACATTTAAAGAAATCATATTTGGACAGAAGGGCACATAATTACATCTGCATAATCAGACTTAAGTGTCTCCACAATACACTTTATGCCACCTCTTTCCCTGCATTCCATGTGCTGCTTCTGAGAAGCCTCTGGAAGAGATGCAGAACGCTTCAAAAGCAAAGAGAATGAATGACCCCAACTAATGCAGAGGTCACAGAGAATAAACCTTTCAGAGGCACAGCTGGGGCTGAGATGTGGGTCCGGTGGGGAGACAGAGAGCACAGCAGGCCCTGCATTGCTTTCCTAGGACAGGTAGAGGCAGCTGGAGCCTCCTGCCACAGCATCCAACCTCCTTTCTGTCCAATGGGGCTGCCTGTGAGGGCTAAATCCACACCAAGCAGCAAATAGGCCCTTCTTTGTTGGGAGGGAACCTTACCCACCCCAAAACCACCCCAGGTCTGAAAAGGGGGAGAACTACACTTTTCTTTCTTTTTTTAACCTCATACATTGAGCAACAGATTTTGCAATAAAACTGTGTTGAGAGGAGGGTTTAAGCCTCGTGCATTTAATCAGCACTAGTGAGTGGGTAACAAAAAAAGATCTGAAGGTGCGCATTGTGGGTTGACTTGAACAGTGGAGTTTAGCTCCCCCAAATAGTCCCCCAAGCCCCCATCCCTATTTTCCTAGAAGGCCTCTGGGCTTGAGAAGGCCAGGGATGGGAGGGAGGGAGGAAGGAAGGAAGGAAGGAAGGAAGGAAGGTAGGTAGGTAGGTCTCCTTCTTCCACTCTAACCAGGTACACTTGGAGGGACAGGATGTGGCAGAGCAGCCAGAGTAGCAAGGGGCAAGAGTGTGGCAGTGGGATTGGGGCTGCCAGCATGGCATGGCAGGACCATGGTGAGACTGGCATCTTGCCCATCTTGCGGCTCCCATCTCTCCTGAGACGTGGGGTGGGCTGGGTGGGGAGGGGGCATCTTCTCCTATCTCTTCTCTGCACTGTTTCCATTTCTCTGGGAGCATGGCGGGTGCATTGGGGTGCTTGGAGGGGGCCCTGCACCCCATGAGATGTCCCGGCATTTAAGGACAGCTTGCTTGAGTTGGTCTGATTTCATCCTCTTCCATCTCTTTCCTTTTTCCCTCCACATCATGCCTTTCAGCTGGTCAGCCTGAGGTCCTGAGTTGACTGGTTTTTATGGGTCACTCAAATAATATTTTCAGCTGAAGAAAGGATTCAGTGTTTTTATGTGTAGAAATAGGTTTTTGGGTTTTTTTTGGGGGGGGGGGGGAATTCTGGCCTTACCTCTTGTGAATTTTCTCCTCCAAGTTCTCAGCACAAAATCCTTTTACTTCAAAGTCTACACCGCAAGACTGATGGAAAAAATACAAGAGCAAAGCCTTACAGCCAAATAGTTTCCTCGACTTCCACTTACAACTGCTCAGTAGAAGGTGGGTTTTTTGGGGGGGTGGAGAGACACTGAAGTGAAAACACCACAGTGTCCGATGGTACTTTGGAGACACCCTGTTTATTTTGGCACAACATTTTTTGGACTATAATCAGCTTCATCACATGTCTCTGCAGACTGGCTTATGCAGAGCAAAAGACTACATTGATTTTTTTATTTTTTTTTAAAAAAGAGGGTCAGGGAACTTGCTGTTGTTAAATATTTCTCAACCAAGCCTTCTCTTTGCACCGCCTTCTCCTATTGGCTATTATAGCAATGGGACTTTAGGCAGTCTGAGGTCTCTAGAACCTTCCCTGTTTGCTCCATCGCTTGTTATAATCACAGGAGCAACACTAGAAGGTGTGGGGAGTGTGGCTCACACCAGGTGACATCCCAGAAGAGGGGTGACACTTGGTTGTACCTTCCTCCTGGTTTTGCCACGAGGAGACCTCCACTGCCACAGCAAAGGAGAGGGCACAGTGGGCCCTTTCAGTTGTAGCCATGCCACCCCAACAGCCCCACACATGCCTCTATGCAATGCATGGGCAGCAACGTGTCCATATATCTCTGCACCACGCCATGTGACCAGAAAAGGTCCAGCTGTGTCTTCAGCCACATGAAGATGCTTCCTCCCTCCCTCCCTTCCTCTGCCCTCAACACGATGAGTGTCCACTTTGCTGAGCTGCCCCTTTACTTCAAACCTTCCCTGAGTTAGCTGGGGTAAGGCAACCTACATATATATGTTCCAAACATGCCAATGTAACCAGTAGTTTTCAGTTAAATCATTTTCCTACTGCCAGTTTTTTTCATTTGGTTGATCTCAGGGAGAGCCAAGGGACCCCTGCCCCCATTTCTACTTCCCACTGGAGCACCCCAGAGCGAGCGAAGGGACGGCCAGCTGTGTTCCTCTTCTTCCTCTCTGGCAACGGCAATGAGGATGGGAGACAGTCTCCCACTCTTCCTTCCCTGTGCCTCCCTCCCGGGGCCCTTGGAAAGGTTGGCTGACCCTAACGGCCCCCTCCCTGGGCTTGAAGCTGCTGGGGAGGGAGAGGGTGCAGAGCCGTGCTGCACCCTCTGTCCAGGATTATCTAGAATAGATTAGCAAAACCATCAGGGTGAGTAGCAAGACCATCAGAAAAATAATAGAAAATAGATTAGCAAGACCATCAGAAAAATAATAGAAAACCAACATAAAACACGAACTCTCTCTCTTCCTCTAAATATATAACCATGAAGCAGAAAACTGAGAATCGATTTCATTAAAGAGTTTAAGAAGCTGACAGAGTGAACAAAATAACCTGCAAAAAGACTGGATCACCCTCACCCCTTTGTCTTTGTTTGGCAACAAAATGGCCTCAACCCTGGCCCAAGCTGAGTCTTTGCAGATAAAATCTCTCGGATAAGAGCCGACTGGGATGCCACCTTTCCTCCATATCCTTTAGGTGAGGTGTCTAATGACTCTGTTGCTGTCATATTACTGGATGAGTTTCAATCTGTAAGTACCGATGACGTGGACAAGCTACTTGGAAGTATGCGGAAGACGACCTGTCCCCTCGATCCTTGTCCATCCTGGCTGGTGGTCCAGGGTGGAAATGTATTGAGAGTGTTTCTTCGGAACACGATCAATGTGTCTCTTAGGGAGGGCACTCTACCATCCTGTCTCAAGGAGGCAGTGGTTAAGCCCCTCCTGAAAAAGCCCTCCCTTGACCCCCTGGACAAAAACAACTACAGACCAGTGTCCTTGCTTCCATTTCTAAGCAAGGTGATTGAGAAGGCAGTCGCCACCCAACTCCAGGCAGTTTTGGATGAAGCCGATTATCTTGATCCATTCCAAACTGGCTTCAGGACTGGACATGGAGTGGAGACTGTCATGGTTGCTCTGACCGATGACCTCTGCTTGAGCATCGATAGGGGTTTTGTGACCCTGTTAGTGCTCTTGGATCTTTCAGCGCCCTTTGAGACTGTAGGTCACTCCATCCTTTTGGGTCGGTTGAGGGAGTTAGGAATCGGAGGCACTGCTCTTCAGTGGTTCCGATCCTTTCTCTCTGACAGATCCCAAAGGGTGAGGCTTGGGGACAGTTGCTCTTCTAAAACCGAGCTTAATTGTGGCGTCCCTCAGGGCGCCATTCTGTCCCCGATGCTATTCAACATTTATATGAAGCCGCTGGGTGAGATCATTCGGAGGCATGGAGCTCAGTGTCTTCAGTATGCTGATGACACTCAGATATACCTCTCCATGACCAGATTGTCAGCTCAGACTTCAGATGGCGTCTCTCCTCTCAATGACTGTCTTGCGGTGGTAATGGATTGGATGAGGGAAAACAAATTGAAGCTAAATCCAGAAAAAACGGAGGTACTAGCAGTCACCTGTCCGAAACCAGGCTTGGGAATACAACTTCCAGTCCTAGGTGGAGTCACACTCTCCTCCAAGGACTCTGTTCACACTCTGGGGGTACTCCTTGATTTGTCACTTCACATGAACCAGTCAGGTGAATGTGGTAGTCAGGAGTGCCTGTTATCAGCTTCGGATGATCCGCCAGCTGTGCCCTTTTCTGGATACAAAAGACCTGGAGTCTGTGGTACATGCTTTAGTAACCTCACGTCTGGATTTCTGTAACGTGCTCTACATGGGGCTACCCTTGTGCCTAACCCGGAAACTTCAATTAGTTCAGAACATGGCAGCCAGGCTTATCACAGGAACATCAAGGAGAGAGCACATAACACCAGTGCTTAAAGCTCTCCACTGGCTGCCCTACATGGCTCAGGCCCGTCTTACCGTAGGGACTGCCTCTTCCCGTATGAACTGCCACGCACACTTCGGTCCTCTGGGAGGAATCTGCTGAAGCCTATGAAGACTAGGCTGTCGCAGACCTCCCAGAGGACTTTTTCAGCCACTGCTCCCAAGCTCTGGAATGGCCTGCCAGATGAGATGCGTCTCATTACATCACTGGCCAGTTTCAAAAAGGCTCTAAAGAAGCATCTTTTCCGGCAGGCCTTTCCTTGAAGAAGGTATAAATGGACCATCAACTCCTGACTCTGAAAATGTAAATAGAACCGGGGAATCAACTTTAGCTGTTCCCTTACGCAAAACTGCTGATCCATCTACTGTGAATTTGCACATATACTGCTCAGGAGACTGTATTTTCTTTTAATAGTTGCCGACCAATTTTAACACCTCTAATTTTAACCTATTCTGTTTTAATTCAGTTTTATGGGGGTGGGGTATGCGAGGGATACGATTGCTGCTTTACTTTGTATTTTTTAAATTCTGTTGTACCCGGCTCCGAGTATTTTATTAGAGGAGAGGGTTATAAATTATTATTATTATTATTATTATTATTATTATTATTATTCCTGCCCTCCTGCTGCCTCACTCACTGCCTGCTGGCCACCCAGGGAGGGCGACTGGTCAAGTGAGGCAGGGGGAAAGGGAGGCAAGGGGCGCACACTGCCCCTCCTCCTCCAGTGCCTTGGCTTCCTCCTCATGGAAAGTACCAGGGCAGCAGAGAAGACGATGGGGTGGGCACAGGACCAGTGCACATATGCCCTGCAGCAGGAGGAGGGCTCTACCAGGTGTCAGCCCTCCTCTGGGATGTCCCCTGGTGTGGTCCGCACCACTGCACCTTGCTGAGGACTCACAGGAGGACTCTGAGGCTCAGCCGGAGCTTCAGCATGAACCTGAGCCTGGCCCTAGCTCTGCCCTGAGAGCTCCAGCTTAGGCTGTGACTTTAGACTGGAGCCAAACCTCCTGGCAGAAGAGCCTTCTAGTACTATGGAGATGGAGGAGGGTCACATACGTACCTTCAGCCAGAGGAGATCAGAAAAAGCATGCCTCTGGTGCTCAAGGAGGTTTTAAGAAAAATGGCAGCTGATTAAAATCACCTATATGAATGAGGAATGGTGATAAAAAGCCTGGGAAGGACCCCTGAGCTTTTGTCAGAAGTTATCTGAGTTCTCTGGAGAAAGCACCTTCCTTCCTGACTGGGTCCTGATTTCTTGGCTTAACCATTTGGACTACAGACTGACCTGACCACTCTCCTCTTCTGGAACCCTTGACCTGGGCTGCCTAACTTCGCTCTTAGCTTGACCTTTTGGCTTATACTTGGACTGATTCTTGACTTGCCTGGAAGTCTACCTTTATCTTGCTCCACAAATTCTGTGTGGAGTCTTTTTATGTTTGTTTGGACTCGTTAACAACTGTTGGCTGCTTTCCCAGACGGCACTCACTTAGTGATGCCACTTGCCTTAATATGCATTTTTTAAAATTGGCTTTCTTTTTCCATGTGCCAAAGATCTTGTGATGGCAAAATGACCCACAGTAAAAGAGGACAAGGCAGAGTCCTTCCTACCCACCTTCCCTGCGTCATCCGGCCCTGGCTGCAGTGTGACGGAGCAGGGCAAGTTGGTCGCCATCTGCAAGAAGGGAGAGGAGAAAGGGGCTCAGAAGTTAGGCAGAGGAGCTTGGCCGGAGGGGGGGGGGCGGTCATTGGCTTCAGCTGGCAAAACCAGAAGAGAAAAGGGGGAAAGGAAGAGCTCCCGCCGGGACTGCACACCTCTCCATCCGGTCGCCTGCACTCTTAGACGGAAGGGGGCTCCCGGCAGAAGGGCTTCATCCGGCCCCCGCTGTGTGGGAGCCAGGGCCAGCCCTTCCTCCTCTGGCCTGGCAGAGGAAAGTGAGGTTCCTGCCACCACAAGTTCTACCGCCCAACCTTTATTTTTGAATGTTTTTGGTTTCTGTGATCCACACAAATAGGACCTTTCCAAATGAAGGGAATTAAACAGATATTTTATATTAAGAACCAAATTATTTTTTATCATCACTATTTTTAAAAAAGAAAAAAAAAGTATATTAGGGACTGTGCTGGGGGACCAGCCAGCAGCTTCCTTCAGAAGGCCCTCAAGCATCCAGGCCTTTCCTTCTCCCACCAGCTAGAGAAGCTTCTGGCTATTGGTTTATTTATAGCATTTTAAAACTGATCAACAATAAGAATTCTCTGGGGTCTGTGGCTTCACAAGGGGCAGAGGCATCCTGGGTCCCAGGAGGAGTTTGCTGCTGATGGAGTTTAAATTTCACTGCCCTTGTCTCAGTCCCCACATGGTCAAGAAGGGGAGAGGCAAAGCTTACCACTTCTTCCAAAGCCAGGCTGGGCTCCTACAGGCAAGATGGAAGTGGCAAAGGGGCAACCGGGGGGCGGGGGGGGCAGGGGGTGCCTTCTTTCCCCAATGCCTTGCTCCTGTTGGGGGTCAGTTCTGGCACTGGGGCCCAGCCTCCTTCTCCCAGTCTTTGGTTGGCAGAGCCATAGGCATCTTTCACAGAGAGATGCCTGGATCCAGCCTCTTGGGACAAAGTCAGGTTATCTTATGGGCCTTTGAAAGGGGCCTGGGACTGCAATGTCCCTCACAAACACACACAGTCTAAGAAGGGTATGTGGGTGAGAGTGTGTGTGGGTTGAAGCTTCCTTTGGGGGCAATGGCCAGCGCCTATCAAGCCCCTACATGGTGAGGGAACATCAAGGGTATCCCCAAATGCTCTGCAAAATGCAGACAAGTCCCTCATCCCCAGCAAAAGGGAGAAGGCAGTCTCCACACTGCTGGACTTCCGCCTGTCCTGACAGACTCAGGCTCAGGATTATTAGCACAGTGGTCCTAAGCCACATCTTACAGTGTTTAAAGGAAAGCACAAAACCCAGAGCAACTGCAAACCCCTTCCCCCCAAAAAAAGAGCCACAAGGGCCTGAGGCGTACCTCAAAAGTGAAGGGGTAAGCGTTCTCCCCCAGTTTCTTCATGAGTTTGTCTTGCAACGGTGTGAGGGTCTTGGGGGCTTGGTCTGGCACAGGTGGGAAGATCTGAGTGGTGAGGACATAGAGGTCCTTCCTGAAGGTCAAGCCAATGACATCCAGGTCATCTCGGCCGTAGCGGAAAGCACAGGTGAGGGTCACATACACTGGGTCACCCCAGAGAGGAAAGGAGGAAAGTGGAGAGGAAGGAGAAGCAGAGGGGCAGAGAGAGGCCATGGGAAAGGGATGGGAAGAGACAGTCGTGCTTGTTAGTCTCGTTGGTTGAAGCATTTCTTAAGTCAGAGAGCAAAGGAGGTCTTCTGCATTTACAGCTGAAGCCGGAGAATGACTGAAGGCACTCCCTTGAGTCCCAGCTCTTTCCTGGGGGGAGGATGGGCTGGAAAGCAAGTGGATAGAGGCCACCCCCCACCCCCCACGACAAGGGCCTGCTCAAAACTCTCAGGCTTTCCTTCCAGGAACCATGCTCTTAATTGCATTGCATTGCCCCTTGATGTCTATGCAATTGATTGTTGTTTTATGTTGTGAGAATTTTAATTACAGCATGTTGTTTTTAACTTTGATGTCAGTTCAATCTAATTTTAAGGGGTGGGTGGTTGGGTATGGGCCATTGTGAATTTTAGCTTGTATTTTTTCATTGTTGTAACCCACTCCAATTGGTTGACAGAGGAGTGGGCTATAAATAAATAATAATTATAATTATAATTATAATTATAATTATTATTAATTGCAGACCAAGGGAGGATTAGTACTCAAGGGTGGTGGCACCATTCCCTCCAGGTTCAAAAAGGGCAGTCCTGCCCGCTTCTGAAAGTCCAGGCCAGGGGCTAGACGTGCCCAAGGCAATGGCACAGTGCCACTTTGGGTCCCATTTGGGGGGAAAGTAGGATTTAAACCAACCAATCAATAAATGCATGGCTAAATATTTCTGCCAGGTTCACCCCCCTGCACCCTCCCTGGGAAGGCAGTCTCTGTCCCGCTTGGCCCTTCACTGTGGGAGCTTCTGGCCATCTCCTCCGGGAGACAGGATGCTTGGCTAGGCAGCCCTTTGGGGTCTGACCATCGTCAGGGTTTTCCTGTGGTTGGTGCCACGAACTGACATCTCAGCAAAGGTCAGGGGGACTCTTTGTCAGCTGGAAGCGTGGCTTCTTTGACCATCCACCTTACCTCCTGCATCTAGAATCTGGAAATAGGAATACTATAGTTCCCAAAATAAGTGTATGTATTTTAAGAAATAAGCCTACAAGTGGTATTACATTCAAAAAAGAAAGAAAGAAAGAAAGAAAAGCAGGCCGTTCTCTGAAGTCTTTGGGAAGGAAGGGAAGGCGGTGGGAAGCAAAGCTGCCTCTCAGGCAGAGGAGCCAGGAGCTGACCAAGGGCTGAACCCAGCTCTTTGCCGGACGCTGCAGCCCCTTTGACAAACTCCTGGCCTCGGGGTCCCTGGGTCGGTCCCACTCGTTGCGATGCGAGGTCTGGTTTGTGGACGCCTAGAAACCTATGCAGAGCTGCATGCGAGACTCGCAGGAGCCTTACCTTTCCTGTCCTTCAGGTACTCCGGGTCGATCAAGACCACCCCGTCTGTGAAGAAAGAGGAAAGCAGAGGCCGGTCAAGCAAAAGCCTGGAGGGCTGCACCCATTTTGTGGGTCCTCTGTGGGGCTGGAGGACACTCAGGCAAACGAGGGAGGAAGAAAGGCTCCTCTGAGCATCTTCGGGGAACTCGACCTGTTTGCTGGCGAGCCAGGCTTTGCTTCCTAGGAAGCCCCTGAAGGACTGCAGCCTGACCGTCCCACCGGGGACCGGGGGCAACCAGAGGGACGGGGGGGGGGAACAAGCCCTTCCCCACAAGACGGGGGCAGCTGCTCTCTTGCCGCATCCTTCTAAGCCACTGGAAGGAGCAGGGTCCTCAAACGGGACGGGCCCGTCCGGGAGGACACTCGGAAGCGGCGGGCTCGGGCTCGGTCCAGGGGCCTCTTCCTGCCTGCCCTTCGAGGCAGGGGAGCCAGGGCCGGGGGAGCAGGGGCTGGGGCACCCTTCCCGTCCGTGGAGCTGGCCTTCCGTGGAGAGTGGCGCCCACCTGCGGCCACCCAGCAGTCCAGCACAGCAGACCCTTGGCCACTGAGTCAGGGCTGGTTTTAGTGTTTAAAATGGGGTCTCCCGCCAGCAGCTTCTCCCTTAGGCTTCAATAATAACAATAATAATAATAATAAAAAAAATATGTATGTATATTCCGGCCCTCTGGGGGAGTAATCGGGGCTGAGCCCCCCCCCCCCCCGAGCCCTCAGGCGAACGGCCCTGTCCCCCCCCCCCGCCCACTTCGCCGGCTGCTTTTGCTGCTGCTTTTGCTGCTTTTGCTGCTTTTGCTGTCCTCAGGTGGGTGCAGACGAAGGAGGCTAAGAGAAGGGAGTCGAGCGAGGGAAGGCGTCACTCACCCACAGGCTCCACAGACTCCACGTGGTCCACGAAGTCCCTCTTTCCCAGGTAGATGGACAGCTGGGTGGGCAGGAGACGAAGAGGAGGAGGAGTTCACAGACTGCTGGCCAGCCATTGGGCTCTGCTTCCCAGGCCTCCCTCCCGGCTTCCCCCCTTCTCCCTGCGCCCCACGGAAGGAAGGAAGGAAGGTAGGAAGCCGAACGCCCCCCCCCCCCCGAGCAAAAGGGCAGAAATGGCAGGAAGGAGGAGGAGGAGGCTCCTGTTAACGCTGCAACAAGGGCTCAGCGCCCCCAGATTGCTGGGAGTGGGCCCTGGTTGACTCTCGGGGGCAAAAGCTGGCAGAGAGGGAGGAGGCAGCTGGGACGGAGGACTTTTTAATTTAACCCCCCCCCCATCCCTTTTTGGACAGACTGTAAAGCCTCTGCAATAGGAGTCAACATCTGTCCGTCCTCTCGGCTCAATCATTTCTGGTGTGTTTTCTTACCTTCCCATTGGGGCAGGTCTTCTTATATACTCTGCCAAGAGAAAAAAGACAGGAAAGCAGAGGGGAGACTTAGGGGAGGCACGGAGGGAACACACCTTATGGGGGGAGGTGGGGAGGAGCCTGGCAGAAGTGCCATCTGGGGGCCCTTGGAGGAGGACACCGGGCATCCCCAGCCCCTGCCTCCCTCCGCGGGGAATCGGCCGCCCGGGCCCCAAGCGGCCCATAAGGAGAGCTTTAGGCTGGGCAGGTCCTGAGAGGAGCAAGGCAGGGAAAAGGGGCGCCCACCTCGGGGGGCCTGACCCACACCCCCCCCCCACCCGAGCGGCTCCTGGGTTTGGAAGGATCCGGGCGCGGAGGAGGGGACCTACTTGGCTCCCTCGGCCATCCTTCCTTCCTTCTTTCCTTCCTTCCTTCCTCGACGGCGGCGGCGGGATTCCTGCAGGGAGAAGAGGAAGAAGGGAGTGAGTGAGGGAGGGAGGCGAGCCCTGCTGAGGAAGAGCCCGTCTTCGAAGGCCCGCGGGGCCCTGGGCCGGGACTTCCTTTGGCCCGGGAGCCCGGCGGGGCCCAAACCAGACCCCCCCCTCCTCCTCCGGGGCTTCGGCCGGGGAGAGCCGCCCAGCTTCGGGGAGCTCATGTGGGGCGAGGGAGGCTCTGCGCTGAGGCCGCCCCTCTTTTCCTTCCGCCCGAAGGAGAGCTTCCCAAGAGGAGGGGCGCCGGCCTTGGCTGCAGCCCCCCTTTTCTGCCCCGGAGCGGGGTGGGGGCTGGGAGGGGAACCCCACAGGAGGACCCTCCCTCCGTCCCCCCCTCCAGGAAACACCAGCCTTAGTCCCCCCCCGTGTCCTCCCCCCCCCCCCCACAGCTCTAATCGGCGGTATTGGGGCTGCTTAGCCGGGATGAGGCAGCTCGGGAGGAGCGCCTTAAAGGGAGGCGGCCACCAGCCTTGGCCTGAAGAGACCTCCCTGGCCAGGAGGGGGAGGGGGGAGGGGGGAGGGCCCTGGGGGGGCAGGGCTCAGCTGTTGGGCTCTACACCCCCCCAGACACCCCCCCCATCAGGCCAAGCAGGACGCCGGGACTCTGCCTCCTCTCTCCTGAGGAAGGGTCTGTCAGAAGTGTCCGGAGCGGTCGAAGCTGCCTTTGGGGCCGCCCGCGGTGGGGCCGAGAGGAGCCCAGCCCTCCCCTGCTGCGGACTCCTCGGGAGGAAGCCTGGCCCAGGGCTCCGGGGGCGGCTCTGGGGGGCTCTCAGTCCCTCTGCCCTTAAGGCGGACACAGTCGGAGGGGGGCTTGCTCTGGGTCTTCTGAGCGCTGTCATGGGGGGGGGCATTAATTGTGGGGTTTTGCCGGGGAGTGAGCGCGCACCTTTGCTTTCATTAATAGGATTAATACAACGTTCCCCCTTTTCCTGACACATTACTCTTACTTTTAAACACTTATTCAATGTTGCAAGGTTTCGTTTACTGTGTTATTTTCTCCGTTGATTCCATCGCAGACAGACTGTTTCCTGCTTCAGTTGGTTGTAGTTTTAAAACAATGCACGCCGTGCTTTCATGGTTTTCTTTAAAAAGAGGACCAGCCCAGAGGAGGATTCGGAGGAAGAGGAGGAGGTCGTCGTCGTGGCTCCCAGGTGCAGGACCAACCTGAGGCCAGGCCAGGTCCCAGCTCTGCTCCTCCAGCCCCACTGATGGAGGATCGGCAAGACCCGAGCTCTTTGGGGTCTCCTCCAGAGGCTCAGCAGCCTAGAGCTGCTTCAGAGGAAGATCCAGGCATGGAGGTCCCTTCCTTCAGCCAAAGGAGGACTGAGAAGGCTCGCTTAAGGAGATCGAAGGAGCAGCTGGGAAAGGGAGGGCTTTGCTGATTTAAGGCACCTGGAGGACGCTGATTCTTTGCCAGAGTTGATTGTAGATCCATGATCTTGGGGGCTGTCGGTGCTGGCTCCTTCAATCCTGTGCTTCTTGAACCTTTGCTGGACTCACACCTACGATCCTGGAACGGACTCGACTACTCCAGACCTTCTGGCTCCCCTGACCTTGGCTTCTTTGACTTTCGTGATTTCTAGTATCCTGACCCTGACTTTCGTTTGCGATTGGTACTCTTGGACTCTTGGAAGGTCTGTAGGCTGTTTGCTAGCTGCCTACAGTACTTGGCTTTCCTCACTGAGCCATTCCTGTCAGCGTTTGTTTGTGTGTGGCTGCTGGCAGCATTCCTGGACCAGGGGGAGGAGAGCCCCCCTCGGGCGGAGAAACCCCCACCCTGCCCCACCCCACCCCACCCCTTGAGCCCCAGGGAGGGAGTCCGCGGCAGGGAAGCTCGGCGGGGCTTGGCTGGGGAGGGAGCTGGGGAGATTTCTCAGGGAACCTTTCAACCAGGAGGAGACCCCCCCCCCACAAACACAGCCGCCCCTTTAAAAAAGCCCCCTCACAGAGGGGCGCTCCTTCCTTCCTTCCTTCCTTCCTTCCTCCCCCCCCCCCCGGAGTTTAGGGGCCACGGAGGCCGCTTAGGGCCAGCAGCCTCCCCGGACCGGGCCCCTCCTCTGGAGCCCCGTGGGGTCCCGCACTTCCAAGGCCCTTCCTCCCGGGCCTGGCACCTCTGGCAGGCGGTGGGCCCTGACCAAGGCAGGAGTGGTGCCAGGGGGGCCGCGTGCCAGGGGCTGGCAGCTGGGCTGAAGAAGGGCCCGTCGCCCCAGGAGTCCCCGTCTGGCGCTGCCTCTTGCAGCCAGGAGCCCCAGCCCTGTCCTTTGCCCCCCCCCCGCCCTTCCCTTCCTCCCGGGGCTGCTCCATGGGCAGGATCCGCTCCCCTGGCAGCCAGAACGAGCCCGAGCCCCTCCGCAGCGGCTTACCTGGCAAGAGAAGGGCGAGAGCGGGAGGCTGCGGCGGGTCCCAAGTGCCGAGAGGCTCCCGACCCTCGTCCCTGGGCCTCTTATACCCGCGGAGGGGCCTCCCCCTCCCTCTCGTTGTGTAAAGGGCCGGCGGTGGGTCTGTTGATCTCTGCTTAGGGCAGATAGAGTATTTTGAGGCCGAATCCTATTAGCCTCTTAGCTGCCCTGCTCCTCTGCTCCTGCCGCTGGAGAACGAGCGAGCGAGCGAGGAAGCGAAAGAAGATTAGCCAGATTGAGAAAGCGGCTTGCCAGGGGCCGGGCGAGGAGCCAGGCCCCCTCCCTCCCTCCCTCCCTCCCTCCCTCCCCAGGGGCTCCTCCCGAGGGGGGCTCCGGGGCTGGCAAAGGGGCCGGGGCGGGGGTCCAGCCGAGCGGCCGGTTGGAAGCGCTGGCCTCGGAGGACACTGGCTTTCTCGGGCCGATCGATATCGGTGCCACTGCGAATAATGTCCTTTGGGCAGTGTGTGTGGCCACAGAGATGACCCTCATTCATTAATCCTGTTTCAGTTACAAGTAATTGACAATGGGCCAAAAGAAAAATTCATAAAGAACGCAAAAGAGAGGGTGGTGGTGGTTAGAAGTTCTTTTTTCCACCCGGGGCTGGCTTGCTCGCTTCCTTCCTTCCTTGCTTGTTTCCTTCCTTCCTTCCTTCTAGAGACAAGAGAGCAGCGGGGAGGGGGGGGGACCCTGGTTCTGTCCTGGGCTGTTCAAGATCTCTATCGGTGACTTGGATGGAAGAACAGGGGCCTGCTGTTCACATTTGTAGGGGACAACAAATTAGGAGGAGGAGGAGCTAATACTCCAGACAGGATCAAAGTTCAAAATGACCATAATAGATTAGAAAACTGGGCCAAAACTAATGAAATGAATTTCAACAGGAAGAAATGTTAGGTACTTCGGGAGAAAAAAAAGGAAAGAAAGAAATACAGAGATATAGGACGGGGACACCTGGCTTAAGGAGACTTCTGCGTGTGAAAGGGATCTGGGGACTCCTAATAGACCGCAAGTGGAACATGAGACAACAGTGTGATGCTGCGGCTAAACAAGACAATGCGATTCTGAGCTGCATCCGTAGAACAAGAACAAGGGAAGTAATAGTGCCAAACTGTTTTGCTTTGGTCAGGCCTCACCTGGAATAATCCTGTGTCCAGTTTTGGGCAACACCATTCAAGAGGGATTTGGATGAGCTGGAGCATGTCCAGAGGATGGCGACTAAAATAGTGAAAGGTCTGGAAACCCCTAAGCCCTATGGGGACCAACTCAGGGAGCTGGGGAGGTTTAGCCTGGAGAAGAGAAGGTTAAGAGAGGACATGATAGCCCTGTTTGAATTTTGGAAAGGATGTCATGCTGAGGAGGGAGCGAGCTTGTTTTCTGCTGCTCCAGAGAAAAAGACCTGGAGCAAGGGTTGCAGGCCACAGGAAAAGAGATTCCAGCTCAGCATTAGTAAGAAATTCCTGACGGAAGAGCTTTTCCACAGTGGAGCCCTCTCTCCCTCGAAAAGCGGCAGAGTCTCCTTGAGGCCGGAGCTTCGAAGAGACACTCTTCAAGGACTGACTTTGCATGGGATCAAGAGGACTTTTGGGCGATCTGGGAGTTGGGGAGGGGGGGGAGAAGGATGATGCCATCCTCAGGAGTTTGGAGTCATTTGCAAGATTCTCTTTGCGTGATATTTTCTACATACAAGTTGAACATGTCGGGTGATAACATACAATATTTGCCTGACCCTTTTGCCAGTTGGGGACCATTCACTTTCTCCTTATTCTGGTCTGACAGTGGCCTCTTTTCCCAGGTACAGATTTCTCATAAGAACTCTCAGATACAATGGCGCTCCATATCTCCAAAAGTGTCCCAGGGCTTTTTGTGATCTGTGCAGTCAAAGACTTTGCTGTAGTCTTTAAAGTACATGATGATTTTCTTTTGGGGTTCTTTGGTTCACTCCGTTTCCCAACAAATGTTTTCTATGAGGTCCCTGGTGCCTGTATCTGCCCTGGACCCCACTTGCACCTCTGGGGTTTCTCTTTCCATATTGAATTTTAAGCAGAATTTTCCTTGCACGGGAAATTAATGTGTGGTCTTATAGTTGCTGCAGTCTTTTGTGTCTCCTTTTTTTGTGGATGGCGATATATATTTATTGTTTCCAGTCTGTTGGCTATTTTAATTTCCATATTTGTTGGCCAAATTTGGGGTTCATCTTTGTAGGATTCTTCATTATATGTGTTTTTCATCCCCCTGCCCCCATCTCTTCGCATTGCATCCAACATCTCTTAATTTCTTCTCGATCTCGTAGTAAGTTCCTCTTCTTCTCGTACCTGCCTTTGGGCCCAGTCACGTGGCAGCGACAGCCGCCCCTTCCTCCGTCGTTCTCACACTCACAGTCACACTCTCAGGCACACACAGAGCCAGGCCCGGGGAGGCCACGTTGCCCGGGGCCAGGGCCCTCACTCGCTCGCCTTGATCCCTTAATTGCTGCCGCTCAGGCCAGAGCCGCTTAGGAGGAGGCCAGGATTAGCGGCGGCGGCGGCTATTTCGATCAAGGTCGAGGGAGCAAAGAACTTCGCGTTCCCTTCAGGTCCGGAAAGGTCCGGCCAACCGGCGCATCCAGACCCTTGAGAGGAGCGGAAGCATCAATAAACACACACAAACACAAATAAATAAATAAACAACCCGGCAGAAGGGAGAGGTTTTAATAAGGCCCCGGCTGCATCGATGCATCGCAGCCCTGCGAGTGTGTCCTCCGGGATCCCTCCCTCCCTCTCTCCCTCCTCCCCCGAGCATCCCTTTCTCTGCCCCCGGAGGGAGGGAGGGAGGACCCGGGTCCCTTTCGGGAGGCTGCCTGAGGCCTCTGCCTGTCTCTCCCGGGGCCGCAGCCACCTCGATGCCGGCCAGGGCTGGTTCCGGGGTGTTTGGGGCAGGTGGGGTCCCAAAGAGGGCTCCTCCTCAGGCAGCTGGTCCCGGATGTCCTCCTTTTCCAGGACGCGACCTACATTTCAACCTTCTCTCCAGGAGGAAAAGAGAGAGTCGTGTGTTTTATCTTCTGTTTTGCAGTGTCCTACATTCGGGGGTGCCTCGTCCTCCTTTGCGGTCATGAGATCTGGTCACCTGTCAGGTTCTCATCCGGTCCAGGCCGAAACAAGAGCCTGCTTTTTGGCTCCGGCTCCGTTTGAGCAAAGCCCTCCGTCCTGCCCTCCGATGGGAGCGGACTTGGCTTCGGGCCCCCGGGGGCCCCTTTGCCTCCTCCTCCTCCTCCTCCGAGGAAGAGGAAGAGGAGGAGGAGGAGGAGGAGGCGACAGATGGTGCCTGCCGCTCATCTGTAATTAATTGAACTCTGCTGACAATCACCTTAAGACGCCCCTAATTAGCTTTTCTCGGGAACTGTGGCTGCAGCCCTTTAGCTTCACATCCCCCCCCCCTTTCGAGCCACTTTAGGTCATGGCTTCCTTTCTTCAAACAGCAGGAAGGAGAGCAAGCCTCCCGGCCCCCGTCTCCAGAGTCTGGCCACCGGACCCCCATCGGGAGGGTCCCCGCTTCCTGGCCTGGAGCAGGGGTCAGTTGCCCCACTCCGGCCCGTCCTGCTCCCTGCTTCGCTTGGCATAAACAGCCTCCCAGGCGGGCAGCGGGGCCCTCCCTTCCTCCTTCCATTCCTCCCTCGCGGACCGGGGTCTTCCTTGCTTTCTGCGGCCCCCCAGCTTTCCTAGCATTGTCGTCTTCTCTCGTGATGTGGCCCAAATATGACAACCGCCACTCAGTCCTCTTGGCTAAGGTTGCCTTTCAGGGTCCTTGATGCTTTGGCCACAAGAAACGGGGACTTGGGCACATCAGCCCCAGCGTTTGGGGGCACGCTTAGGACCAGGGCCAGAGGGCTGGGAGGCAAGAGGCACCACCGAAGGGCCTCCTTGGATGCCCCCCACTCGCCTGCAGCCCTCGCTCGCCGCCTTCCTGGAGTCCTGCCAAGGGGGCAAGATGGCGGCGGGGGTTATTTTTATTTGGCTTGTATCACGTGCCAGGCGGCAATTCCCTCCAGGCCCCGCCAATGTTGCCCTCAGCCAGAGCCCTGGCATGGTCACTTCTGACCAGCAGCCCGCCTGGAGGAGGCCCCTGGTCTTCCTTGGCAGTGGTCTCCCACCCAAGGACCAGCCAGGCCTGGGCCTGCTTGGAGACAGGGTGCATTTGGGGTGCTTAGAGGGCCCCCTGCTCCCACAAGAAAGTCCAGGAGCCCCGACGAAGGAAGCCCCGGTTCTCGGGACCATCGCATGATCCGGGACACAGAAAGCCGGTGAATCCCCCTCCCTCCCTCCCTCCCTCCCTCCCTCCCAGCAGCTCCCGGGGGGCTTCTGCAGGTGGGGGGTGCAGATGGGGGAGGGGCTTAGAGGTCGGGCTCCCCCGCCCCCATCACCCCCCCGCTTCCTTTGGGTGACGCCAGTTAAGGCCTGGCGTTTCCAGGGGACCCGGCCTGCAAGCGACAAAGCCCTCATTGTCCTCCCGGCAGGGTTTATCGGAGCAGCGGAGGGCAAACAAGGGCCCTCATTCACGGCAGGCTTTTCCTTCGGATTCCGAGGCTTTGCTGCCGGAGGAAGCCGGCGAAGAGGATGGAGCTGCTGCCTGGGACGTTGCGCTTCCCGCCGTCTCTCTGAAGCTGCCCATCTGGACGGCTTTACTCAGAAGTAAGGCGGGGGGGGGGTCCCGGGGAGGGAGGGAGGGCGGGGGGGGTCTGGCCCTCTGCCTCCTTCGGGGGATGGGCTAGTGAAGGCGGGGGGGGGGGCTGCAGCCGGACCCCGCCGGGACCCAGGCCCCGTGTGCAGGAAGGCAGGCCGGCCCTGCGCAGCCCCCAGCCTGGCCAGCGATGCCCCCAAGGGTCCCTCTTTCGCCCGGGGCCCTGCCCCTCCCTCTGGGCCCTCTCTGCCAGGAGCCTCCGGCTGTTCTCGGGCGCTTCTCCCTCTCTTTCAGCTCAGGCAGGGACAACTCGGGGAGGCCTCGAACGGTGGCAGGCGGCCGGAGCGGCATGGCTCTCCCCACTGCAGCCGCCTCCTCCTGCTTCCCCTCCGCCTCTCCGTCCGGGGCCCCTTCCTCACCGCTGCCGCCGCCGTGTGTCTTCGACGAGGAGTTCAAGTTCGTGCTGCTGCCGGTGTGCTACGGGGCGGTGTTCGTGGCGGGCCTCTCCCTCAACGGCTACGCGCTCTGGGCCTTCCTCGGGGGCCGCCGCCATCGCCGTCGGGGTTCCCGTTCCTGGAGCGCCGGCGCGACCTACCTCTTCCACCTGGCGCTCTCGGACTGCCTCTACCTGCTCTCGCTGCCCAGCTTGGTCTACTACTACGCGGCGCGGAACCACTGGCCCTTCGGCGCGGGGCTCTGCAAGGCCGTCCGCTTCCTCTTCTACGCCAACCTCTACGGCAGCATCCTCTTCCTCACCTGCATCAGCCTCCACCGCTACCGGGGCGTCTGCCACCCGGCCCGCCTCCTGCCCTGGGCCCAGCCCCGCCGCGCCCGCCTGGTCTGCCTCGGCGTCTGGCTGGCCGTCGCCGCCGTCCTCGCCCCGAGCCTGGCCTTCGTCACCACCAGCCCCCGCCGAGGAGGAGAAGGAGGAGGGGGACCCAACGGCACCGGAGGAGGGACCCTCTGCCACGACACCACCCGCCCGGCCGACTTCGCGCGCTTCGTGGGCTACAGCTCGGCGGTGACGGGGCTGCTCTTCGGGCTGCCGGCCCTGGTCATCGCCGCCTGCTACGGCCTCATGGCCCGGCGGCTCTGGCGATCCTCTGCGGCGGCGGCGGCGGGCCCCGGGCGCAGCCTCCCCGGCTACAAGCGGCGCTCCCTGCGGAGCATTGCCCTGGTGCTCTCGGTCTTCGCCCTCTGCTTCCTGCCCTTCCATGCCACGCGGAGCGCCTACTACGCAGCCCGGCTGCTGGGGGCCGACTGCGCCACCCTCAACCTGGTCAACGTGGCCTACAAGGCCACCCGGCCCCTGGCCAGCGCCAACAGCTGCCTCGACCCGCTCCTCTACTTCTGGGCCCGAGGAAGCGTGCGGCGGAGGCGGCGGGGGCACCCCCCAAAGGAGCCCCCGGCGCCTGCTTTGGCCCTGGTGGAGGGCGAGGGGCAGGAACGGGGCCCGAGTGAGGCAGGCGTTTCCCCCTCGGGACCGGAGGGACTTTGTCTTCAAGTCCTGGCAAAACCCCCCAAGTCAGCAGAGAGCATCCGGTCTGGAAAAGCGTGACAGGAAGCCAACCAGGGTCAGCAACGCGGGGGGGGGGGGTCACAACAAACTGGAACCAAGTGCTGCCAAACTCTTATCATGTCAAAGTTTACAGGCAAGTAAATAAACAGTTCCATTAAAAGCGCACAGCTAACACAAGTTAAAGCCTAGATGTCTTGAATCCTCCCTCGACCGCCTGGGCAGCGTGGAAGGGCCGCGAGTGGCTGCCAGCCCCCACAGAAACAACACGAACTAGGCAGCTGACAGAGAGTCTACAGACCTTTCAATAGTCCGAGTGAAGCAAACCACAAACAAAGGCCAGGGTCAGGATACCAGAACTTGCGGAAGTCAGACGAGTCCAAGGTCAGGGAAGCCAGAAGGATTGGAGAAGTCAAGTCCCTTCCAGGGCCGTAGGTTTAAGCCCAACAAAGATTCAAGCAGCACGGAATTCTGGGAGCCAGCACCCGACAGCAACCAACATGATGGATCCAAAAGTCAGCGTTCTGCAGCTGCCTTAAACCAGCAAAGCCCTCCCTTTTCCCAGCTGTTCCTTATCTACAGAACGCTTGTCTGCCAGTCTCTTAGATCTCCGTAAGCCAGCCTTTCCAGCCCTCCATGCTTTGTCCTTCCACTGGGGCAACACGAGGCTGCTGAGCCTCTGGAGGAGACCCCACAGAGCTCAGGTCTGGCTGACCCTCCATCAGTGGGGCTGGAGGAGCAGAGCTGCAGAACTGGGACCTGGCATGGCCTCAGGTTGCTCCTGCACCTACGAAGCCACGACCTCTCCTCGTCCTCTGAACCCTCCTCTGGGCTGGTCATGACATCGTGGGACCATGGCCACCCTGGCAAGAGGCCAGGAGGGACCAGGAGGAGGGAGGCTGAAAGGGCAGGGATGCCCTCCCAGAGAGCAAAGCCCCCCACTCCTGCCTTTGGGCCACTCGGGGAAGGGTTGGACTGGAGGAGCCCCTGGCAGCCGAGGGCGAGGGCTGGAGGGGCAGCAAGGGTGGAGGGCGAGGGGGCTTAAAGGGCAGGGGCAGAGCAGGGGCAGAGGGGCTTGTTTTCAGCATTTGCGGGGCTCCGTGACTGGAGGCGTCCTCCTTTTCCAGCACCGGACCTACATTTCACTTTCTCTCCAGAAGGAATACCAAAGTGCCCTCCATTTTTAGCAGGACTAAGAAGCATGCGTTTATATGTATATGAGTATTTTTTAGCGTTTATTTTGTCACGTCCTCCCTTTTGTCCTCCTTTCCGATTGTGACTTCGTCGGTCCCCAAGAGGCCGCTGGGAAGGAAAACAACCCCCTCCCCCCAATTTCTGGGTGTTTGCTGGGCCAGCTGTTTCTCTGGCGGGCTCCTGTGGGTCAGGTAGGTGTGCGAAGGGAGCCATTAAGGCTGACCCCCATTTCAGAAGCTCCCTTCCTCCCGGCTAAGCTTCCCACAGGACTAAGCCCGAAAGAGAGCCACGTCTTGGGGGGAGGGGGGATGCGCTGGACTGTCCACCTCCTGCCCCCTCCTGCCCCCCCCCCGGAGTCCGAGGCGGGCAGCCAAGGCCCCCTTCCAGCCCCGCCTTTGCCTGGCCTCCCTGCTGCTGCTGCTGCCGCCAGTCCGAAGGGCTCTCCTGCTGCCACTCTTTCAGGAAGCCATCCTTCGGCCCTCAGGAATATTTTGGGGAGGAGAAAAGTCAGGAGCCTTTCTTCAGGACCCTCATCCCCAGAAAGACTGAGGCGCCTGGGAGGGGAAATGGACGGGCCTCTGCCTCTCTCCAGACAGACAGACAGACAGACATTGCTCCCAGTCCGCCGGGATCATCTTCCGCTGCCCGGGCCCCCGCCCCAGAAGCCCTTCTCCAGCTGGCGCATCATCCCAGAGCCAAGGGGTCAGTGCGGGGAGACGGGGTCGGGGGGTCGGCCCAGTGTCCCCTCCAGCCCGGTCTCCGTCAAAGGATCTGCAGGGTGTCCGCTTCCGAAAGGCCGTAGCTGGCCTTGTGCTCCTCGAAGAGCTTGCAAAGGGAGCGGACGTACAAGGCGTGGTAGAGGTCCACCGTCTCTCGCGCGGGATCCTCGATCCTGGGCACCGTCAGGGGCTCTCCAACTGGGGGGGGGGGAAAGGAAGGGGGGCAGCCCTGAGGTCGAGGCCCCGACGGCATCCTCCCCCCTCTCTCCCCGCCGCCCCAGAGCCAGAGGGGTTTTATTGGGGGGGGGCCGGAGACCCCCAGGCCCTCCTCCATCTCTTGCTGAGCCTCTGGAGGAGACCCCACAGAGCTCAGGTCTGGCTGACCCTCTGGCTGCCCTGCGGCCCAGCCACTCTCTCTTCGGGACCCGAGCGGGTTCCCCGGGAGGAAGGGAGACTCACTGACGGTGGTGACCGGGCGCGGGAAAGGCAGGAAGCCCCGGGAGTGGGCCGAGGTGAGGCCCCTGCCGTAGAAGAAGCAGGGAGCGAAGCCCAGCAGCCTCCGGAAGCCGTCCTGCAGCCTCCTCATCCAGGTCCCTTCCTCAAAGAAGACCTGCTGGAAAAGGTCGTTCTCCCCGAAAGAGAAAGCCGGAACCAGGTCGGCCCTGCAGAGAGGCGGGGGGGGGCACGGGGGGTCAGTCAGGCCGGAGGAGGAGGACGCAGGGAGCCCCAAGATCCCCCCAAGCCCCTTTCCCAAGAGGGGGAGGGGGTCAGCGGTTTCCCTTGGGACCCTGGCGCCCCCCCCCCTCAGTCCCTCCAGCCCCCGAGAGAAGCGAAGCGAAGGGAAGGGGGGCTACCGACCCGTGCTGGAGGGCCATCCGGACGAAGCCCTTCCGGCGGCGGAGGATGAGGGCCATCACTCCCGGGCGGGAGGCCAGAGACTCAGCGGCGCCCCCGACCACGATGGCCACGGCGTTCCCGGTGCCGTTCCGCGAGAGAAGGTGCTCGATGGCCCTGCGGCTGACCGGGAAGAGGCCTGGAGGGAAGGAAGGAAGGAAGGAAGGAAGGAAGGAGGCTGAGGGAGGAGGGCAGGGCTGACCCCAACACCTGCCTCCCCCCCACGGGGCCCACGGGTGGGAAGGTCCGGGGGGCCGGCCACGGAGACCACTCACCGCCGCTCATGAGGTACTCCCTGAAGCCCGGGAGGCGGAAGTTGCCGGCCAAGGTGCCCAGGAAGGGCCGGATGCCCGGGAACTTCTCCGCGAAGCCCGTGGAGCCCGTGACGAAGTTGCAGAAGGCGCCCACGCAGAGGATGCCGTGCGGGTGGACGCCCACCAGGTAGTTGCGCCCCGGAGGCAGCGGGTGGGTCTTCACCAGCTGCAGGGAATCAGAGAGGGAGGGAGGAGGGAGGGCAGGATGGCAGAGGAGGAGGAGGAAGGGGCCGGCCCGCCACCCCCCCAGCCCCCCCCGGGCCTCACCTGGACCGGGAAGTAGTCGCGGAAGTGGTTCCAGAGGGGCCAGGCGCGGACCCAGGCCGAGCTCCTCCCGCCTAAAAGGAGGCATGGCGGGGTCGGGGTCGGTCGAGGCCAAGAGAGGGCCCCCCACGGCGCCCCACTCCCTCCCTCCCTCCCTCCCTCCCTTCCTCCGAAAGGGGGCTATATTGCTTTTCTGTCCACCAAAGCGATGCAGAAACAAAACGTTGTTTTAAAACAGTCTAAAAACAATCTTCTTTTTGAAAAAACATCCTTCGCTGTCTCGGTCATACGTAGGGCACACACGCTGACTTCCTTCCTTCCTACCAACACTGGTCACTTGTCAGTCTTCGAAGGCCCCCGAGGCGCTTGGGCCTCCCCCGGACGGAGGCAGGGCTGGCCCCGGGGCCTCTCGGGCTGAAGGGACCGGGAGGCCCCCGCCCTCCGTCCGTCCGAGGGAGCTCCCCTTCCCCTTCGGGGCTTCCCGCTCTGCCTGCCGGCCTTGGAGGGCATGCGGCCCATCCCTTAAGCCTCTCCGGGTGACGCTGGATGGACTTTGGGACCAGGACGGAGGAGGCCGGGAAGGACTCACCCTCGAGGGGCGAAGCGGAGGGAGGGAGGGGGGATTAAGCCAAGGCACACACACACACACACAGAGACTTTGGTCTTATTCGAAATCTCTCTCTCTCTCTCTCGCCCGGTTTGAGAGAAAGCCCTCCAGAGGACCCCCCCCCCCCCCCGATGTGCTCAGTGGGATTGTGCTTCACTTGGCCAAAGAGTAAACCCAGGAAGCCCCCCCCCCCCCGGTCCGCCTGTTGGCGCTCGGGCTTACTCTAAGCAAGGCTTCTCCCCTCGCCCTCCATCACCTTCGCCCTGACTGCCAACAAACACAGGGATCTTCCTCCCCCCCCCCCCCCCCAAATCCTGGCTGGCAGGGAATACTTCGGATAGTGCCCTTGAAAGCCAGACCTCGAAAGCCCTTTCCAGGAGGGAGCAGAGGGCTGGCCTTACCTCTCTCGGGGGTGTCCCAGTCGAAAACCAGCCAGGCCAGGTAGAGGGCGGGGATTGGCCAGAAGGCGGTGAAGACCAGGTAGCTCAGGAGAAGCAGGAGCGCCAGGCCTGGAAGGACAGCCGCCGTCAGAGCGCCCCCCCCGACCGACCGCCTCCTCCTCCTCTTGCCCAGGATCAGGCCCCTCAAAAAGGCCCTGACCCAGAGCCCAGAACCCAGAACCCAGCCCGGTCTCTTCCGCCAGCAGAGTGGGGCAGAGGCGGCCCCCGGGAGCCCCATTGTGTCCTGCAAGGAGGCTGTGCCCGGGGGTGGGACCCAGGAACCGATTCCTCAACCCCCGCCAGTGCGGACAGGGCAGCCCCCTCCCGGGGCTCCTCAAGGGCTCCCCCCCTCAAGGCCAGGGCTCCCGCCACCGCCTCCTCCTCCCCCCCCCCGGGTCCCAGGCCTGCCCTCCGCCGGCAGCTCTTGCGGGAAACGGAAGGGTTTTGTCTCAAGAAGAGCCTGCAGGAGCCACTGCCTGCCCTCGGGAGGCCTTTGCCCGGCCCAGGCTCGGCGAGGCGGAGGACGGGGACTGTGTGCCCGGCGGGAGGTGGTACCCTGGCAGTAGCCAGCAGGGCAGCCGTGCCTCTCGGGCCCTCCTGCTGCTGCTGGACTGCCGCTCCCACGCAGCCTCTGCCAGCCTTGCCAAGGGCTCACGGGGGCTCACGGGGACAACCCTCCTCAGTCCAACGGCATCAGCCCCCAGCCCGACGGAGGCCACCGTGGTCCACTTGGAGCCAGGGCTCCGTGCCTGGGCCCCTCGGGGTCCTCCTCGGGGCATCCCTCTGCCCCACTCGCTCGCTGGCTCACCCATCAGGAGGAAGCTGAGGATCCACTGGAGAACGGAGAGCAGCTGGAGGCAGGCCTGGATCTCCCCCTCCGAGGGCCACCGGGGCCCGGCCAACAGGCGGCGGAGGGCATCCCGGAGGCTGGCATGGCTCCCTGTGGGCAGAAAGAGGGCTGGCAGGCGAACTGGGGCACGTGGCCCTCTCCTCCTCCTGGTCAGGTCGCCCTCGCCCGTTTGCTCAGCTGGCACCACCACCTGCCTCCTCCCCCTCCTCCTCCTCCCGAAGGCCAATCCCAGAAATGCCCCCGAGGGGAGCGTCCCAGCCAGGTCCCCCAAGGTCCACCCCGAGACACTTGGTGCCAGGCCAGGGCCAGGGCCAGGGCCAGGGCCAGGAGGGTGTGCAGCAGCTGCCCAGCGCCCGCAGGGCCTTGCCCACCCTCCGCCTGAGAGGCCAGGGTCGAGGGCAGCTGCCCCTGCTCCCCACACGCAGCCCCCTTCCATGCCAAGCTCAGGGGCAGCGGAGGGACTTGTGCCCAAGCAGCCCTGGGTCGGGTCCTGGGCCCAGAAGGGGCAGGGCCGCCTTCAGGCTTAAAAAGCCCCGCTCTGGGCCGAGGTCTGCTGGCAAAGCAGGGCCGCTCGGTTTGTTTGTTCAGCCCTTTCTGGGCAGGATCCTTGCTCCGGGACGAGAACGGAGCGAGCAGAAACCCTCTTGGCGGACACGCGGGGACTCTGGACATCCGCTTGAAAGCCACTTTCGGACCAGTCCAAACACACGCTTGCTCTGGCTTGGAGGACGGAAGGCCCACCGGTCAGGGCCAGGAGGCCCCTCGCCCGCCCGCCCCCTTCCCTCCCTCCCTCCGTCCGGGGTCTGGGCCCGGCTTCTTCCCGCCTGGGGCCCCTGGCCCTTCGGAGCCCAAGGCGGGCGGGGGCTGGGGGCGAGGCCGGCTTTGGCTCGGGCCAGACGGGGTCCCCTCCCCCCCGGAATGGCTCCAAACTTCGGTGTTGTAGAGGCTTTCTTTTGTACACCGCCCCGAGCTCTTCTTCTTCAGATGGAGGCATTTGGGAAACGAAGCCGTCGAAGTCCCCTTCCGAGGGCAGCTCTTCCGGCGGAGACCCCCGGCGCCCCTCCTGGGGCCGAGGTCCGGCGGGGAAGAGCAGCCTTGACCCCGCCGCCGACTCCGCCGCCTGGATCATTCATTAACCGAGGCCCCGAGGAGGGACCGAGGGAGAGCCAGGCGCCCGAAAGGGGGGCCTCGGGAGCCCCGGCTGCCCCGTCCCTCCGGCCCCGAGGCTCAGTCCGAGGTCCCTCCCGGGGGCTTTCTTCCCTGCCCCGCTCGGATCCAGGCCCCGGCCCCCTTCTCTCTCCCTCTGGGTCTCTGGGTCCCTTTCTCAGAGTCCCGACGGTGGGCCCTTCAGCGGCCAAAGCCCCCTTCCCCCCCCGCGGCTCTCCTTACCGCTCCGGTTCTGGGAATAGGCGGCGATGAGGGTTTTCATCGCGGGGTCGGCCAGAAGAAGAGCAAGAGCAGCAGAAGCAGCGGCGGCAGCCTTTGCCCGGCCTTTGCCCCTTTCTCCCTCTCGGCCCCTTTTAAGCCCCGCCGCGGAGAAAGGGAGGGGGCCAAGGGGAGGCCGGACCCGGAGGAGGAGGAGGAGGAAGAGAGGGCCAGGGAGCCAGCCGGCCTGGGGGCCTCCCGGGAACGCAATGGCTGGGAGGGGAGAAAAGAAGGCCGGGGAGGAGGAGGAGGAGGAGAACCGCCGGAGCGGCGGCTGTTTCCTACCCCCCCCCCCCAATATCTATCGGAGAGAGAGAGAGATTTGGGGTGTGCTCCCAGTTCGTCCCAAGAGCCACACAGAGGAAGGAAAGGCAGAGGAGCCTCTAAGAGAAAACCATTGCTCTCTTTCAGTAAAAAAGGTATGGGGGGGGGTCTTGTTTTTGTTTTAAATCTATTCCCCCTTTAAGAGAAAGTGGCTCATTTGAGCTTGAGCTCTGGAGGGTGACAACAATCCACTTCCTCAGATACTTTGCTGGGGCCAAAATGCCTGAAGAACGGAAGGGCTCAGGAGGGCCCTGCCTTTCCAAGGGACCCTGAGAGAAAGGTTTGGTTGCTTCAAGGGAGGGGGAGGAGAAGGGCCCTGTGTGGCTCTGGGGGATCCCTCCTGTGTGTGTGTTGGGGGGGGGGAGAAGAAGAGATTCCCCCCTCACCCAATGCCCGGAAAGGGATCATCCCTTCCTCCTCCAGAGCAGCACTCAGAAAGAGACAAGAAGTGGTTCCAGAGGAAGGAATCCCTGGGAAAGAAGCAGGGCCCATGTCTCTGCTGGCCAAAAAGCCCACCCCCAAATCCCCAGACCCCAAAGAGAAGTCCTGGAGCCACCCAGACAGAAGCCACCTGGCCTCAACCCCTCCTTTGCGCTTTGGGCCAAAATGAGGAGGCAAGAGGCAGATGTCAGGAAAGGACAACAGGATCTCCAAGGAACAGATCAAGGCATTTTACTTTGCTCTTTAAATAACAAAACAATAAGTTACAGGAGCCAAAAGTGTGTCCAGAGGGAAAGGCATCCAGCTGATCAAGGAGCACATTCAGGGCCTCCAAGGTGTCCATGGGACCTGGCACCCCTCGCCCACGGAGGGGCCACCCTTGCAGCCTCCCCTCCCCCTGGAGAGGAGGAGGGAGTCCACGGAACGCGCAGCCGCCGCCGCCAATGCCGTTTGGGTGACGCTGGGCCGCCAGCTCACCCCCAGGGCCCCCGTCAGCCCATATTCTTCCGGTTGCCGTATCCCCTCGGGTGCGAGTCCTTCCACTCGTCCCACTGCCGGGCTTTCCGCACGGCTTCATCTCCTTCCTCGTCCTCCTCCTCTGTCGCTTTCTTCCTTTCTTCTTCCTCCCGTTGCCTTTCAGTAAGGCCTGTAGGACAAAAGCAAGAGCAGGACTGAAGAGAGCGCTGGGAACTGGCAAAACCCCAACCGGACCCAGGGCACAGTGACTAAGACTGGGACGCAGGCATTTCCTGCAACGGAGCATTTCTTCTTTCTTGGGTGTTGAGCTGAATGACGGTAAAACCACCCCATGCTCTGTCTGCTTCCCTGTGGAGGGCAGGAATCTATGATAAGCAGAAAAGTAGAGAAATATAATTTGCTACCCGGGTCACTCATTACACAATGGGACGCTGGCATTTAGGACCAGGCCTCAAATGTTCCCTTTTTACCAGTGGCAGGAGGGGCCAGAGAGAGACATATGCGGAAGAGGAAGAGGCTTCGCTCTGCAACTAAAGGAAGCTTTTGGACTGGCTAAGCCCCGGTGCCTTGCTCACCAAGTGGGACCATAGATGCCAAGTGGCCCACTCTGGCCACAGGGCAGTGAGTAGCCAACCAGTCAATAGGCCTTCTTTCGTGCTTTTTTAATAACGAGGCTCCTTGTAAGCCCTTCTGCTTAAAATTCTGGAAACCATGCATCCCCACAACGGTGTGTGCACATCCTGACCCCTTCTCTCCCATACCTGAAGATCTTTGCGAAATCCCCTGATCCGGCAAGCCTCCGTGCTTTCGGTGTTGCTCATACCAGTCATCCACCGTCATAGTTGCCAAGCTGGGATACCCGGCCCCAAACACCCTGCCAGGTGGAGAAGAAAGGTAAGCTGGCACCCCAACAGCAGCAGACATGGACAAACACAGGAAGGGACAGGGGCTGAGAACCACCTTGGGAGGGAATGAAGCGCTAGTCCAGTCTCCTTCCTCCCACCCCACTTTGACTCTGGGGTAGGCCCAGGTGTCCCTTCCCGGGCTCCCCAAACCAGACCCACAGCCACCTACTTTGCCTGGGCAGCATCCCTGGTGAGGATGAAGGGCTTCATTGGAGGCCTGGGAGGCTGGGAGGGGGACTCTGTCGCTTGACCCTGCAGGTGGGGGGGGGGGAGAGACAACAAAGGAAGCTTGTGGGCTCCTTCCACAAGTTTCAAGTCAATTGCATCAGCAGGAGACTTTCTGAAGAATAACATTATAGTTAACCTTATATACAGGACGGTATAACTGAGCTGAGTGCTGACTTTTTTGGTTATTCATCTGTACTTTATCTTGGTTCACTGCGAGAAGCACTGGATCCCAAACGAGGAGAAACCTCATTTATAACTCAATTAAAAATGTAACTGAATACCTATAAGTGTTGAACCTGCTTCACACCCATCCCAGATCCAGGCCAGCCTCTCTCTCATCCAGTGCCAGGACCTGGCAGTGTCCAGGTCGGATGTCCAGGGAGCCTCAGGACCAGAACCGGAGCACAGAGATGCCACCGAGGGCTACCAAGGGCCATGGGGACCCATGGCCCACGTTTGGTGGCCAGCACTGCGCCCAACGGCAGTGATTGCCAGGGTCAGACCCTGGGCCCCTTCCCCACTGAGAGGAGAGGAGAGGAGGGCCTTTTTGGAGAGGGAGGCGGAGGGGCCCAGGCACCTGCTTGAGGGCGTCCCTCCGGAGTAGGATGGCCCTCTCCCGGTCGAGGCTCTCCACTTCCTCCAGGCTGGTCCCGATCCACTTCTTGATCTGGAGCAGGTAGTACTCCCGCAGCTGCTCCTCCTCGGCCCGGCCGGCCTCCACCTCCGGCCTCAGGGCGGCCAGGCGGCCCTCCAGCTCCTTCTTCTGCTTGTACCTGGCAAGGGAAGGGAGAGAGAAGGGGTCAGAGCAGGCCCAGAGGCTGAGGGCAGGGGTTTCCCTCTGGCCACTGACCAGCCTCTTCACCCCCCCCCCGTCCCACCTTTCGATCTTGTCCCGCCTGGAGGCCGCCATGGCCAGGAAGGCGGCCTGGTCAGAGGCGGGCGGGCGGCGGGTGCAAGGCTCCTCCTCCTGGGCCCCGGGGTCCTCCTCGTCCTGGTCCTTCTCGGGGGGCATGTGTCCGTGGGGCAGGAGGCCATAGTCCCGGCAGAGGCGGAGGAAGCGGAGAAAGAGGCCGCGCGCCCGGCTGAGGTGCTCCAGGCGTCGTGAAGGGCTCTCCTGCTTCAGCACCAGGGCAGCCAGCAGCGCCGGGACCGGAAGGAAGCGCAGGTCGGACGACGGAAGCTCCTCCAGGTCCTCGTTCCCGCTGAAAGGGAGGAAGAAGGAACAGAGAGAGACAGGGGCTGCATCCACACTGGAGAAACAACCTGGTCTGGCACCGCTTTAAGTGCCCTGGATCAAAGCTCTGGGATTCTGGGAACTCCAACTCCCAGAGCCTTGAGCCTGGACTGGGCCCCACAACAGACTCCAACTCCCAGAATCCCATAGTCTTGAGCCTGGACTGGGCGCCACAACAGACTCCATCTCCCAGAATCCCTCAGCCTTGAGCCTGGACTGGGCCTCACAACAGACTCCATCTCCCAGAATCCCTCAGCCTTGAGCCTGGACTGGGCCCCACAACAGACTCCATCTCCCAGAATCCCTCAGCCTTGAGCCTAGACTGGGCCCCACAACAGACTCCATCTCCCAGAATCCCTCAGCCTTGAGCCAGGACTGGGCCCCACAACAGACTCCATCTCCCAGAATCCCATAGTCTTGAGCCAGGACTGGGCCCCAGAACAGACTCCATCTCCCAGAATCCCTCAGCCTTGAGCCTGGACTGGGCCTCACAACAGACTCCATCTCCCAGAATCCCTCAGCCTTGAGCCTGGACTGGGCCCCACAACAGACTCCATCTCCCAGAATCCCTCAGCCTTGAGCCTAGACTGGGCCCCACAACAGACTCCATCTCCCAGAATCCCTCAGCCTTGAGCCAGGACTGGGCCCCACAACAGACTCCATCTCCCAGAATCCCATAGTCTTGAGCCAGGACTGGGCCCCAGAACAGACTCCAACTCCCAGAATCCCATAGTCTTGAGCCAGGACTGGGCCCCACAACAGACTCCATCTCCCAGAATCCCTCAGCCTTGAGCCTGGACTGGGCCCCACAACAGACTCCATCTCCCAGAATCCCTCAGCCTTGAGCCAAGACTGGGCCTCACAACAGACTCCATCTCCCAGAATCCCTCAGCCTTGAGCCTGGACTGGGCCCCACAACAGACTCCATCTCCCAGAATCCCTCAGCCTTGAGCCTGGACTGGGCCCCACAACAGACTCCATCTCCCAGAATCCCTCAGCCTTGAGCCTAGACTGGGCCCCACAACAGACTCCATCTCCCAGAATCCCTCAGCCTTGAGCCAGGACTGGGCCCCACAACAGACTCCATCTCCCAGAATCCCATAGTCTTGAGCCAGGACTGGGCCCCAGAACAGACTCCATCTCCCAGAATCCCATAGTCTTGAGCCTAGACTGGGCCTCAGAACAGACTCCATCTCCCAGAATCCCTCAGCCTTGAGCCTAGACTGGGCCCCACAACAGACTCCATCTCCCAGAATCCCATAGTCTTGAGCCAAGACTGGGCCCCACAACAGACTCCATCTCCCAGAATCCCATAGTCTTGAGCCAGGACTGGGCCCCAGAACAGACTCCATCTCCCAGAATCCCTCAGCCTTGAGCCAAGACTGGGCCCCACAACAGACTCCATCTCCCAGAATCCCATAGTCTTGAGCCTAGACTGGGCCTCAGAACAGACTCCATCTCCCAGAATCCCTCAGCCTTGAGCCAAGACTGGGCCCCACAACAGACTCCATCTCCCAGAATCCCTCAGCCTTGAGCCAGGACTGGGCCCCAGAACAGACTCCATCTCCCAGAATCCCTCAGCCTTGAGCCAAGACTGGGCCCCACAACAGACTCCATCTCCCAGAATCCCATAGTCTTGAGCCAAGACTGGGCCCCACAACAGACTCCATCTCCCAGAATCCCATAGTCTTGAGCCAGGACTGGGCCCCAGAACAGACTCCATCTCCCAGAATCCCTCAGCCTTGAGCCAAGACTGGGCCCCACAACAGACTCCATCTCCCAGAATCCCTCAGCCTTGAGCCTAGACTGGGCCCCAGAACAGACTCCATCTCCCAGAATCCCTCAGCCTTGAGCCAAGACTGGGCCCCACAACAGACTCCATCTCCCAGAATCCCTCAGCCTTGAGCCAAGACTGGGCCCCACAACAGACTCCATCTCCCAGAATCCCTCAGCCTTGAGCCAGGACTGGGCCCCACAACAGACTCCATCTCCCAGAATCCCATAGTCTTGAGCCAGGACTGGGCCCCACAACAGACTCCATCTCCCAGAATCCCTCAGCCTTGAGCCTAGACTGGGCCCCACAACAGACTCCATCTCCCAGAATCCCTCAGCCTTGAGCCTAGACTGGGCCCCACAACAGACTCCATCTCCCAGAATCCCTCAGCCTTGAGCCTAGACTGAGCCCCACAACAGACTCCATCTCCCAGAATCCCTCAGCCTTGAGCCTAGACTGGGCCCCACAACAGACTCCATCTCCCAGAATCCCTCAGCCTTGAGCCTAGACTGGGCCCCACAACAGACTCCATCTCCCAGAATTCCATAGTCTTGAGCCAGGACTGGGCCCCAGAACAGACTCCATCTCCCAGAATCCCATAGTCTTGAGCCAGGACTGGGCCCCAGAACAGACTCCATCTCCCAGAATCCTTCAGCCTTGAGCCAAGACTGGGCCCCACAACAGACTCCATCTCCCAGAATCCCTCAGCCTTGAGCCTAGACTGGGCCCCACAACAGACTCCATCTCCCAGAATCCCATAGTCTTGAGCCAGGACTGGGCCCCACAACAGACTCCATCTCCCAGAATCCCATAGTCTTGAGCCAGGACTGGGCCCCACAACAGACTCCATCTCCCAGAATCCCTCAGCCTTGAGCCAAGACTGGGCCCCACAACAGACTCCATCTCCCAGAATCCCTCAGCCTTGAGCCTAGACTGGGCCCCACAACAGACTCCATCTCCCAGAATCCCTCAGCCTTGAGCCTAGACTGGGCCCCACAACAGACTCCATCTCCCAGAATCCCTCAGCCTTGAGCCTAGACTGGGCCCCACAACAGACTCCATCTCCCAGAATCCCTCAGCCTTGAGCCTAGACTGGGCCCCACAACAGACTCCATCTCCCAGAATCCCATAGTCTTGAGCCAGGACTGGGCCCCACAACAGACTCCATCTCCCAGAATCCCTCAGCCTTGAGCCTAGACTGGGCCTCAGAACAGACTCCATCTCCCAGAATCCCTCAGCCTTGAGCCTAGACTGGGCCCCACAACAGACTCCATCTCCCAGAATCCCATAGTCTTGAGCCAGGACTGGGCCCCAGAACAGACTCCATCTCCCAGAATCCCATAGTCTTGAGCCTAGACTGGGCCTCAGAACAGACTCCATCTCCCAGAATCCCTCAGCCTTGAGCCTAGACTGGGCCCCACAACAGACTCCATCTCCCAGAATCCCATAGTCTTGAGCCAGGACTGGGCCCCACAACAGACTCCATCTCCCAGAATCCCTCAGCCTTGAGCCTAGACTGGGCCTCAGAACAGACTCCATCTCCCAGAATCCCTCAGCCTTGCCTAGACTGGGCCCCACAACAGACTCCATCTCCCAGAATCCCATAGTCTTGAGCCAGGACTGGGCCCCAGAACAGACTCCATCTCCCAGAATCCCATAGTCTTGAGCCTAGACTGGGCCTCAGAACAGACTCCATCTCCCAGAATCCCATAGTCTTGAGCCAAGACTGGGCCCCACAACAGACTCCATCTCCCAGAATCCCATAGTCTTGAGCCAGGACTGGGCCCCAGAACAGACTCCATCTCCCAGAATCCCTCAGCCTTGAGCCAAGACTGGGCCCCACAACAGACTCCATCTCCCAGAATCCCTCAGCCTTGAGCCTAGACTGGGCCCCACAACAGACTCCATCTCCCAGAATCCCTCAGCCTTGAGCCTAGACTGAGCCCCACAACAGACTCCATCTCCCAGAATCCCTCAGCCTTGAGCCTAGACTGGGCCCCACAACAGACTCCATCTCCCAGAATCCCTCAGCCTTGAGCCTAGACTGGGCCCCACAACAGACTCCATCTCCCAGAATCCCATAGTCTTGAGCCAGGACTGGGCCCCAGAACAGACTCCATCTCCCAGAATCCCATAGTCTTGAGCCAGGACTGGGCCCCAGAACAGACTCCATCTCCCAGAATCCTTCAGCCTTGAGCCAAGACTGGGCCCCACAACAGACTCCATCTCCCAGAATCCCTCAGCCTTGAGCCTAGACTGGGCCCCACAACAGACTCCATCTCCCAGAATCCCATAGTCTTGAGCCAGGACTGGGCCCCACAACAGACTCCATCTCCCAGAATCCCATAGTCTTGAGCCAGGACTGGGCCCCACAACAGACTCCATCTCCCAGAATCCCTCAGCCTTGAGCCAAGACTGGGCCCCACAACAGACTCCATCTCCCAGAATCCCTCAGCCTTGAGCCTAGACTGGGCCCCACAAAAGACTCCATCTCCCAGAATCCCTCAGCCTTGAGCCTAGACTGGGCCCCACAACAGACTCCATCTCCCAGAATCCCTCAGCCTTGAGCCTAGACTGGGCCCCACAACAGACTCCATCTCCCAGAATCCCTCAGCCTTGAGCCTAGACTGGGCCCCACAACAGACTCCATCTCCCAGAATCCCATAGTCTTGAGCCAGGACTGGGCCCCACAACAGACTCCATCTCCCAGAATCCCTCAGCCTTGAGCCTAGACTGGGCCTCAGAACAGACTCCATCTCCCAGAATCCCTCAGCCTTGAGCCTAGACTGGGCCCCACAACAGACTCCATCTCCCAGAATCCCATAGTCTTGAGCCAGGACTGGGCCCCAGAACAGACTCCATCTCCCAGAATCCCATAGTCTTGAGCCTAGACTGGGCCTCAGAACAGACTCCATCTCCCAGAATCCCTCAGCCTTGAGCCTAGACTGGGCCCCACAACAGACTCCATCTCCCAGAATCCCATAGTCTTGAGCCAGGACTGGGCCCCACAACAGACTCCATCTCCCAGAATCCCTCAGCCTTGAGCCTAGACTGGGCCTCAGAACAGACTCCATCTCCCAGAATCCCTCAGCCTTGAGCCTAGACTGGGCCCCACAACAGACTCCATCTCCCAGAATCCCATAGTCTTGAGCCAGGACTGGGCCCCAGAACAGACTCCATCTCCCAGAATCCCATAGTCTTGAGCCTAGACTGGGCCTCAGAACAGACTCCATCTCCCAGAATCCCATAGTCTTGAGCCAAGACTGGGCCCCACAACAGACTCCATCTCCCAGAATCCCATAGTCTTGAGCCTAGACTGGGCCTCAGAACAGACTCCATCTCCCAGAATCCCTCAGCCTTGAGCCAAGACTGGGCCCCACAACAGACTCCATCTCCCAGAATCCCTCAGCCTTGAGCCAGGACTGGGCCCCAGAACAGACTCCATCTCCCAGAATCCCTCAGCCTTGAGCCAAGACTGGGCCCCACAACAGACTCCATCTCCCAGAATCCCATAGTCTTGAGCCAAGACTGGGCCCCACAACAGACTCCATCTCCCAGAATCCCATAGTCTTGAGCCAGGACTGGGCCCCAGAACAGACTCCATCTCCCAGAATCCCTCAGCCTTGAGCCAAGACTGGGCCCCACAACAGACTCCATCTCCCAGAATCCCTCAGCCTTGAGCCTAGACTGGGCCCCATAACAGACTCCATCTCCCAGAATACCTCAGCCTTGAGCCAGGACTGGGCCCCACAACAGACTCCATCTCCCAGAATCCCATAGTCTTGAGCCAGGACTGGGCCCCACAACAGACTCCATCTCCCAGAATCCCTCAGCCTTGAGCCTAGACTGGGCCCCACAACAGACTCCATCTCCCAGAATCCCTCAGCCTTGAGCCTAGACTGGGCCCCACAACAGACTCCATCTCCCAGAATCCCTCAGCCTTGAGCCTAGACTGAGCCCCACAACAGACTCCATCTCCCAGAATCCCTCAGCCTTGAGCCTAGACTGGGCCCCACAACAGACTCCATCTCCCAGAATCCCTCAGCCTTGAGCCTAGACTGGGCCCCACAACAGACTCCATCTCCCAGAATTCCATAGTCTTGAGCCAGGACTGGGCCCCAGAACAGACTCCATCTCCCAGAATCCCATAGTCTTGAGCCAGGACTGGGCCCCAGAACAGACTCCATCTCCCAGAATCCTTCAGCCTTGAGCCAAGACTGGGCCCCACAACAGACTCCATCTCCCAGAATCCCTCAGCCTTGAGCCTAGACTGGGCCCCACAACAGACTCCATCTCCCAGAATCCCATAGTCTTGAGCCAGGACTGGGCCCCACAACAGACTCCATCTCCCAGAATCCCATAGTCTTGAGCCAGGACTGGGCCCCACAACAGACTCCATCTCCCAGAATCCCTCAGCCTTGAGCCAAGACTGGGCCCCACAACAGACTCCATCTCCCAGAATCCCTCAGCCTTGAGCCTAGACTGGGCCCCACAACAGACTCCATCTCCCAGAATCCCTCAGCCTTGAGCCTAGACTGGGCCCCACAACAGACTCCATCTCCCAGAATCCCTCAGCCTTGAGCCTAGACTGGGCCTCAGAACAGACTCCATCTCCCAGAATCCCTCAGCCTTGAGCCTAGACTGGGCCCCACAACAGACTCCATCTCCCAGAATCCCATAGTCTTGAGCCAGGACTGGGCCCCAGAACAGACTCCATCTCCCAGAATCCCATAGTCTTGAGCCTAGACTGGGCCTCAGAACAGACTCCATCTCCCAGAATCCCTCAGCTTTGAGCCTAGACTGGGCCCCACAACAGACTCCATCTCCCAGAATCCCATAGTCTTGAGCCAGGACTGGGCCCCACAACAGACTCCATCTCCCAGAATCCCTCAGCCTTGAGCCTAGACTGGGCCTCAGAACAGACTCCATCTCCCAGAATCCCTCAGCCTTGAGCCTAGACTGGGCCCCACAACAGACTCCATCTCCCAGAATCCCATAGTCTTGAGCCAGGACTGGGCCCCAGAACAGACTCCATATCCCAGAATCCCATAGTCTTGAGCCTAGACTGGGCCTCAGAACAGACTCCATCTCCCAGAATCCCATAGTCTTGAGCCAGGACTGGGCCCCAGAACAGACTCCATCTCCCAGAATCCCATAGTCTTGAGCCTAGACTGGGCCTCAGAACAGACTCCATCTCCCAGAATCCCATAGTCTTGAGCCAGGACTGGGCCCCAGAACAGACTCCATCTCCCAGAATCCCATAGTCTTGAGCCTAGACTGGGCCCCAGAACAGACTCCATCTCCCAGAATCCCATAGTCTTGAGCCAGGACTGGGCCCCAGAACAGACTCCATCTCCCAGAATCCCTCAGCCTTGAGCCAAGACTGGGCCCCACAACAGACTCCATCTCCCAGAATCCCATAGTCTTGAGCCTAGACTGGGCCTCAGAACAGACTCCATCTCCCAGAATCCCATAGTCTTGAGCCAGGACTGGGCCCCAGAACAGACTCCATCTCCCAGAATCCCATAGTCTTGAGCCTAGACTGGGCCTCAGAACAGACTCCATCTCCCAGAATCCCATAGTCTTGAGCCAGGACTGGGCCCCAGAACAGACTCCATCTCCCAGAATCCCATAGTCCTGAGCCTAGACTGGGCCCCAGAACAGACTCCATCTCCCAGAATCCCATAGTCTTGAGCCAGGACTGGGCCCCAGAACAGACTCCATCTCCCAGAATCCCATAGTCCTGAGCCTAGACTGGGCCCCAGAACAGACTCCATCTCCCAGAATCCCATAGTCTTGAGCCAGGACTGGGCCCCAGAACAGACTCCATCTCCCAGAATCCCATAGTCCTGAGCCTAGACTGGGCCCCAGAACAGACTCCATCTCCCAGAATCCCATAGTCTTGAGCCAGGACTGGGCCCCAGAACAGACTCCATCTCCCAGAATCCCATAGTCCTGAGCCTAGACTGGGCCCCAGAACAGACTCCATCTCCCAGAATCCCATAGTCTTGAGCCAGGACTGGGCCCCAGAACAGACTCCATCTCCCAGAATCCCATAGTCCTGAGCCTAGACTGGGCCCCAGAACAGACTCCATCTCCCAGAATCCCATAGTCTTGAGCCAGGACTGGGCCCCAGAACAGACTCCATCTCCCAGAATCCCATAGTCCTGAGCCTAGACTGGGCCCCAGAACAGACTCCATCTCCCAGAATCCCATAGTCTTGAGCCAGGACTGGGCCCCAGAACAGACTCCATCTCCCAGAATCCCATAGTCCTGAGCCTAGACTGGGCCCCAGAACAGACTCCATCTCCCAGAATCCCATAGTCTTGAGCCAGGACTGGGCCCCAGAACAGACTCCATCTCCCAGAATCCCATAGTCCTGAGCCTAGACTGGGCCCCAGAACAGACTCCATCTCCCAGAATCCCATAGTCCTGAGCCTAGACTGGGCCCCAGAACAGACTCCATCTCCCAGAATCCCATAGTCTTGAGCCAGGACTGGGCCCCAGAACAGACTCCATCTCCCAGAATCCCATAGTCCTGAGCCTAGACTGGGCCCCAGAACAGACTCCATCTCCCAGAATCCCATAGTCTTGAGCCAGGACTGGGCCCCAGAACAGACTCCATCTCCCAGAATCCCATAGTCCTGAGCCTAGACTGGGCCCCAGAACAGACTCCATCTCCCAGAATCCCATAGTCTTGAGCCAGGACTGGGCCCCAGAACAGACTCCATCTCCCAGAATCCCATAGTCCTGAGCCTAGACTGGGCCCCAGAACAGACTCCATCTCCCAGAATCCCATAGTCTTGAGCCAGGACTGGGCCCCAGAACAGACTCCATCTCCCAGAATCCCATAGTCCTGAGCCTAGACTGGGCCCCAGAACAGACTCCATCTCCCAGAATCCCATAGTCTTGAGCCAGGACTGGGCCCCAGAACAGACTCCATCTCCCAGAATCCCATAGTCCTGAGCCTAGACTGGGCCCCAGAACAGACTCCATCTCCCAGAATCCCATAGTCTTGAGCCAGGACTGGGCCCCAGAACAGACTCCATCTCCCAGAATCCCATAGTCCTGAGCCTAGACTGGGCCCCAGAACAGACTCCATCTCCCAGAATCCCATAGTCTTGAGCCAGGACTGGGCCCCAGAACAGACTCCATCTCCCAGAATCCCATAGTCCTGAGCCTAGACTGGGCCCCAGAACAGACTCCATCTCCCAGAATCCCATAGTCTTGAGCCAGGACTGGGCCCCAGAACAGACTCCATCTCCCAGAATCCCATAGTCCTGAGCCTAGACTGGGCCCCAGAACAGACTCCATCTCCCAGAATCCCATAGTCTTGAGCCAGGACTGGGCCCCAGAACAGACTCCATCTCCCAGAATCCCATAGTCCTGAGCCTAGACTGGGCCCCAGAACAGACTCCATCTCCCAGAATCCCATAGTCTTGAGCCAGGACTGGGCCCCAGAACAGACTCCATCTCCCAGAATCCCATAGTCCTGAGCCTAGACTGGGCCCCAGAACAGACTCCATCTCCCAGAATCCCATAGTCCTGAGCCTAGACTGGGCCCCAGAACAGACTCCATCTCCCAGAATCCCATAGTCTTGAGCCAGGACTGGGCCCCAGAACAGACTCCATCTCCCAGAATCCCATAGTCCTGAGCCTAGACTGGGCCCCAGAACAGACTCCATCTCCCAGAATCCCATAGTCTTGAGCCAGGACTGGGCCCCAGAACAGACTCCATCTCCCAGAATCCCATAGTCCTGAGCCTAGACTGGGCCCCAGAACAGACTCCATCTCCCAGAATCCCATAGTCTTGAGCCAGGACTGGGCCCCAGAACAGACTCCATCTCCCAGAATCCCTGCGCCTGGAGCAGTGGCGGAAGCAGCCGAGGGATCCGGGGCGAGGGGGGCCAAGGGGCCTTCCCTGCCTGCCTCGTTGTGTTTGTGTGTGTGTGTGTGTGTGTGTGTGTCTCTGTGTGTGTGTGTGTGTGTGTGCTGGTGCCGCGCATGCGCAGAGCCGCCGGTCCCACCTGAAGAGCTGGAGCTCGTCCACGGCGCGCACCGTCCGCTCCAGGAGCCCGATCCCGCGCTGGACCTTCCGCTGGGCCTCCACTCCGCCGCCCTCGGCCTCGGCCTCCTCCAGCAGCCGCCACCCGGACTCCAGCAGCTCCGACAGCCGGCCCCCGGAGCCCTCCCCGCCGGAAGGAGACCCGGACTCCGCCGACGACGCCATCTTGCCGCCGGAAGCCGCGCCTGCGCCTGCGCCGCGGACCGGAAGCAGCGCCGCCGCCATCTTGGGGGCGGGGCCGAGGAGGGGGTGTGCTCACGTGACAGGAAGGAAGAGGCGGAGGAGGAGGTCATGTGACTCAGTCAGGAGGAGTTTATTTGCAAAAGGGAGGCGCGCGGAGGACGGAGGCTTATTATGTACACTTTGTACAGAGACACTTCTATATATATATATAAAGAGAGAGAGAGAGGGAGATATGTACAGGCCGCTTCCCGGCGGCGCAGGAGGCCCCGGAGGCCCCGGTGCTGCTGGTCCTGGAGCCAGGGCCCTCGGTGCCAGAGGAGCCCCGCAGCCCCCTCGAAGGCCCTCCCTCCGGAGAAGGAGGAGGCTGCAGGACGGAGTCCCAGTCTGGGGAAGGAGGCCCAGCTCCTCCGCCTGGGCCAGGGAAGGCGAGTCCTGGGCCCAGGGAGGCCTTTAGGAGGCGGGCGCGTCTCCCAGGCGGATGGCTCCGAAGAAGGTGGTGTGCTTGCTCATGTTGATGGAGATGTCGGCGTGGACCATCTTGACGGCGATCTTCTGCCGCGCCCGCAGCAGGCACACGCCGGCCGTGTAGCAGGTGTTGAAGTTGGTCTTGCCCGTCTCGATGCTGCGGGTGCACTGCAGGAAGGGCTTCTCGTCCACCACCACCTCGTAGCTGGCAAAGTCCGTGAAGTTGATGTAGTAGACCTGGCACCGGAGGAAGGGAGGAAGGAAGGAAGGAAGGAAGGCCGGACGTCACTCCGAGGAGCAGGGGCCGGAGGACAGCCCCGGGGCCACCCTCCTCTCGGCCGCCTCTGCCCCCCTCCTTGAGCGGCGTTTCCATTGCCTCCCCCTCACTTTGGGCATCGGGGACCCCACGTGAGAACGGATCGGCCGGGCAGCCCAGGAAAGAGGCTGCGGAGCCTGCAGGGAAAGGGCGGCCGTCTTGGCCCCATCCTACATTCCTAGGCAGGGTCCTTGGAAGCAGCTGAGAGGGACCTGGGGTCGTGCCCCACTGTCTTAGTGCACTGGCCATTGGGGGCAGGAGTGGCCCCAGGGGTCTGGCTGGGGGCCCTCCTTTCCCTGCCTGGAGGAGATGCCACTGTGGCTGAGCCCTGCCTGTCCTCACCCCCCAAGTGCCCCTCTGTTCACAGGAGCCCTCTGGAACAATGGGGCCAGGACTACTGAGGGCTTCAGACCTGGGTGGGCACCCTTTGAAACTATGAATAAATAACCCCTCCCCATGCAAACTACACCCCCAGGACCTCTGCATGGGAGGGGCAGTGAAAATTCAAATGCCCGTGCATTTGCCTCTTTTAGGCAAGAAAATGCATGTTTAGTAACAGGGCTGGAATACTTTCCCTGGGATCAAACTGCCCCAGACTTGGAGGGAATTACTTTTGAATGACAAAGTGCACCCCAAAAACTTTGCCCTGAGCAGGTTTATTTGGGGAGGCAAGGGTTTCCCCCTAAAGGAGGTGACTCTGGGGCGCAACCATAGTCGGAGACATTGTGGTTGGCATGTGAGTGCCTTTGCTCCCCACTCCTCCCTGTGCCCAGCCCCAACCCTGTGCCCCTTCCCCCCACTGTTCTCCCCAATGTAATGCCAATGAGGGTCCCAGGGTGCCAGCCTTGTGATGCTCAGGGTCCCGAGCCGCTTGAGTTTTGGAGACAAGAAAAGGAGCATTAGGCCTCAGACCGTACTCACTTCTACCTGACTATAGACGAAGTAGGTGCCGTCCACCAGTACCTCCAGTTCGCCGCTGCGGGTGTGCAGCTTGAACACCCTGGGATTCATGGTGATGCGGGACCAGTCATTGAGGACTCCACCTGAAAGATCTCAGTATGAGAAAATGGCAGTCACTCAGTGATCGGCAGGAGGAGGAGGAGATCAAGAAGAACAAGGAAGAGGAGGGAGCAGCCGGCTGGGTTAGGCCAACTGGGTCTCCTTCCTGTACAAGGCAAGGCAAAAGACCAACAGCTGATCCTCAGTTAAGCCCCCCCCCCGGCTCCTAATTCCCTGGCCACTTGGCAGGGATGTAACATGGAAAGATGTACTGGGAACCACCAAGTTAGGTGCAGAAACATGGGGCTCAACTCTCCCTGCCCTAGGTACATAGAGTGGCACCAACCACAGATGGCAGGGAGCCCTGGGTGCCATGCCATGCCACGCAGGATGATTTGGAAAGAGGGAGAGGGCCTGAAGCAGAGCCTCCCAAGGCCAAACATTGCCAACACTTTGTTGCTGGGCTTCGCTTTGCTTTGTTTTTCTAGCTGCAAATTCCTTTTAAGTTTCTCATCCAGAATAAATCTGTGGGGTCACTCCCCCCCCCCACTCCATGCCCTTTTTCTTCTAATAGCACCAGATCTGATTGATCTCTGCTGGAAGGGAATCTGAGAGGCTGTTCTCCTCAGGATTATTTCCTTAGAATCATAGAATCATAGAGTTGGAAGAGACCACAAGGGCCATCTAGTCCAACCCCCTGCCATGCAGGACCTCCAAATCAAAGCATCCCTGACAGATGACCATCCAGCCTCTGTTTAAAGGCCTCCAAGGAAGGAGACTCCACTACACTCCGAGGGAGTGTGTTCCACTGTCGAACAGCCCTTACTGTCAGGAAGTTCCTCCTAATGTTCTTGTTTGTGTATGCCTGTCTTCAAGCTGCCTTAAGTCAACTTAAGGTGACCCCTTACATTTCACAGAGTTTTCTTAGCTGAGGAATATTCAGAGGCAGTCTTGCCAGCTCCTTCCTCTGAAATAGAGCCTACAGCACCTGGGATTCCCTGGTGGTCTACCATCCAAGTACTAACCAGAGATGACCCGGTTTAGTTTCCAGGATCAGACGGGATCAGGTGCCTTTTGGGTATTTAGAGCTCTCACACAGAAAGAAATAGAATGATCCTTGGAGCACCTTTGGCTCTAAGTGGAAGAAATTTCTGTCCTAAGCATTCATGGACTCTAGCTGCGCCAGATGATAAGAGTCCCAAGTGCTTAGTCCAGAAAGGCCTTTTTTCCTCTCCTGATGCTCTCAGGATGATGGGCGTCCAGAGCGCAAGTGGCGCATAAGGCCAAGCAGAGAGGAGGAAGAGGACATGGACCCATTGCGTCTGATGAGTGAAGAGGGATTGGAATGTGTGAGTGAAGCAAACTTGTGATGTGGAGACACTCCCTACCCTCCTGTGACCCCTGAGAAGAGAAGAGACTGCCTTTGGAGGAGGGGGGCTGGGAGAGCTGGCGGTGATGGTGCCTCCACGCTCTGCAGCCCACAGAGACCCACTGCTGGGGGAGAAGGCTTGGGGGGCAGAGGAAGCAGTGTAAAAAAGGAAAGGGGAGCACAGGTGTGCTGGGTTTTAGATTATGGAGGGGGAGCTTATGAAATGAGGGTGGGGCAGCTGTGCCATTTGAAATGCAGGCAGGACTCTCCCTCCCGAGCCAGTGGGCCTGCGTGTTGTTTTGCTCTTGCTGGGATGCCAAGGGCAGAAGGCAGCCTTGTGGGGGGAAAGGTTCTGGTGGAAGAGGGGCAATGGGCCCTTCAGCTCCACTTCCTCCCCCCATTTCCTGCTGAGGGGGGAGCATCCTGGAGCCCAGCTGGGTCTCCCCCCCCCCCACGTTCCCTCTTCCCTCCGCACTTGGCTACCAAACTGAGTCCCCTCCCCCTTTTAAAGTTTAGTGCTGTGGCACTTTTCTGTGAAGGAAATGCTTTTGGGGTTGTTCAGTGGTGAGAAGTGGGGTCCAGGGAGGGGGGCCAAAGGCCAGCCCTTGATGGGTTGCAGGCTAGAACACTGCCTGGAGGGAGGGGAGCTGATGGGGCTCAAGAGGGGAGACCGTGGGGAAGGAAAACAGTTCTGGGTGCAGGCTGGGGCTGAGTCTGACCCACGGCTGCTGCCTTCGCCCATAGTGCTCTTTAATGGGATTCTTACCATTCTTGACTTGAATGGCTGATCCTTGTCCCTGGAGGTGAACCACAGCAGGCTGCAAACAGAAGGCAACAGGGGAAGGTTAAAGCACGACCGTTGTCTCTGTGAGCCTCACTGTGAGACCTGGATCCATTCTGCTTGCCTGGGGGGAAGTTGGCTGCCAGGGGCCGCGTTCAAAAGGCTGATCGGTTCACGGAGATCAGCATGTGAGAAAGAGGGAGACTGAACAGGAGGTCCCCTGGCTGTGTTGTTTCTTCACCCCAAAAAGGAGGCCCAAATTTAGCTGTGACACAGACACCCCGCTCCGTACGTCCTCTGTCTGCCCCAACCAGCTGGCTCACCTGGGCATCTCTGGGTCCTGCTTTATCTGTGGCACCTGCAAAAAAGGACATTTGTCATCAGTTGGTCCACCAACTTGAGCAATACAAAGCCAAAGGCTCCAAGGCATCTCCTCCAGTGAGTCCCTCAGGGTACTTGGAGAGGCAAGAGCACTGGGCCCCATGTGTGATGGGATGGCTCCTTAGGGGTATCGACTGTGGCCCCTTCTCTTGACCCCCTTCTAGGCCTGTGCCTCCTCCAGGTGAGGGATACATCTGGGAAACCGGCAGGACAGAAATGGCCCCCCTGATTTCAGTCCTTTTCCACCCACAATGCATGCGGTGCTTCTTGAGTCACACCTGACTTTCCTTTCTTCCTGCTTTCCAAGGTCTACTCAGTCCGTAATTGGGCTCCCAAGTGATCTCAAACTGCTCTGGTTCCAGGCCCACCAGACATATTGTCAATTGCTTAGAGACTGCTTAGCTCGGTATGAAGCAGTATACAAATGTAAATGCTATTGCTATTGCTGGTCTCTCTCAACCAAAACCAGGAGATTTAGTTCTTTGCAGGACCTCCCCCCAAATGTGTGGCATGTTGAGGGGCTGCCTGCGTCTTCCCCCTCCAGTCTTTCCAAGACTTACCTGTAGGGCCTTGCACCCCAGGGAGCCCCTGGGGGCCGGGGGGCCCAGGAGGGCCGGGGGGTCCCATCACTGTGGTGCCTGGTATGCCGGGGATCCCTGGGATTCCAGGAGGCCCTTGAGGCCCAGGGGGCCCAGGTGGTCCTTGGGGCCCTGGGGGTCCTGGGGGCCCGGCTCGTTTGCCTGTGGAAAGAAGTGGCCGTCAGAGCCCCCACATTCACAGGATTTCCCAAGAGCAGAGAGTCTATTTGGACAGAGTGGCCAGGGCAAAGTCTTCCTTCAGCAGACTCTAAACAGTTTATGCATTGTGCTAATGAACTGTTGGTGTTTAACGTTAGACCTAGAATATTTATACTGGAGTTGGCAAAACTCATCTCAGTTCTGTACCATTAACTGGTTTATATCTGAAGCTGTGCTTGTTTGGTGACTTTGGATTATCATAAGACTGTTTGTCAACATGCTTTTTAGTTGGTGCACAGAAGATGGTTCACCCTCATGGTACATTGGTCCTTTGAGGTACTATTCAGATCCTTACATAGACTTTGTATTGTTAGTTACCTCTTGTTCTGGATAATGCTTAATCTGTGGTACCCCTCAGGTTAAGCATTCAGTGCAGGGATATTATAGATGGGCCCTAGGTATTTTTTTTTCACAGTATTGTCCTGTAATTCCCCAGACTTACTTTTCAGAAAATTAATTCACAACCTTTCCTTATCCAAAGTGGATTTTGTCAAGCAAGACCCAAACATGGCTCCAGATCTGAGGCACTGTCCAGGCCTTCAGAAATGGATGAAAAGCTGCAGAAGCAGAAAGCTCACCTTTTTTCTTTTTTGAGGAGGTTATGCCTGTAAAAGAAGAGGGGGGGGGGAGAAAAAGGATATTTCAGTGACCCTGGCATCAAGCCTCATGCCGTCTAATTTCAAAGGAATGGAAAGGGAACAAGCTTCTTAGCCTAGGCACTCGGGATTCCCTGGATACATTTTCCCACAGAGGCAGAAGGAAGAAATTGCTCCGTTTGCCCCCAAAGGCAGGCAGGTGGTGGTGTCGCAGTTCAGTGGCCATTGCTGAACTCATGCATTGCAATAACCTATTCACTTCTCTAAAGAAAAGTTAAAACATTTGTAATGAAAATTATTTTGCAATTGAAGTTGCCCCACCAAATCCACATGCTCCACTTCCCATTCTGTTTTCTGACTGGTGAACTACATTTGGTGCAGGCCACCCTAAAAATGTCACTGTTGCCAGTGGGAAGGGACGCATAGGATGCTGTGGCTTCCATCTCATGCTCAAGGGTGGTGCTGCTGCTGCTGCTGCCAGTTTTGTGGTGCTGTGAAGGGCCTTTTACTAAGCTACATTCTTCCTCCATGCTCCTTTGTGTTCTTTCAGGGAGGAGAGACATGTACAGAAGTGGGACTCAGATGCACTGTTGTCGGATGGGTTCTGGTTGGGTCCCACGGCTGAACACATGGCCCCATAATCAGGCCATTTTCTCAGCTGAGAAGAACTCTGGGTTCAGTCATCACAGCAGAAAGGGAAAGAAATCTCTCCATGCTGGATTCTTTTCAGGCCCTTCATGTGTGCAACATCTGGACGCCTACCGTCACACCACAGTGCCATGTGAGGGACAGGGAAGGGGACCTCTGACATCCCTCCCCTCAACTGATTGACAGGATTGATTCCTTCAGATTCCTTTCGGAAGAAACTTTTAGGAGGAAGAGGAGGAGGAGTGTTGCCAATGTCTTCCGTCCTCCAGCCGCTTAGGGTTCCTCCGGGAGCCTCTCCATCTTCTCCCCCTCCTTTTCCCCAGGAGCACCTGGTCTTTCAAGGTGTGTGTATGTGGGGTGTGTGTGATGATGGCTGCCCCCTCCCTCTTTTCTGGAACAGGACACAAGGCATCTTCAGGGTTGTGTGATTAAAGGCTCATTCGGAGTGAGGCTGTGTCAAACCCTTCAGCAAACGCCTGGCTAAAAGGTTCATTACTAGATGTGCTTCGTTCTCTTGCCAAAGGGAAACCAAAGCCAGGCCCTCTTCATGGGCTCTGGGGACCCCTTGCCTTTCACCATCTGGGAGCCATCCTCCCCCACCATTTCTCTTCTCTAATTAGGATGCAGTTAGAAGCGGGGGAGGGATCTTCAGCAGCACAGTCTCTGAGCATGCAAAGATTGCCCCTCCTGAGGGAGAGTGTGGCGCTCAGGGGGCTGGACTGTGACCAGCAAGAGTGGGCAGTGGGGTTTGTGTGCCAGCCCTTCCAGGGCTTGACTCAGTGCTGGGGACTGCCTTGGGGGGCTGATCTCAGGGGCAGAGTGTCTCTGTGGAAGCTCCGGAGGCTGGATGTGTGTGTGTGTGTGTGTGTGTGTGCGGCTGGGCTCAGTGGGGAGAGTTGCCATGGACCTTTGGACCCCTGATTTAATATTCATAGGATTCCCTACTCAAAAGAGTCTCAGCCATGGTCATGAGCCATTGGCGCTGCTGCCGAAAAAAACTTAGGCCCCAAAAGAGGAGGGGGCCGAGGTTGGGGTGCCCCCTCCTCTTGGGATTGGGCTGTTCCCTCTCAGTCTAAACCCTTCAAAGTCACGAGAGTTTATTTCATCTTCTAGATGTCACACCATTCAAATTATAAACAGAGTGAAAGTACAAATGACTGTGGTGAGCCAAAAGCAGTCGCGAGGAGGGAAGCAAATGCCTTCAAAGCCCAGCAAAGGAATGGGAACCACATGAGAGAAGGTCTGTGTTCACAGCCCCTCTGACACACGGGTTCAGCTGTGCCAAGTGTGCCAGGCAGAAACCCCTGGGCTCCTGGTGCACGCTCCATGGAGCAGTTCTGATGTGGAAACATATGTGGGCATGCAAACATGGCAGCCTGGGAAACCCTTGGCAGGCCCTGATCCTGACCCCCACGGAGACCAGTTTTGGGAGGGGGCTTGCTGCTGCTCACAGAGGGCCACTCCAGACTCCATGATGGCTCACGTAGCAGTTGTGGCCATGCCAATCCTCAAAGTGGCACACTTTCTCAAAAGAAGAACCAAGCTACTGGATGCCACGGGTGTACTCATGCAATGCTCCTGATCTCCGGAGGGCTTTCAACACAAGAAGGGCAGCCAGGACCCTTCCTTAGCCAGCCTATAGGTTTCTGCGGCCGCTACCCCTCTGTGCCAGGCCTTCTGTAGAGCAAGACTGGCAGCCCAGCGACCCTTCCTCTGCCTTCAGAAGTAAGGGTGCATTTCAGGTGGCACCAAACAGGGACTGTTGCCATTGCTGCAGAGGCACTAAGAAGGACGTGGCTCATGATGCAAGTGGGTTGGGATGCCAAGGAAGGATGAGATGCCAAGGAAGTGTGTCTTGCCTTCGTTTGCTCTGTTCATGCTTATCTTCTCTTTCACCAAGAATGCTACTTAAGAAACAAATATCTGAAAACCAATAGCCCCTTCCACCAACCAGCTTCCCTTGATAAAACCCTCCTAAAAAGGGATGTGAATATGGTGGACACAAGGTGGGGGCTCCCCCTCTCTTGAACCCCGGGGGAGGCAGCCTTTCCAATGGCCTGATCCCACAGTCCACCGGAGGAGGGGCACCCAGGTCAAAGCCAGCAGCAGATGCAGCCTGGGAAGATGAGTTGGGGGTCCATGGAGGGGATTTTTGCAGCAGCCCCCATTGCTAGCCTGCCTCCACTCAGGGGTCCACACAGGATCCTGGGCTGGCTGAAATTACCACACGCCTTTCAAAGGTGGTTCCATGCAGAATGTGTTCCTCAAGCTGCCACTCTGGCCTTGTCACCATTACAACATCATTTCCCATTAGCTGAAAACCAATTTGTTCCAATGAGGAAATGTGCCTGGGGATCTGTGGAAAGGGGGGCAAGCCGTCTAGTGAATGTGGCTACATGACTCATTCCTTCGCACGCTCCCTCCTTCAACAGGCGCCTCCCCAGGTTCTCTGGAGGTGACTGTGAGGCTGCTGAGGAAAGGCTCATCCATTGCAACTGGAAGAGGAGGAGGGGGAGGACGCTAATACTTCTGGTCCCCAGGAGAACAGAGCACAACGTCTCCGTCTCTTGCTGCCTTCTGTTGAGAACCCCATTGTCTGAAGAGAAGAGCCATTTCCGGTGCCATTCCAGGTGGCATCGGGAAAGCCATGGGAGTTTGGGAGCCAACGCCTAACCGCCCTCAGATGCACCTCACCACCCCAGTCCTCGTCCCTCCTGGAGCCAGGGAGACCCTGAGGGAGGGGGACAAGGGGACCAGAGATTGAGTCCAGTCAATGGACCCCATCAGAGACAAGACCCTCAGAGGCCTAAGCAGCAAGGAAGTGATTCATGTGCCCCTTTTGCCACTCTGCAAATGCACATCACTGAAGAAACAAGACCCCTCATGTGCAGGTGCCTTGTCACTTCTTTGCACTCCTCATGTTATGCTCCAGTTCTGCTCTCACACTCAGGGGCTGGCATGGTCAGATCTTCAGAGCGGCTGGAGGATGGAGTGGGGAGCTGGGGGGGGGCAGGCTCTTTTCCCCAATACCAGAGATAATAAAATAAGAAATAAAAATACCAGAGACTCCCATGATGCAAATGACTCAGCCAGCCAGCGTTGGAGCCCAGGAGAGCATCTGGGAGCCACTGTCCTCTGCCTCAGTGCCAGAAAGTGGATGGTGTGACAGACATTTGATTTGCCCTGGAGACTTCAAATCATGCAGGCTAAGAAAACCACTTGAAATACTGCCAAATTAAAAATGCAGTGGAGGAAGACCCACCTTCTCAGGTGGACAGCATTGCAATTGTTTTGTTGTTCCTCCAAGTTAAGAACAAGTTCTTGTCTTCTGTGGGGACTATTGAGGAGGGACAATGTTTCCTTTGGTGGGGAATGTCATCTAACTTGCTTCTGGGGTGAATGAGTCCATGCCTCTTTGGTGGATAATGTTCAGGTACCATGAACATAAAAGTTTCATGCCTCTATGTTTACAGTTTTACAGAGATCTTTGCAGACCAGCCTCTACTCTGGATGGAGGTGGAAGCCCTTTGAGATGGAAATGCCTTGAGGTCTTTTGACTTCTTTGTTGGTAGTATATTTCCCAATGTTTCTGCTTCCTCTGGATGATTCCCACTCAATTTACGCAGTTGGCCATTTTGGTCCAATTGTCCTGAAGTGTATCAAAATATCCACCCCCTTCTTTGCCCCCAATTCCTTGGCTCTCTTTGTTTGCTCTTTAGGAGAACAGATTTGGCAAGGAAGGGTAAGTGTGGTGCCTTTGAGTAAGAAGGAGGCCGCAGCTCAAGAACATACAGCCTTCTTCCAAGCACTAGGAGATCTTGCATGAAGGCAATTTGAGGCAATAAAGCCAGAGCAGAGGAGACCAGCACCTGTGCAGCGCCAGAGAAGGCAGACATCTCTCCCCTTCCTTCGGCACCCACCTCCCCGAGACCAAGGTGTCGCCTAAAGCTGAGTGATGCCTTTTTGGAAGACATCCCGAGTTGCAAGGGAGAAAGACAGCTGGTGACGCAAAAGCAGAGATGATAAATCTTGGCATCCTCTCACTGGCAGAGAAGGCATCCTTCTGCAGCTCCTTCTAATTGCCCTTTCTCAATGACACATCTGTCAGGATTAAAAAGGCAGCATTTTGAAACCTGTAATCACCACGAGACATCCTTCCCCAGTGTGATGTCCTCCAGATGTTTTAGACTACAGAAGACCTGACTGCTAGCCATTCTTGCTGGCACTGATGGGAGCTGCAGTCTGGAGCACAGAGGACACCATTGGAGAGGCCTGATCCACTGCATGAGCCCCTCAGGGATGGAGAGCAGCATGGCTGGTTTGTCCACACAGCAGTGCCTATCTCAAAGTACTCCTGCTCCCTTGGCATTCAGCTCCAGCCCCACACCTCACCCCATCTTGTGTCCAGGGTGGCCAGAGCATATGGGCACCTCTGGCTGGGGCTGCGGGCAGGTCTCCCCCTCCTCCTCACTGGGAGAGGCAGATGAGGTACATCTCCTGCAGTCCACATGCAAGTGGCCAATGCCAGGAGAGGTTAAATAGCTCCCCTTGGCCACCAGGAGAGGCACAGGTGGCAGGAGAGCTAGCCAGCAGATGGCTGCAAACTGGGTTTGGACCATGGTCTCAAGTCATGGCCAGGGGCAGGGGCTTTGCCAAGAGCGAAGAGAGGCTCAGGGTGGAGTATGCCATGCCCTCCGCCACATGCCACAGTAACACAAAGACATCCCTCCTGCCCACCTGCCTTTCCTCAGGGTCCAGCTGCTTCCTACAGTCCAGAGCTGCTGTCCTGGTGGTGGCTGGAGACACCCAGGGATAGTCCCTTAGGCTCCCCGCAGGACATGGGCCTGCTGAAGAAATTAAAAACTCTTGCTCTGAGTGCCGAGGCAGTGTTCAGACCGAGCCCCTCACCCCTGCAGGCAGATGGAGAATGGATAGGCAGAGCCGGGGTGGGTGGGTCCGAATGGGCCCCCTTCCTCCAGCGCTATAAAAGAAGATAGTGGGAGCTGTGTGGCCCTTTCCCCTCCTCCCCAGGGATGGTGCCAGTGCTGGGGAGGCTCATCATGGGCTCCCCCTCTTCCAAACTGCCAAAGCTCAGCGGGAAAGAGCCGCTTTACATCAGGAGGAGGGGAGGACTCTGTGGTCGGAGAGCATGGCAAGCTGGCAGGCATTTTGCAATATGTGGGGGGGGGGGGAAGGCAAGGCTTCTTGGAGGAAGGGGCCCAGAGGTAACACCCCCCCCCCCGCCTTCCATTGTAATGACACTAAAACAACTTCTGCAATGTGGTTCCAAAACATTAAGAAGTGACAACTGGAGGAAAATGCACGAGGAAAACCTCAGACATGCAATTAATTACAAAATTACTCAAATACTTGTCCAACTTGGTCTGAACTTGTCTGAGGGAGAAAAAGACACTTTGGCAAATGACAGCAGTTGAGCAACCCCTTCCTTCGGAGGAGTTCAGGTGAAGGAGCGAGAGGCAGAGGAGGGAGCACCGCCAGGCCCTCTCAGCCCCAGAACTAGGGCAGCGCCTCTCAGCACCCCTCTGGTGCCTGTGTCCATCTGTCTGTCTGGAGAAGGATGGACCCTCCTTTGGGCAGAGCCTCCCTTGGGGAGAAGGAGGAGGAGGAGGAGGTCCCACCAAGGGCCTGGCTCTGCCCCTTAGGCCAGGCCTCTGGCCCTAACCTCAGAGGGCCTTGAAGGTGGGTCACCATCGCCACCCCCTCCCCCCAACAGGGTCCCTTCAGGCCCACTGCACTGGGCCTGGGGGTTAGTTTTCTCCCCTTGGATTGTCCCTGGCCACAGAAGCTACCAAAAAGGCTCCCCAAAAGTCAGACATCCACATCTGGCTGCCCAAAATGGACATTTTTCTGAAGTTAGTGTGCATTTGGGGCGGGTGTGTGCTCAAGATCATTGAAAGGCAAATTGCTCCTCCTGGAGGAGAGCGAGTCCTGTCCTGGCTTGGACAGGAAAAGGGTCAGTCCAAGGGGGCCATAAAGACAGCCATGGGGGGCTGTGGGTGGGCCCATCCTCCACCCTTGCCCCCTTGGCCATCTCCTGCTCAGAGACCAGAAGCCCAGCTGGACAGCACCTCTGGCAGGACGGGCATCTGGCCGGCTGGCCCTGCTGCTGGGGGAGATGGAGGGCTGGCCTCAGCGAGGGCCCGGTCAGTCCCCTCAGCCTGCCCTGCCCTGCGCCCTTCTTCTCCCCACATCTTGGGCCATTTCTGGGGAAGAGTATTTCTGCCTCCCAGCTGCAGGAGGAGGTCACTTTGCTCAGCTCAGCGTGACTAGAGACTCCTCCAGAGCTGCTTCTACGGCTCCTTGCAGCAGGTTGCAGCTTGCAAGTGTTAGGGCTGATTTCTCTCAGCAGTTACTCCAGTTCTTTCTTCACCTGTGAGTTACAAGCAAAATATGAAGAAAAAAGCTGCTGACAGAAGTGTTAGTCACTGGAGCTGGTGCAAAGGTTTGTTTGTTAAGAGCCAAAAGTGGAAGGAGTGGAAGGGGGGCACCACTGAAGGCATCGAAAGCCCCTCCAGTAAACGTGCTTTCCCCACTGTGGCAAATTGAGGCCATGCCATGCCATGCCATGCTGCATAGTGTGGTAGATGATTCATCCCTTGCCCCCGATTCTGTACTTCTTTCTTGATCAGTGTAGGGGGAGGGGAAGGTAACCCCAGAGCACTATGGGGAGGGAGGCAGGGGGCTGCCATTCTCCCCCCCCCCCCCATCTCCTTCAGGGCTTCTGCTCTTGGCCTTCTTGGGAAGGGAGGCGAGGGCAGCGGCCATGTTATGGGTTATTTGAACTAGTTAGTAAGTGTGGATAAAAAGCAGCATCAAGACAACATACAGAGCAGGTGGGTGGATGGGGACACAAACATTCTCACAATGCAGAAATCCAGGAGATGAGCTTGGTGTGAAGTATAATAATAATAAAGTGGCCTGCCATAAACACACCATCTTCCCACAATCCAACCCAGGAAATGTCCCATGGAAGACAAATCCCTCCCCCCAGCTACCCCCCCCCCCCAAGGCTGGCCAGAGCAGGTGAATCACAACAAGAAACCACCTTCAATAACTCCTTGGGAAAGCAATAGCAGTAACAAGTACCTTTCTATTCCACTTCATAGTGAATTCAGCACTCCCTAAGCAGTTTAAAATGTATAAGCCAACAAACTGGGAACGTGTTTTACTGGCCTATGAAAGAATGGAAGGCTGAGTCAACCTTGGAGCCCTGCCTGGGTTTGAACTCACAACCCTGTGGCTGCAGGACTGGCATTGGACCACTGTACCACCAGGGCTCCCAAAGAAGTACTTTGAGGAGAAGGAAGGGAGGATACCCCTCGCCACCCTCCTCTTCAACCAGGACAGCCAACACAGCACCTCTTGGCCCTTGCATCTTGGCTCAGGACCAAGTCCTCCTCAGGGCACATGGACGCTCTCCTCTGGCCGTCCTGTTGGGTTTGCAATCCAAGCACCTTTGCAAGATGGAGAAGCATTTGATGGGAGGCCATGCAACCCTTCCTGGGTAGAGCTGACTCTTACTCTGAGAGTCCTCCCACCCACTTACCCACAGACCCCTGGTATCTCATGGCTGCCTTTGAAAGGCTCCTTTCTGGAGCCACTCAGAGCAGCTTTAGGCTTCTGCCCCTTAGCAGAAGCCCCCCAAAGGAAGACCCAGAGATCCTGGGCTGGGGAAGGAGGGACCCAAAGCAGAGAAAGGCCAGACGAAGGCACCCACCCCAGGTCCCTCACCACCTGCCATCTCTCCAAGGAGTCTGGAGGATGGTGGGTGCTGGTCCCAGGGCCAGGGGTCCGATGGCTGAGCCAGGGCTCCCTCGGCAGCCATGGGGCTGGTAGGGGAGCTGAATACACATGCCTCAAGGTTCCTCCCAGAATGCTGGCCACATAAATGCAATGCAGCATGAGCGCTTTGGCTCAACTCCTCTTGCTTTTCATTTGTCTTGCTTTTGATATGGTTCTAGTTATGTCCCTAGGAACTGTGGATATAGTGTATCTTGATTTCAGTAAGGCCTTTGACAAGGTTCCCCATGACATTCTTTCAAACAAGCTTGCAAAGTGTGGGCTAGACAAGTTAACTGTTACATGGATTTGTAATTGGATGACTGACCGAATCCAAAGGGTGCTCAACAATGTCTCCTTTTCATCATGGAGAGAAGTGACCAGTGGGGTCCCACAGGGTTCGGTCCTGGGCCCAGTGCTATTCAATATCTCTATTAATGACTTGGATGACAGTATTGAGAACCTAGTTATCAAATTTGCAGATGACACCAAATTAGGAGGAGTAGCTAATACCCCAGAGGATCAAAATTCAGAATGACCTGAATAGACTAGAAAGCTGGGCCAAAGCTAACAAAATGAAATTCAACACAGAGAAGTGTAAGGTTCTGCACTTGGGGAGGAAAAATGAAATTCACAGATATTGGATGGGAGACACCTGGCTGAATGAGACAACATGTGAAAAGGATCTAGGAGTCCAAGTAGACCACAAGTTGAACATGAGTCAACAGTGCGATGCAGCAGCTAAAAAGGCCAATGCGATTCTAGGCTGCATCAATAGAAGTATAGTGTCTAGATCAAGGGAAGTAATAGTGCCGCTCTATTCTGCTTTGGTCAGGCCCCACCTGGAATACTGTGTCCAGTTCTGGGAACCACAATTCAAAAAGGATGTGGAGAAACTGAAGCCATGTGTCCAAAGGAGGGCAACTAAAATGGTGAAGGGTCTGGAAACCATGAAGCCCTATGAGGAACGCCTTAGGGAACTGCGGATGTTTAGCCTGGAGAAGAGAAGATTAAGAGGTGATATGATAGCCCTGTTTAAATACTTGAAGGGATGTCATATTGAGGAGGGAGCAAGCTTGTTTTCTGCTGCTCCAGAGAACAGGACCTGGGACAATGGATACAAATTGCAGGAAAAGAGATTCCAGCTCAACATTAGGAGGAACTTCGTGACAGTAAGGGCTGTTCGACGGTGGAACACACTCCCTCAGAGTGTGGTGGAGCCTCCTCCTTTAGAGGTCTTTAAGCAGAGGCTGGATGGCCATCTGTCAGGGATGCTTTGATGGAGACTTCCTGCATGGCAGGGAGTTGGACTGGATGGCCCTTGTGGTCTCTTCCAACTCTGTGATTCTATGATTCTATGATCAGCTGCAGCTAACTCCATTTCCAAAAATGCACATGCTTTTCTCCTCCCTGAAGCCTTTGCAGGCCACGAAGGCTGCCCTCGGAGGGACTTTTGCCTTGTTGCCAGGTACAGCACAGGAAGCTCTGTTCCTGCTGAATGCTTTGAGCCCAAATCAGAGACTGAAGGAGACCCTGACCTGGGGGTGGGAGTGGAGGGCTTTGGCTGCCCCATGGTCCAGGGCAGCTCCTTCATGCCAGGCTTTTGCCTTCCTTCCCTGCAGAGCGAAAGGAGGGATGATGGGGCAAAAGGACGGGCAGACGGCGTGGCCTCCCCCCTGTCCCCGCCTTGCGCAGCCGTGTGTTTCTGGCCCCAGGTGCTGAGGAGGGAATCCAGAGTTCTGTTTCTTACAGAGCTGACAGACGTTGCCGCAGCTTTAACATATGCAGACTAATATGTTTAAATCAAATATCCAGAGGCATCTTGGCTGGAACTGCAGAGTTTATTTTTAAATAGCAGAGCTCCCTATTACTCTCAAACATAAACACACACACACACACACAGAGTTACTTTAACATGCAGCTGCATTTCCACTTGGATTTATTCAGGTAAACAGAAATCCTGACTTTTTCGGCTGAATCTCACTTGGCTCAACAAAGCCAAGCCATGAACTCCAGGATGAAAGGCCTCCAAAGGGCCTGGCCAGGAAAAGGGGTGGCAGGACCAAGTCCCTCGGGGTCCAAGTGACTTAAGAAAGAGATGCAATCTCTTGGGTGCCGTCTGAAAACAGACTCCTTTCCCTGTCCCTGCATCACACATTCAACACACGCACACACTTTTGGGGGAAGGGAGACCTGGGGGGCTCTGGGGCCCCCAGAAGACCCACAGGAGGAGGAGGAGGAGGCGGCTGCAGCTGGAAACCATGGTAGCCATCCAGGCTTCATAGTGTTTTGGGCCCCTGGCATCCAAGAGGCTCCCAGGGTTTCCTGAAGATTTAGGCTGGACTGCGCTGAGAGCCCGGGGAGGATGGTCCTGGCACCAAAGAGGGCGGGAGGATTGTTTGGGCTGGTATTTCTGCCACCTGCCCCTCTCTGCAGCCAAACTTCTACCCCCCCCCCCCAATACACATAGAATGACATCACAGCTTTAGAAGGAATCCCTTCAGGCCAAGAGAAGCCCAGATTGAAAATATTTAGCAGCAAATGTTTTGTTGATCTGAATATCCTAGTAGCTCCTGGGGTTTGTCAACAACAAAACCACTTTAGCAAAATATTTCGGGGGAGAGAAAGCTACAGCAAATGCTACCCCCCCCCCTTCAGCATCTTTACACACCTGAAGCTACAGAACAGTTACACTGCAACACCCTGAAAAAAGCAAGGTAAGAGCCAGCATGGCATAGTGGTCTGAACGCTGGACCACAACTCTGGAGACCATGAAACCCACTGGGTGACCTTGAGCGAGTCACACTCTCTCAGCTTCAGGGGAAGGCAATGGCAAACCTCCCCTGAACAAATCTTTCCAAGAAAAATCCATGATAGGTTTACAACAGCAGCAACATCTGACATTAGAGCCAGCGTGGGCTGCAGTGGTTTGAGTGTAGGACTAGGACTCCTTTGGAGACCAAGGTTCAAATCTCTGCTTAGTTGTGGAAGCCCATTGAGTGACTTTGGACTAGTCACACTCTCTCAGCCCCAGGAAGGCCATGGTAACAAACCCCTGTGGAGATTCCATGGTTGATATGTTTCTTTAGGGTGGCCATAAGTCAAAAATGGCTTGAAGGCACACAACAGCAACAAATCTTACATTATGTTCTTTAAAATCTTCAAAATACCAATGGGTGCTGCCACACTGCAGAATTAATGCATTCTGACACTGCTTTAACTTCCATGGCTCCATCCAACAGAATCCTGGAATTTGCAGTTTATTATGGCACCAGAGCTTTCTGACAGGGAAGGTTAAATAGCTCACACAACTACAAATCCTAGAGTCCCATAGCATTGAGTCTTGGCAGTTAAAGCAGTGTCAAACTGCTTTATTTCTGCACTGTGGCAGCATCCTTAGACTCTTGCAAATGGAAATCATGCTGAAGAAGAAATTATTTTCATTACTGAATGTATCTCTCCAGGAAGAACCTAATTCTGCCAGGAACAATTAACAATAGGAAGAACACCAGCCAACACCCAGCGCTATTAATGCTGACATTCAATGGGATGCAACCAGGAACCTGCCAATGGCAGCCGGCAATCAGCAAACGGGAAGTGCCCTTTGGAGACAACGTGGGAAAAGTGGCATTTTGAACATGGATGGGGAAGGAGGCGTACCAGCCTGGGTCACGCGGCCCTGTGCGCTTCATGCGCCCACAAAGGCAAGGACAAAGAGGAAGAAGGAAGTGGTTGCAGACTCACCCTCGGCCCCTTCGCTGGCTTTGCTCCTCTTGTTTCTGCCGAGGACGCTCTGACTCTCTTCTTGGGAAGGAGGCGAATCTCTCGGGGAGAGGAAACTCAACAAGGTTACCTGGAAAAGGATCACAGAATAAGGCTGGGCAGCAGGAAGAGGCAACAGGCCCACAAGAAGCCACCGGCCCGACCACTTGTGTGTGTGTGTGTGTTTGTGTGTGTGACATGCACCACAGATGCTCACCTGCCTCTCCCTGCCAGGGCATCCCCACCGCATCAAGGGCTGAGGGTAAGCCAACACCTGTGCAAATCCCACTAACTTAGTGGTCCTCTCCCAGTTTTAAGCCAAACAACAGAAATATGGAAGCAAAGAGCAGTTGCTATCTGTATGGGTGCAAAGGAACACCTAACCATATTTTTAATGACAGAGAGCTGGGCCCAGGGGGTGGTTTGGGTGGTTGGCTGCGAATCTGGGAGATCTGAGTTCTGGTCCCCAAAAGGAGCCATGAAATTCCCTGAGTGATCTTGGGTCAATCACTCTTTCTCTCTCAGCCTAGCCTTCCTCACAGGATGGTTGTGATGGTAAAACTGGGGAAAAGGAAAACCACATGTGCTGCTCTGAGCTCACAGGAGGAAAAGTGAAACGGAGGTGCACAAGCACGAGAGAGAATCAGACAGACAGTCCCTGAAACGTACAGTGTGTCGCAGTCAAAACCCACCAGACACCAACAGTATGAACTGGCCAGTGGCCAGTCCAGCCCCCCAGCCCCAAGGGTCATGCATCGGCCAGCCATGGACCCTCCTCCTCTGGGGAGCCAAGGACTGGGAGGAACGTTCCAGTCAGAAACTGTGCAGCTCTGGCTTAACTGATGTAGCAGAGGACGAGGATTTTTTGGCAGGCAGGTTTATTTGGGAGTGCTTGTATTACAACTCAGTGCATCGTGGTCTATAAACTCATGACACAGGTGCTGGAGCTAGTGTAAGGTTTCAAACAGCGCGGGATACCTCAGCACCGAGGAATGTGTGATCCCCCGAGGGAGGTCACTCCACCCCAGAGTTCACGTCTCCTCCTCCGCCACCTGCAGCTGAGACCGGCAACACCCAAAGAACGTGGGCTGTGGAGCAGCATCCAGAGCCCCATGTCTGCCTCTCCCTCAACAACCCAGGGGCCCATGGCAAGGCCTGCATGTCTCCCCAGGGCACCCCCCCAACAAGCTTTGGCCTCTGCTTCTCCCCATCAATGGTGCACCATACCTATGGCCAGAGCCACCGTCTTGGGAAGGAAACTTCCCCAGAAGGGCAGGTAGGCACCCTCTGCCACCCCAGAGCTTCCAAGGTCTCCTCACCAGCCCCAAAAGACCCACCCCAGCCTCACAAGGCAGGGAGGCCTCAGGGTCAGTGGTCAAGAGGGGCTTCCTGGGCTGAAGGAAAGCTCTTTGTCTCTCTCTCTCTCAAGATGTGCTGCTGTTGGGGGACTTGGCGATGCTCCGCAAGCTGAGGTCCAGGGAAGGAGGCTAGTGGCTGGCCTGTGGCAGCTCTTCTGGGGCTCCTCTCTGCGTGGATGGTCTGGGCAACAGAGACTTGGCTGGAGAAACAAGCCAGAGAGCCCCAGGGGTCAGGGGTCCCCTTCCCTGTCCATCCCTCCCTCCCTGGTACCAAATATTGTGACCAAGTGGAAGACAAAAGCGTATGGGGCAAAAAGGGGCTGAGGAATGGAGAGAAACAAAGGAGGACTGGGCACTTGGAGCCCTAGAGATTAGTTTTTTGGCAAGTGGAGCTGGCTCTCCTCTTCCCATTTGTGCCAGGAGGGGCCATGAGGAAGATGGACCTGCTGGGAGCCTTTCGAAGGACCGGCCGTATTCCACCATCCAAGCCAGCCATCCTCGTCTTGGACAAGATGTTGCCCAGCAACCCAGGAAGGCCTGAACTAGTTCCCATTTCAGAGCAGCCAGATGTCTTCTTCTCTGCAGCCCAGCTGGCCCACAGCTGGCCCACAGCTGGCCTTGTTAAAGGGCAATTTTACATAACAAGCAACGGGGGGGGGGGGGGGAGCAATTTCCACTAGTAAAACTTGGTTAGTGATAAAAAATGAAAACCATTAGATATTGCTATTCCATGATGGACTCAACTTTCTGCCATTGTTTTGGAAAACAAGTTCTTTCTGAAATCTCCTTGCCTCAGACAAGCTAGATTGAATCTGTCTAGCAGTAGTCATCCCAAGCCAGAGATGGTGTCTCGGCATATTCCTGTGGCAGGTCCCCCTTCTTGCAAACTGGGAACAATTGGGGAGGGGAGAAATGAGCGGATGGGGGGGGGGAGGGAAGGGGGAAGTTGCCCACAAAGATGGCTTCAGGCCGATGCATCCTCCCCCCCCCCACCCGACCTGCTCTAAAGATTGTAGGAGCCGTCCACATGGACACGGAAGCCAGAAACCTGATATTAATCTGAACCTGCCATTATTATGAGTCAAGTGTGTGTTTTGCTTCTAAGGAGGATGAAGGGTATTTGGAAATCTAAAGAAAGCCTTAGATAAACCATTTAAAGGATTACAGGCCTGAAGAATAGAAAATGTTTGATTTATGAAAAAGCCAAGTCACAATAAAGAGACTTTGCAGCCAAGGGACAAGTTGCTGTAAACAGAATGAGTTCAGCCCCAGGATTGAATGTTTTGCTCAGGAGCAGACATGCAGATATGCAATACATGAGTGCTCATACCCCAAAGCCCACCTCTCAATGCCTACCTGGGGCAGCGGCCAGAGAGCGACCCATCTGCTCTGGTTCCTGCCTCAGGGCTGAGAAGGTCCCAGCCCCACACACCAAGGCAGGTGCCCCCCAGATGCACTGGCTCCCCACACAAGAAGCCTCTGCCAGCACCCCCTTTCTTCAGACTGCAGTAGGTTAGGCATTGCAGACATAACTCCCCTTGAGATCCAAGCTGTCCTCATAAGGCCAAGAAAAAGACAGTCTTGTTTCAAAAGTGCATCAGGGCTGCAGGCGCCAAATTTCTAAGACCTACTATTAGATGTGCTCTGGATCTGCCTCTCCCAACCCAGTGCCTTCTAGACTGGTTTGGACAACATCCAGTTGGCCCCATAGGTCTTTGAACTAGCTTTTACCAGCATTTATTTCATTTCTTTAAGTGGTCTTGAATCCCAGTTTAAGGAAAAGGTTCAATTAACAACAGCAACAACAACAACAACTAATAATAATAATAATAATAATAATAATGATGGGCTAATGGTTTGATTGGTTTGAGTCTCAATCTTTCAGCCTAAGTGGCAGGCAATGGAGTCCAGCTTCCTCTGAATAACAAATCTGGCCATGAAAACCATAGGAAAGGATAGCCACAAATGGGAGGGAGACGACTTGGAGGCATATGACAAAAGCACGGGGCCCGGAGGCCGTCTGTCCTCCTCAGCAGCTCCCAGAGCTCCATCCAAGGCCGACCGGCTGCACCCCCTGAACTCTGAAAGCATGTTGTGCTTTTCAGCAGTTGGTGGAGGACGGTGGAGAAGCCATTCCTGGCTTTGCACAGACACGATACCCAGCGGCATGTCACAACAACGGCTGTTTCTCCAACACAACTTCAAGTGCCTTGTTGTTAAACACCTGAGTGTTGGCTGACACATTCCACCCGGCATTACTCACTGCGTTGTGCAATGGGGCCAAACGCAGCCTTCACAGTCCCTGGAAGATCACTTTCATTTGCTTCTGATTATCAGGCATTTGTGCCAGAAAACATAAGGAACCTATGCTTGCACATGAAAAGCAGTGGAGAAGGCACTCCTGGGATGAGATCTATCAGCAGATCCCGGCCAGAGGAGACCCCCTGAATCCCTTGTTGCACCAAGCCCCACAGATTCTGGTGTCTCCTTTCATTGAGGCTGCAATCTGGCATCCCACCAGCGTAGCATAAACAAAGGCATGAGGAGATAATGGTGTGCCAGGACCATGCAACAGCAACCCTGTGCGGTGTCTGTCAATGGGTATGTGCCACTGTACAGCGTGCAGCCATAATGAATGCCTTGGAGGCTGGTGGCATCTCTCTGGGGTCTTCCAACAAGAGGCTGGTTGAACTTGCCCTCTGCATCCGAGGAATGACTGGAGGCAGCCCTGCCTCTTCAGACATTTCCCCTTTTGCCACCTAGAAGACTCCTAAGCTTCCCTCTCCATTCCACCCCAACCCCAGATCCTGAGAAGGCCCATCTGCCTGGCAGTCCCTCACTCAGACTCAGGGTCACAAGGAGAGACCCTCAGAGCTGGGCATCTAAGGTTCCCCCATTGCCTTGGGATGCCAGCCTGCCATCTTGCACAATGTGCCCTAACTGTCTCCTGGGGTGCTGACTTCACTGCTTTTTGTCACCCACGTTGGCACTTCCATCCAAGTTTTAATTTGGATTTGTAGATATTTTTGGATTCTAACTATTCCCCATAGTCCTTCCTCCAACTGTAGAACTATGAACTGCAGGATGATTTATTACTTAGAAGCAAGTTGCTGTTTTTCTAGTAACAGACTGAACAAATTTGTTCCACCTGTTCAGTTATGCACCCACTAGCTTTCTTGTGGTTACACTGAAGTTTTTCAACCAAACCTCAAAGAGTCTGAACCCAGCACTAAAAACAAAGTTTGCATCATTCCTGCCACTCATAATGAGAACCAGGGAGCCATGCTGCTCCAAATTACTGCCAGGTCTCTTGACGAAGTGGAGGCAGCAGCCGGCGAGATTATCAAGGTTAGCGGGTGGGAGCAAGTGCCAGGCGCTCCTGCCAGTATGTGCCCGGCCTGGCCCACTCTCCCTTGCCATGGGCCACTGGAGCACCACTGTGGTGCCCTGCTGGATCCCCTGGTGGCTTCAGGGGCAAACTTGCTAAAAAAAAGGCCAGGACTGTGTTCTCAGTCCAGGGCACAAAGCAGGCTCAGGGGCACAACGGCAGAGCAGCCCTGGCGGGCAGAGCGCTCTCATTCCATCTTTCCCTCTGGTTGCGGGAAAGGCCTCCTGAGAACCACAGGGCCTGAAACTACAGAGGAGCAGTGCGAAGATGCCTTCCTGGGAGCAATGGCAGCCTGTGTGGAGTGTCGCTTGGGAGAAGGAAGAGGGCAGAAAGACAGAAGCAGGAGAGAGAAGCCAGTCTTTGGCATCTGAAAAAACATCGCTCTTCACTTAGCAGCAGAAAATGCTGGCTGCTGGTGTGGGTGAGAGCCCCACAGGTGGACGCAAATCTTATGCGGCAAAAATGTGGGGGGAGAAGAGACAGAGAGAGAAACACAGAGAGAAGCAGCTCCTGGCTTAAGCCCTCAGTGCCGAGGGCACAAAATGTCTGCTTTTTCAAAAGGTAATTCCTCTCAGCCACATTTAGATTCAGCAAGTTATTGGCAGGGGATGCAAATCCACAGGTGTGCAGAAGATCAGTCCAAGAAGTTTGGGGCTTATGTGCAAGGAGCAGAGGCCACAGAAAGAGAAATGAAACATCTGATCAGAACAGGGCTCCTCCATGGGAAATTCAACTCATTCATTCAACACAAGCAAGCCAGGAAGATGGCAGGATGGGGCCCATTGGAAGGAAGCCTCAGGCGCAGCAGCACAGGTCATGCCTTCCCTCCATCCAGAAGTCCTGTGTGCGGGACACCCTTGGACTTGGAGCCCAGGGTTCGGATTTTGCTCCCTCAAGTGCCACTGACTTCAAAATGTCAACAGGCCTCTATTTCTCCCCTCCCACTGACCCCCCCACCATGAGATCCCCCCCCCCATGCAGGGTTCACATGGGATGTCTGGGACTGATGGGGGGGGGGGAATGGTCGCTCCCCACGAGCCATCTATGGATGGTGGATGCTGGCCTGCCCTCCGGGGTGGACCTACATGGACAGATGGGGAGGTGCACTCTGTGCTTTAGGGCAGCAGGCCCTGCAGCTCAACGGTGGTGGGGAGGGGACTGTGGCTCCTGTTTGGGGAAGGATGGGGGCTGTTTCCTGACTTCCACCGCCCCCCCCCCGTCAAAGATTAATAACAGGGAAATGTCTCTACAAGGAAAGTCCAGCACGTGGGCTGCCTTCCCCAACACCAGCACCCAAAGACTTCATTGTCACTCCATGGTCAGAGAATGCACCTAACAGAGAGCCTTTCCTCTGGGGGGGGGGTGTGGGTGGCGGGGGGGGGGATACGTCTGTGTGTGTGTAATTGTCTTAAAAACCTCTGACCCTATTGCTCCCCTGTCCAATGAACGCTGGAGCAAAGGCACCTTGTGTCATCATAAGATAAACAGTTTGCAAAGAGCAACTTTGTTTTCCCCTTCTTTAAAAACACAGGCTGCTATTACCTCACCATAAACCAAAAGAAAAAAAAAAGAGGGGAAAAAAAAGAAATTTAAAAAGTTAAGAGTCTGAAAGAAAGAAGAGACTGGAGGCTGTATGTAGTAACTGAGTAAATCAAACTGTCAAGCATAATTAATTTATTAAAATCTCTGTCTCCCTCACACACTCCCCCTCCTTCAGGTTTTCTTAAGAAAATGGGAGCAGAATGCAAAGTTTAGCGCAGGCACATGAGAGCTGTGGGGTGCTTCTTCTTGGGGTGTCATGCTTTCTTCTTGGGGCTTAATGGTCTTGCCATTGTAACCATTCCTCAGAGGTTCAGACCCTCTTTGTGGGGAGGCCCTTGTCCTTCAACCCAGCCAGAGAAAGGGAACGCTGCTGCGCCTGGAAGAGGCCTCCTCGGGATTCAGGCCGTGCCTCCCCCTCCTCTTTCTTCTTGCAGGGCACCCCACCCCAAGCCCCTTTTTGTGCCTCAGGGCCACTTGAGGGAGTTTTTGGTGTTCCCCCTAAAGGCTTTTTCTCTTCTGCAAATTCTGGGTTGCCTTTCCTCTCAGCTGAGCTTTCTGCATGCCCCTCTCGCCCGGCTTGTCTGCGCTGGATCAGCTTAACATACAAGAGGCCCCCAATTAACACATGGATTGATGTTTGCCTGACGGATTGCTCCCCTTGCTGCGCAGGGTTAGGCACACCTTTCAGGCAGTGCAGCTGCCTCCCCCAACTGTCCCTCTCTTGGCTGATGGATGGAGAGGAGAAGAAGAGGCAGGTCTGGCCTTAAAGCAGAGCCCCTCCTGGGTGGAAGACCCACACCATAAGACTCGTTGCTTCCTCCCCTTCCACCACCCGAGGCAAAGGAGGCTGTGGGACCCTCGCCAGGCCTCCTCCGATCAGCTAGGTTGCTGTTGGCATCCCAGAATCCTTGGCACAGAAGGAAGAGGACAGGGTGTCCCCTGATGCCAGGTTCACTCCAAACATTAAACAGACACTGACCTAAAGCTGCATGCAGGTCCCATATAGTTATGTCTCTGTATTTTCTGCCAGGCACCATACTTGCAAACTCCACACCTGTTGCTGCCCCCAAAGCAAACTAGAAGTCTGTGACACTGCTGCAAAATTAGGGGTTGCAGTTCAGCATCAGAGGGACTGGTTTACCTGGCCTTCCCAACAGCCAGCAGGACATGCCTTGGGATTTCCCCTCTTCTCCTACAGAGAATGCAATTGAACTGCAGCCCCAGCTGGAAGCAAGTGAAGGTCCTTCCTGGCCAGTGTGGCTACAGCCTGAGCCTCAGGATGGAGGCCCCAAGAGCCAGAGAATGGAGGAAGCCCTGCCCTGCCCTGCCCACCAGAAGACCAAACCCACACCGTGCGGCAGGCATCTGGCACACATAATCCTGAGGCGCCGTGTGACTTTCAGTTCTGAGCAAGCTGACATCCAAACCACCCCAGGCAAGAAAAAATTGTTTTGCAACGGAGCTGACAATACCGGGAGTCAAAGCAAACCTGAGTCACTCTGGTTGAAAAAAACACACATGTGTCTCATAATGTCTTAGTCAGGTTCAACTAGAAGATATTTTTATATAGTTTATAGGCTCTTTGGAAATAATACGAGCTGGCAAGAATTCAGCAGAACCCTTGGAGTTTAAGACTGCTCTGATTCCCAAATGCATTTCCTGGATAGCTTCCATGCAGCCCAAAGGCGGAAAAGGGGTGCCAAGAAGCACATGAACTTTTATCCATTCAGTACCTTCCTACATTCCAGCTCCAGAGCAAATTCTGTGGGAAGATCCGCACCGGTGGCTCTGCTCGGGTCAAGAGAGCGTGAAACGGCTAAAATTTAGTGGACTCTTTCACGTCCTTGAGTGAAGGCAAGTGTGGTGGAAGGAGGTTGTTGTCAGCCAGTCAGACTCAGGAAAGTAAAGGAATGAGTTTACTGGAGCCCCAAAGAGTAGCCAGGAGGGGAAGGTGGATGGAGGCAGGGATCGGAGGGTGGGCAGACCCAGCATCCCCCCCCCCCAAAGGCTGCTTGCAGACGCAAATCAGGCCCTGGATGACCCCCTCCCTGCCCTGCAAGGAGTCCCAGGACAGAGCCTCATTCAGGGAAGAGGCCCACGGTGGGGCTTTTGAATGGCTCAGCCCTTGTCAGGCAAACCTCCCCTGATCTGCTCCAAGGCCCTCCGCTTTTCCCTCCTGCCTCTTATGGGGGGGGGGGGTGAAATTGAGGGGAGTGAGAAGGAGCCCCCCCACCACAGGAAGGTAATTTAGGCCAACTACGCAGTTTAAAAGGTCTCCAGATGCTGCCGCCTGACCTTGGAAGCGGAGCAGAGTCAGCCCTGGACGGGAGGCAGCCATCCAAGGCAGGAGCTGGAGGCTCAGGCTGCATTTCAGGGGAAGGAAGGGCCCAAACCACCTCCGAGGATCCCTTGCCTAAGAAGACCGGGTGAAGTTCACGGGGTTGCCGGAAGTTGACAGGTGACTCGAAGGTGTCCACAGAAAGACACGCGGTCGAAGAGGAAGAGGAAGAGAAGAGGCTTCGTCTGTTCCAGCTGCTCCACCCAGGAATGGGAACCATCTGCAGAAGAAGGAGCCTCCGGAGCGCTCCTTCTCTGACCATCTTCATTCCGGTCCAACAAGCAATGTTTTTCCAGAGGGATTCCTGCTGGAGGTTGGATGGGGGTCTGGCCTTCCTCACCCTGGGCTTGTTACCCCCCCCCCCCCCCATAACTGCATTTTGGGGCTACTGTCTTACAGGGTTGTACCTTTATGGAGCACCCTGGCATCTGTCCTCTGCTTTGGGGTCTGTGCTCCTGGAGCCTGGCATGAGCCCAGGACGATGGGCTGCTCCCAGAGGCAAGGGGTGCGTGGCGGTGACTCGGGCCCAGGAAGGGCTTACTTTGGGGGGTAACAGGGTAAAGCTACCCCCCCCCCCTTTAGCCCCAGGAGGGTGCCAGGGCTTCCCTGCTGCCATTTCTCCTGGAGGGGCTGTTGCAAGGTTTTGTGAATGATACCCACAAGCCGAGCAACTGATATCCTCTCTTATGGAAAGTGGCAATCAGTAAACATGCGTCTTTCCCAGCCTCTGTGGTTGTGGTTGTGGTTGTTGTGGTTGTGTCCCTTCCGGTCAGGGCTGGAGGCGCGGGGCTGCTCTTTGGCCACTGGCCCAAGGGCTCTCCTGCTGGGTCCGGCTGCTCTCGTCTCCTGGACCCTTCTGGCCTTTGGGACCCAGGCCCAGCCCTTCTCCCTGAAGAGCAGCCGGGGGGGGGGAGGCCAAAGGGCAGCCATGCGGGGCAGCAGCAGCAGCAGCAGGGCCCTTTTTGGCCGGGAAGACCCCTCCTGCCTGCCTGCCTGCCTGCCTGCCTGGGGCTGCTTTCGGAGCCCGGCCTTCTCCTGGCTGTCCTTCAGCGGAAGGAAGGAAGGAAGGAAGGAAGGAAGGAAGGAGGGAGGGGGGAGGCAGGGGCTGGTGCCCAGCTATGCGAAGCATTTCCAGGGCTGGCTGCCCGCCCCCTCCCTCCCTCCCTCCCTCCTTCCCTCCCTCCTTCCTTCCCTCTTATCAGCACCGGCTCCCGAGGGATCCTCTGCATTCATCCCAGGCCCTTCCCCGGGAGCCCGCTCTGGCTCGGTCGGACTGCTGGGCTCTCGCTCTCTCTCTCCCTTTTGCCCCCCCCCGGACCCAAGAGACCCCGGGGGGAGGGGAGGGGAGGGGGGGAGGGGAGGCGTGGGAACGGACTTGGGAGCCGGAGTGTAGCTTTCCCAGCAGGCCTCGCGCCTCTCTCTCTCTCTCTCTCTCTGAGGGTAGTCCAGCCTGGCTCCGAGGGGAGGGGAGGGGAGGGACGGAGGGCCCCAGAGAAAGAGGGAGGGAGGGAGCCGAGGGCTGCGGGCCTGACCGAGGAGGGCTTCCAGGCCAAGGGGCAAGGAAAGAAGGAAGGAAGGAAGGAGGCAGTGTGCCAAGAGAGGAGAAGCCCATCGGCCAGGAAAGGACCTTCTGCTTCCAGGAGGGAACCCCCCGGGCCCCACAAACTGCCCCACAGACCCCCCCCCTCCGCCCGCTCCCTCCTGGCTTTGCCCTCCGGACCCCGAGGAGGAGGAGGAGGACGAGCACCAGGCCCCCCTCCCTCCCTCCTTCTCTGGCTCACCTGCTGCCGGTGCTGCCGCTGCTGCTGCCTCGGGGTCTGCCGGCCCGGTCGGGGCGTCGTCGGGGCGTCGGGGGCCTCGGGGAGGGCGGCGCTGCTCCGGCGGAGGCGGACGGGGCCGGGGCCGGTGTCGGGTCCGGCGTCGGGGGCGTCGGGGGGCGTCCTCCTCTCGCGCCGGAGCTCGGATCGGAGCTCCAGGTAGCATCCGAGGGTCAGGAGGTGGAGCGCCAGCGAGAGGGCGAAGAAGCCGCCCAGCGCCCGCCACACCGAGCCCGACGGGCCCCGACCCACCGGCCCCGCGCCCCGGCCTCGCCCCCCGCAGGCGCATCCCGCCCGGGCCAGCCTCCGCGGGGCCCCGCCGGCCGCTCCCTCCTCCTCTCCCTCTTCCTGCTCCTCTTCCTCGGGGGCCGTTGGCGGCGGCGGCGGTGGCTCCGAGCCCATGGCGCGACCGCTACCACCGGACCCGCATCCTCCTCCTCCTCCTCCTCCTCCTCCTCCGCTGCCCGCCCCCCTTCCTCCGACCCTCGATGCTGGGGCTGCGGCGGGAGGGCTTTCGGGGCGGGAGAGCCTCCTCCTTCCTTCCTTCCTTCCTTCCTTCCTTCCTTCCCTCCTTCCTTCCTTCTTTCTCCTTCCTTCCTTCCTTCCTTCCTTCCCTCCTTCAATCTCGCCTTCTTTCTGCGGCCGCCGCTGGAAGCTGCCCCGCTCCGAGTCCGGAAAGGAGAAGAGGAGGAGGAGGAAAGGGGGCGGGGCCACGGGAGGATCGCCCCTCCCCTTCGCCGCCCCTCCCCCCGGACAGAGCGAGGCCAGGGGAGGGGGAGGGCTGGCGGTCGGAGGGAGGGGAGGGAGGGGGCCCTCCCTGCCATTCCTTCTTTCCCCCCCCGCAGAGGAGGAGGAGGAGGAGGAGGCCCCGCCCGGAGGGGGCCGAGGGGGGTCCAGGCCGGGGTCGGAGGCAGCAGCGGGTTTTAGTCCGAAGTTCCCTGGAGGTGGCCCTGGGGCCGAAGAAGGCCTTTGGGAAGCAGCCGCCGCCGCCCGCGGAAGCGGAGCCCCTTTTCCCCGGAGCCCCCCCAGCGGAGCAAAGGGCTCCCAGCGCCCCGCTTCCCTCCCGGGAGACCGGGCTCCCCTCCAGGCTTCGCCCGAACTGGGGCCGCTTTCCAAGGTCCTGAACCCAGGCCCCGGGAGCGCTTCGGGCAAGTCTGGCCCCATGGGACCGGTTGGGGGGAGGCATGCCAGGGGTCCCACAGAGACACGGCCAGCCCCCCCCCCCCCCAGCCCTTGGCTGCTGCTGCTGCTTCCCAGGGTCCCCAGCCCCCTCCAGGCATTCCGACCCTCGCCTGGTCCCTTGTGGGGCTGCCCTTCTGCCTCCGGGAGGGGCACCGGGGGCTGCTCCATCCATCCCCCCGAGGCTCAGGGGGTGCTGCCGGCCCTGGCGCCGCGGTCCTCGGGGGAGGAGGGCGGGGGGGGGCTGCATCGGGGGCTTTGCCTTCCTCCGGAGTCCCTCTCCTCGGAGGCGGCCAGGCAGGGCCTGAAGGCGGAGGAGAAGGCGGAGGAGCCCTCAAGGGGCCGGGGGTCCGAGAGGGGCCCTCCCCGGAGCAGACAGGTTCCGGGGCCGCTACGGCCGCCGCTTCCCCCTCGAGCCCCGGAAGGAGGTTTCATAAAAACCCCCGTCTCTCCTTTGGCTCCTTTCGGCACCCATTTCAAAGGCCATTGGGCACCGGGGGAGGGGGGCACCGGGGGGGCATCCGTGCCTCCTACCAACTGCCAGGGCTGGGGGCTACTCGCAATGGCTGGTGCCAGGAGCTCCGGTGCCAAGGCCTCTTGAGTCATGCAAAGCCTGCTGCCAGCCCCACCAGCCCTTCTGCCCCCTTCATCTTGCCCAGGGGGGAAGGGGGCCACAGGGGCCGATCCTGACACCCCCTCACCCCCCCCCCCAGCCCCACATCCTGGGAGCCGGCCTTCTCAAGGCCAGAGGAGAAGGCCCCTCTCCCGCCTCCTGTGGGGCCAGTGGGGGGACCAGGGTTTTAACCCCTCCCTGGACCAGGAGCCCTACTGCAGCCCGACTGGCCCACTGCTCAGGGCCCTTCGATGGGGCAGAACTGCAGAGGAGGAATGTCCAGGGAAGCAAAGGTCTCCAAAGGAACCGTGGAAAGGACAGACTCCTTGCCCCAGGCCTTTGCTGGGCCCTTGCGAAGGATCCTGGGGAAAAGGGGCATCCCAAGGGTCAGGGCATTGCTGCTCTCCCTCCTGTATGAAGAAACCCTGCTTCTTCCCATGCAGTGCATCCTCTTTATCAGAAGAATGGGGCTGCACCAAGAACGGCAGCAAGGGTAGTTTTCCCAGAATGAAGTTTTGTCCCAGTCTGTCAACACAAGACGCACAAAAGGGATCTCCTGCCCCTTTTGTGGCTCTTCTGTTTTCCTCTCTGGACTGGAGGCACAGTGCCCTCCTTGACTGGCAGAGCACAAGAGGCCCAAGTGCCCCTGAAAGGAAGGCAGGCAGGCAGACCAAAGGGAAGTCTGCTGGAGAGAGACACCTTGTTGTGCGTGTGTATTTGTGTGTGTTCATGGTGGCCAGTGGGCTCCTCCACACTCAGGCCTCCAGGTGTGCTTCCGGTTTCTGGCCCACCGCCTTCTAGATCCAGGGCTACCCCCCCCCCCCACCTTCTGTTTTGCTGGAAGGATCTCTGTTCAGAAGAGAAGAACCTTTCCAAGGAATCCGTCCCATTCAGCCAGCCTCTCCTTGTTCACACCCCGTCCTCCTCTTACTCAGACAGCCTCACCAGTTTTGACATGTCTCAGCTGTGACTTGCGTTGACACATATCCCTCCCCCCCCTCCTCCTCCTCCTCCTCCGGTTCTTCAGCCTGGGGGCATCTGTCTACCAGCTCTTTCTGTGCCCCAAATCCCTGTTACATAAAGGGCCCAGATCGAGCCACAGTAGCCCTGGGCTTGCCCAGCCTTGCCTCTGAGGCAGGGATCCAGGCCGTCCCTCGCGGCACAAAGAGAAGAGGAGAGAAGGCAACAAGTGGGTCGAGCTCCGGTCCAAATGCTTCTCACCAGGCCCTGTCCCTTTTCAGGGAAGCAGGAAAAGTGGAGAAGGAGGAGAAACAGGCCTCTGGAAAACAACTCCAAGGGAAAACGCTCCCAGTCTACCCCCCCCAACTACCAGGACACCCCACACTCTTCTCTCTCTCTCTCTCTCTCTCTCTCTCTCTGTCCCCCAACTGCTTGAAGATCAGCCCCAAAGAGAGAGAATCAGCAAATGGAGCTGCCGGGGGCCCTGTGAAGAAAGTATTCTCCTAGGTCTGCCTTCAGCCTTGTCTCTGAAGAAGTCTAGAGATTCCTAGTACTTAAACAGAGCGCTGCATGCTCTAAACAGATTTTATTTGATCAAAACCCATCCATCCCTTTAAAAAGCCCAAACAACTGAGGCACACCCCTCTTGACAGCCAAGAAGATCCCACAGCCTTGGAGCTCTGGGTTGTTGCTACGTGCCTTCAAGTCCTTTCTGACTGACAGTGACCCTTCAGGTGACCCCAAAATGGAATCTTCTTGGCAAGAAGGCATTTGCCATTGCCTTCCCTGAGGCTGAGAGCGTGTGACTGGCCCAAGATCACCCGATGGGTTTTAGGGCTGAGCAGGGACTATGACAGAGACAGGCAAGCAGCTGCCCTGGCATAGGCTTATTATTGCTGCAAGAGAGACGGAGGCCTAAGCATCTCTGCCTTTAGCCCCAGGGAAATGGAAAGCTGGATCTTCTCAGGACCTCATGCAGACCCCAGTGCCAAGTCTGTTCCCCTCACCTCACCTTTGCCAGACAAATAGACCTGGAGAGCTCACACGCTTGCCCTAAATCTGTGCCCAATAAAGGTGTCGGCCTAGTATGGCTTTGGGGCTTCTTCTGGTGGAGCAAAGCCTCTGACAAAAACCCATGAAGAAAAGGGCCACACATCTCAGGATGCTTAGAGACAAGGATGTCTCATAGCTCAACAGCAAAAAGGCATCACTCTCTGCACCCCTTTGGCGTTGGGGACTTGTCTCTGAAGGGAAGGCATGGAAGCAGCCAGCAAGGCCTCTCTTGGGTGCTTCTCCTGCTCGAGCTGAGCCTTCCTTTGCCTGCGTTTGGCTGCCTTGCCTTGCTATTACAATGGCACTGCTCTTGCCAGTCTCTGACGGAGGGGTCCTGACCCAATGCATCCCTTTCCTTCGTTGCTCCTAGCAAATCCCCTTCTCTTTGGGGAGAGACCCCCCCCCCCACAGCCACAAGAAGACCACTGCTGTGCCAGCGCTGGGCAGAGGAACAACCCATTGCCAACCAGGCTGGGGGGGAAGAGGGCTGCCCCCAGGGCCAACGGGATCAAGGGGCCAGAGGGATGGGCATCCCTGGAGAAGCCCCCTTTTCCCTGAGACACGATATCCGTCTGCCTTGCATAGCTTTATGCACACTGTGTAGCTACGCTGCAGAAGGACCCCCCTGGTCTGGGTGGGGGGCACAGGGGCACCAGGGCCAGTTGGGGGGACTCTTCCACACAGGGGCCACCCCATGTGTGGCTCAAGAGGGTTCTGCTCTCACAAGATGAAGGGAGCCCTGCCCCAATGGAAGTTGGGCTGTTGGCCTCTATATCTTTGAATATTATTAATATTAATATTAACTGAAAGAAAGAAGTTGGCAGCATGAGCTTTCCTAGACTACAGTCTGCTTCCTCAGATGCATTTAGTCTCCAAGATCTCTATATCTTTGTATTCTACTTCCTCAGATGTATTTTATTATATTTGTTGTTGTGTGATTTCAAGTCGTTTCTGGAGAGGAAGAGCTACATTTCAACCTTCTGTCCAGGAAAATTGTCAAAATCTCCTCCATTTTGAGCATGGCCAAGAAGCATGCATTTAAATTAATGGTTTTTTTTTTTTTTTTTTTAAAAAATAGTTTTTTTGGCTTTTAGTTGGTCATGTCTTCAATTTTTCTTGAATGTCCTACATTTTGTTCCAGTTTTGTGGAAGAGAATTATGGCAACCCTAGCTGTTGGGGAGAGAAATGGGGGGAGACTACTGACAAGTGCCTGCCCCCCTTCCCCCTCTTCCTCTTCCTCTTCCTCTTCCTGCTCCGTCAGCTGGAGGCGGCTGTCCTTCCCAGTGAAATTCCAGAGGCAGGCATGCAGGCCCTGTCTGGTCCTGGTTTCCTTCCTTGACTTGTCAAACAAGCTCCCTGGAAAGAAGGCTCCAGTCAGACTGGGTGTAGCTTGTTCTATCATCCTCTCTAATTAATTAACTAATTAGGATTTTACTCTGGTGCCAATCTGTTCCCTCAGGCGCATTCTGGGAAAACATAAACATAAACCTCAAACTAAACATAAGTCATCCTCTGCCTTCCCAAAAGGCCCCCTGCCTCCCTCCCTGCCTCTTTTGCCCTGCTCCAAGGAGCCTCGCTCCCTGCTTCCTGCCCCTCCTGCGCCTGGCATCTGGGCATCCTGCAGCAGGGGCAGGGGGCTGAGGGGCTGTTCCCCAAGATGTTTGGAGGAACCCGAGGGCCCCGGGGGGCCACATGGAAGTTGTCCACCTGAACCCCCCCCCCGTCCTCCTCTCCTTTGCCTCCCACTACCCACTCCTTGGAAAGAGGCGTAGCTGTGTGTGGAAGCACAGCCCTTGGAGGCTGCTTTGGGGTGTCTTGCAGGCCCTCTCTGGGCACTGCTCCTGCCCTAGCCTTCCCTGGGAGGGCAACACAGAGAGAGGAAGGGTTTTTCCTTCTTCCTTGGTCACTCTGAGGGGCTTTTGCTGCTCTGTGAGTCAGGCATTAAGGGGCCTCCTGAGTGGCAGGGGTGGCACAGCCCCCTTACCCCAGTTGGCAGCAGTGCTGTGGCAGCCCTTGCTGGCCATTCCCGGGGAATGGATTTGGACAAACGTCTTCCCATGCTCCCCTTTGACCTCAGCTTTCTCTGCCTGGCCCTCTCTTTGTTTCACTTTAAAGGTAAACAGCACAAATGCTTCATGCCAGACTTTTGAAGCATCCTGGGGAGGATGTTACTAAGGCAGGTCATCTGAGATCATGGGTGTGTGGTGACACTGTTCTTTCTGGCATCAATGGCAAGAAATCAGCTCCTTGAAGAATCAATGGAGGGGAGAGAGCAAAAGGGGGCAGGCATAGTGATCGTGGTCTGGCCTCTCTTTTGGAACAATACACATGCCCCTGGCATTGTTGTGTACCCTTTGCTAAGTTTCATTTTCTAGTTCTTCCCACAAAGAGAAATCACGCAGTGTCCGGCATCCCTTTTTGCAATGAGTCTCACTGAATTGCTGCCCCATTGCTTTCTGTGCGGCTGAGTGGCTTCCATGCTCCGTCTCCTTTTGCATGAAGACCTTACAGCTGCTTGATTATATGAGTGAGCGGAGCTATCACTACAGCAGGATTAGGTGAGTAGCCCAAAGGGCTTTTTGTGTGTGTGTTGTATTCCTCACCCCCCTCCTGCTAAATGCCCCTGATCCTTGGCTTCCCCTTTCTTTGCAGCAGGCCAGAGTCCTGTTCTATCCCTGGCAGCCTCTTCCTTGCTTTCTCTTCTGGTGCTGCAAAAAATAGCTGCAGAGATGGATGCTCCTCAGACCTTTCCAGAAGTTTCTCGGATGGTTCTGTCTCCTCAAACCAAACTGCCCACCCCACTGCCTGACTCTGATTTAATTGGAGAGTTGTGGGACACAACTCACCTCGCATCGCTTTCCTCCCAAACCTGCGCTCACAACTGGGGCTTACTTTCTGTTGGGAGAGATCTTTCTTGCTCTCCCTTTTGGAGTCCTGCATTACTTTGCTTTGTTTATTTATTTCTAACAAACATGTATTTGTTTCTAGCATTTTCTTCTAGCGCTATATATCTCTCAGCCCACCAGAGCCCCTGAGATGTTGTACAACAGACAAAATGTTTCAAGGCATTAAATCTGCAAATACCAACATTGCACAACAGACCAAAACAATTCCTTTAAAAGAGTCCCAACCCCACAAACCGTGAAGCTGGCAGATCCCATCCCCCTGGGAAAGGCCAAAGGCTATTCTGGCCTTCCCTCTCCTTCCCTTTTGGGAATCCCAGCATTCCCTCTCTTCCCTGCTCCCTGCTGTTAGAGCAATGGGGACTTGGGCAGGATTTCCTTCTGTCCCCTCCCCACAATTTGGCTTCCTGTCCTTTGAAATGCATGGTCATAAATACCTTTTGGGTATCCAAGTAACTAGACCATGTGGCCTGAGCAACTTAATCCTAGGGTCATTGGTCAGTGTCTCACTGCCCCCCTTCTCAGGCAAACTCTTTCCCACTTTTGTCTCTCTCACCTTCCCTTCTTCAGCAACAAGATGGTGAGTGAGTTAAAGACAAAAGCACCTTCTTTTTACCTAACCTTTTAATTAGCTACTCAGGATATGGGCTCTCCACTTGTAAATGTAAAAAACCCCATTCATACCCCCCCTCTAAATTTGTAATCTGAAACTGCCTGTATGGCATGGCATGGCGTGGCATTGCATGGCTGGCCTGGTGGGTCTGGGCCAGCCTTCCCTCCCTCCTCCGGGTGCCAGCCCTGCCTGAGACCCCTTTGCAGCTGGCCTCCATGTGGTCTGAGGAGAAATAACCGACTGAGTGGGGGAGTTATCATCAAGTCTTAACAGTTTTATTTCTTTACTGGGTTAAACAAGGAGCAGAGAAAACCCCTGGTCCAAAATACAACAGAACCGAAAGCATTACAGGTACAGAGACTATTGAAACACAGAGAGTAGGAGGATAATAGTTTAATACAACTGAATTATAGCATGGGGTTGTCGTCGTTGTTGGGATTTTTCTTCTTTTTTTTGTCAAACCATCTTGGAAAATAAATGTAATAGGAACTAGTGCAAAAAAGTCCTAAACATGAAGCACAGTGTATAAAATGGCATAAGAAAACTGCCCCTCCTCAAAGGACACAATCGCTTCCTTGTGACGGAAGGCAGGTAGGAGAAGAGAAGAAGAGAAAAAAGAGGGGAGAAAGAGGGAAAGAGAGAGAAACCAATGGTGGAGGGCTGGAGGGCGAGGAATAGGAAGAGGATGGCAAGGCTGGCTCTGGCCAATATGGGCCTTTGGGCCTTCTGGCCTCCTCCTCCCCACGGCCCAGAAGGCCTCCCACAAATCAGATGTTGGTACCCCATGGAAGAAAGGTGGACGCCGAGTGCCCGTGCCATGGCTGCATCGTGCAGGGCCATGCTAGGACCCCCTTGTGCCCATTGAAGCCTTGATCTCAAAGGCCCCCCTCCCTGGCCCATAATTTTATGTCTTCAGAGTCATGTTTTACAGCGTGAGGCTCCTGCTCTGTGCTGGGAATGGGGGGGGGGGGGGGGGGGGAGAGGTTTGTCCCATTGGAGTCTGGTGGACTGCAGCCCTAACCCTCCTCCATGGGGTGGGGAGGGGCTGGGGGGCTACCCACTCAGCAGTGGGGCTCCTGCTCTGAGATGCCTGGAATAGGCAAGGGGAATCCGGATCAAAACACCCCCTCCCCGCTCTTTAGGTAACAACTGGCTTTAGATAAAAGGACTAAAACTGGACCTAGATGGGCCTTAGCATCAAAGTCCATGGGGTGGGGTGGGGCTCTGTGGGGCTTTTCTTGTTCCCATGGGCTAATCTGGGAGCTGGCTGCTTAGGGGAGCGCAGGGACTCTTCCTGAGCTAACAGGGGGCTTCTTCTGCCATGGGGAGTACACAGCTTCCAAGGGGCTGGTGGGTCAGAGAGGAAATGAACTTTGGGTGCATGCAGCGTGGGTGGCCTTCTAACCTCTGACCCTCAAAATACTACAGAACCTGAGTGAACACGCCAAGCCCTGCTCAGGTCTCTCCAGACGTTGCAAACAGGCAAGCAAATAGGCCAGGCTGCTGCAAACAGATGGGATCGCTGCAGCAGAAGCCCAGGGCCCTGTGATCCAGTTGCATTCATGGAAGAGGGGCAAGCTGTAACATGGTGGATGTAAACATGGAGAAATGCCCACTCCCTTTTGCAGGGGCAGTGTGCCCGTGTGTCTCAGTGTGTCCTATCCCATCCTCATGCCCAAAGGAAAAAGCTGGCCAAGATCTGCATCAAGTAACTTTACCCTCACCAAGTTATGGCTCAGTTGTGCAACTCCACCTCATTACAAAGTTGTGCACAACCAAATACAGATAGCACATGGAAGCACTATGTGCAAAGATGCAGGACCATGAGCTCAAGGGACATGCACAATGATGTACTCCAGCCCCACATTCACAGCCTTCAACCAAATCCTTTCACAGCCTTCAACCAAACCAACCAAATCCGGTTACAAGATGTCTCCCCACCTGCATAAGGGAACTTTTGAACCCGCAAGGCACCAGCAGGAGGTGCTGGGCACGGAGTTCCAAAAATATATATTATGCTTCCAAAGCCACTAGAAATATAAAGGGAGCCTAAGCGCCAAGCCAGAGGTAGGAGCTGCTCCCCGCAAGGAGACACTCTGCTCCTGCACTGCTGCAGTCAAGCAGAAGAGAGAGATGGAAGGGCCTGATTGCCTGCAAGGGCCTCAGTCTCAGGCATCCCCCATCAAGGACTGGAAAGGCCCCGACCTGAACCCCCCCTCCCAGAAAGCAATTGGGGTCACCCCCACAAGCAGACTGACTCAGCACAGCCTCTTTTCCATCACCACCAGTATCATCAAAGGGTGTATATGTGGGATGAAAAAGCAAAGCAAAGAGGGAGAGGTTGGAGTGCAAACTGGTTTTTCCCCTGACATCGTGACTGGGGGACACTGGGCTGCCTGTGAAGAGGATGGACCTCTTCAGCTCACCACCTGCCTTTGGGACTTTGGGGACTTCTTCTCAAAGGCCCCTGGATTCACTGCTCACACATTCAGTGGCCTCTTTGGTCTGGAAAGGGCGAGAAGTGAAGGAGGCTGAGCATTTTGGGGAGGGGTGGCAGTAAGTAGTGCTCTGGAGATTTCACCTCTAGCCCAGCAAAATCACATACCCTTCTGGGATAAGTAACAAGGAGGTGCCTTCTGGGGCCTAAGGGCTTGCTTGGGTCAAGGCTTTGCTGAACTCTGGCTGCATGACCTTTTGCTGAGGGCCAGGAAAGACCACTGGCCAGCCCCAACTTGCTGGGCAAAGTGGCCATCTTAGTGCTCCTTCCCAGCCCCCCCCCCCCCCCCCCGGTCACCATCCGATTCCACACACATCCACACATCCGATTCCCAGCTGCACGCTGGGTGTGGAGACAGAATCACAGGGAGGCCAGGTCAGATCTCCTGGAGCCATGGGACATTGGGGGGAGGAGAGGAGAGAAGTACCTTATTCTACCTGTGTGAGAAGGACCAAACATCCCCAGCTCTTGTGGGGAGCTTTGCTGGCTGGGTGTGGGTTGCCCAAGCCCTGGAACAGAGGAGGCATCTCCATGTCAGGAGGAGGGGGGCTGGTGGCCCAGGGGGTGTCCCCTGGGTCCCTGTCAGGCTCTCCTTCTCCCAGGCGAGGGCAGTTTACTGTCCCTGGAAAGCACTTAAGCTCCACTTGCCCATGGAGGCACAATGTGCAAAGATGCACAATCGTGAGCTCAATGGACATGCACAACAACCTAAACTCTGCTCTGCCATTTTTGCTGGGCAAGCGCCTCCCAGATGGGGCAAAGGAATGGAAATGCCACTCAGAAGCATGATGTTGTCAGCCCTGCCCTGCTGCTTCTCAAGCACCCCATTGGTCTTGTGCTGTCCCCCGATCTCGGCTAGCAGCTGCTGGGGAAGCAGGACCCTTTGTCTGTACTAAGACCCCAATAGAGCCACAGCAGACGGTCAGGGAAGCTACAGCCACTGGGCAATAGGAGAAAGAGCTACCTTGGCATCTCTCTCCCAGACTCTTCATGCCAGGAACCTTTGCACTTCTTCCTCCTGGGGGGGGGGGCTGCTCTGAGGGTCATTGCTAAAGGAGACCTGTGGCCCCCACCCCACTCCAGACACCTCAGTGAGGGAGGAAGGGCCTTGAAATGCCCCGGTGGGCTAGTGAGGAAAATAGCACTAGGCAACAAAGTGCACAGACATCCTCCAGGTAGGAACCAAACTGTCTAGAGAATCTGGGAGCACCTAGGATGCTCATTCAGAGAATTATGAAAATCTTGCTATATCACTTCAGCAGTATTATGGGCCATACTGGACATCATGTCATAATCTTCCTTGCATTTAATGTGCACTTAAAAATGCAAATAGCAGCTGCAGGGGCAGGTGGGTGTCTGTGGAAGATGGAGAGAGGGTTTTTCAAAGCTCTTTCTGCTCCTGCAGCAGTCCTGGCAAACAGCACTTCTTTGAAGCTGCTATTTGCACTGAAGGGAAAATTCCCCCAATGGCCAAGAATCTGTAAAGTGGGGTGAGGAACCAGGAACATAACCTAAAGTGAGCAGAAGACCAGAATCAGCTGTTTGCTGTCTGCTCAGGGGGCTGGGATGGGTTGGGTTGGGGGGCTCTCACATGGAGAGCCAACAGAGAACACAGACCTCCCTCTCTCCAGGAATTCAGCCCTTGGGGTAGCCAGGAGATCCAGGATGCCAAAGCCAGGCCTCAGAGCCCTTTTGGACCCTGACCCAGAGACCGGAGAGGCTGGTTCAGATAGCTCAATGAGGGGAGGGTCCCCCTCAGGGCCTTAAATGTGGGGGGACAGCGAGTGATTTGGGGGTCGGAAAGGAGGGAGAAAAGGACAAGGGGCATTAAGTGGCTGGTGGAGGGGAGGACTTGACAAAGGCCTCTCCCTACCTCCCTTCTGCCTTTTCTGTTGCCCCAAGGAGGGCAAGTCACCCGGTATGGGACTGGAGGTCATAGTTGCCCATAAAATCAAACACAAGGAAAGCGGCCCTCCAGCTCATGTGCCACAGGCCACAGACCCTCGTGGAAGGCAGACCCTCCTCTGCTGCTGCTGCCACTTTTGCTGCGCTTCCCCTTTGGCCCCCTCCTCTTTGCCTTGGCCCCCTGGGCCCTTCCTAAGGCCAAGGGTGCTCTCAGGGCCCCTGTGGACCACAGCTCTTCTGTCCTTGCAAAGAGCTTTTTGGGGCCAGCCGGCCGGCCGGGCGGACTACTTGCACCTGACCTGGGCCACCTCCCTCTGGAGATCTGGCACTTTGGCCCCCTCGGGCCTCCCTGGCTGCATCTGGCACCATTGTCGCCACATTTTGGCGGGATAAGAGCAGCAGGTGCCACTGCCTGAGGATTTTTGCTACCCCCTCGTGGGGGAGGATGCGTCTCTGTCACTCTTCTCGCACTCGGCTCTCCTCCAGGGCTGGCAGGGCCTCCAGGTTCAGTCCCCCGCCGGCTGCAGGACCCCCGACACCATGGATGCTTGAGAAGGACACCATGGTATGCAGGAGCATCAGGACCAGGACACAGAGCCGGATCTTGCTGTGACCGAGCCGGTACCCTGCGGAGACGGGCAGCAGGGAGGGGTGGGGGCTGTACTGGGGGTGGTGCTGTTGGGGGTGATGGTACAGGTGGTAGTGCTGCTGCTGCTGCTGGTGGCGGTGAGGATGGTGGGGGGTATCCTGGCCCCCGTGAAAGGGCTCCGAGTCCATGGAGGATTCATTGTAGTCGTGTGCCGGCTGGTGGCCACAGGAGTCCCATGAGATGTCACAGCACCTGGCCTCCTGGTCAGGCACTTGGCTCTCCAGTAGCCCTGGGGCAGGGCAGCAGAGGAAACGGGGCAAAGGGATGGGGTCAAAAGGTCAGATGGGGTGCCAGCCAGGGCCAAAGCACACTTCCCCATAAGCCCCCCCTCCCCCCCATAAAGCCCTTATCCCTCTGCTCAGGGCCTTGGTCTTCTTTACTGCTCACAGAAGGGCGCAGGGGCTGCCCCAGTGGGTCACGCTCATCCGGGCACAAATGGCCTCCTTCTTTGGGAGACAGCGGGACCAGGGGCCTTGAAGTTGGTTGCTCTTGGGGCATTCCCTGTTGGGACGGCTGCTTGCTACTGAGGAAGGGGGTCCTGCCCCACACGTGCAAGACTGCCCCCCCTCTGCTGCCTATGAGGCAGAAAGGCATGCTGGCTGGCCCCAGGGGTGGACTGGGACTGAGAAAGCAGCTTCGTCCAAAGAGAAGCGGAGCAGGGTCCTGTGGCTTCTGTTTATCCCCTTGCCTGTGAGTGTGGGGAAGGTGGCATGATCAGCCCCCCTGGAGTGCCCTCCTGGAGCCTGTGGTATCCCCATGAGGTAATCCTTGACCATGGCCCCCCAACTATGCCCGTCCCCACCTCCTGGGTCCCTCACCTGTGCAGATGAAGCCCGGCAGCCCCCCGTAGATCAGCTCATCATTGTCGGGCAGGACGAAGGGGCACTTGGTCTGCACCTCCAGGCAGTATTGCTTGCAGGGGATCCGGCGAGGGCACTGCAGTTGTGTCACGTTGAAATACTCAGAGCACAGCCATGCCTTGTAGACAGCCTGGGAGACAGAGGAGGACAGCAGCGCATCAGAAAACACCCCCAACAGCAATAGCAATAGCAAGTACATTTCTATACCGCTGTTCAGTGCACCTAAGTTAATTGCCCCCAATAAGTTGGGTATTCATTTTATTAAACTCAGAAGGATGCCAGGCTGACTCGACCCTGAGCCCCGGCTGGTATTAAACTCACAACCTTGTGGTTTGTGAGCGGATGGCTGAGGGAGTACAGGCATTTAACCACTGTGCCACCAGGGCTCCAAACCAACTCTTGGGCCGTTGCTGTCGGGGAGCTCTCCTTGCCAAAACTGCAGTGTGTCTGGCGACTTTTTTGGAATCACAGCATGAGCATTTGTGGCAAGATGCAAGGGTGCCAATACGTGAAAGCTTCTGCCATCATAGATGGGTGACCATCTCAGGGGCCCTGCATCACATGAAATCGTGATGGAAATCCTGTGATCTGGGTGTAAGCCCCACGCAACACAATGGCACTGACCCTGGGTCTGCCTTTACCAAAGGATCGCATCCTGAAGAGGAAGGCAGGCGCTCTGGGCTAAGTCTCCTGGGGCTTTCACAGACATTTGCCTCCTGAGAAGCATCCAGTACTCATAGAATTGCCCTTATCAAAGTCTACCAATGTTTTTTTGCTCAGAGGAAAGTAAAAAGTGATCATCACTCAAGGAAAATATTTTAATGACTACCAAATGCTCTTCCAGCCGCTTGCTAGGACCAGGCCCTGGGGGTGCTCTGCATCAGCGGGTGGCCTGCCAAATCCTGGGAGACCCTCCTGGACGGACAGGACCCTCCCATCAGATAAAATTGCTGGGGAAAGTGCAACTGAAAAGGGGGAAAATAAACCCTAGAGTGTCAGTCACCTGCTGGTTACTCCTGGCACAGGGCTATTTGCCTTGGTTTCGGGCGCCACCGTGTGGTGCCTGGTGGGTCTCTCCTGGGCTGGCAGTCACTCAGGGAGACCCCCCCCCCCAGGTTTACAATGCATGAAACAATCACCTTCCTTGGTGACCATATGATATACGTTTTAGTCAGTGGGAGGAAGGGCTTTTAAAAAAATAAACCTTCTAAACAATGCCCCAGGCTGCTTCCAGTGTACTGTAAAAACACAGCAGCATAGTCTGAGTGGATCTCACAGTCCTGCGAGCGATTGCAAACCGAGCCCCCCCCCAACTGCCTGATAATGGAGGATTAGCTTTTCACCCACCAAGTCAAAAGTGAGAAGAGGAGCTGTGTGTGAAGCAGAGAAAGGGAGAGAAGAAGGACTGCTTGCACTGGAGGCTGCTCCCTCCAAGGAAGCGTGCTTCCTTGCACAAGTATCTTTACACTAGTCTGGTGGCCCAGCAGGGTCTGGAGTGGTGGGTGAATCCATGGACAGGACTGTGAATCCAGTTTTGGGTCTGTGAAGGCATCGAGGGGTCCAGTGCCTTGGCCCTCTTCTATCCCCCCCCCCATTTACTCCTTGACTGTCCAGCTGCCAACTGACCACTGTGAGGCCAGAGCACCAGCCTCTGGGGCAGAAAGGCCACCACAAGGAAGAGCCGGTAGCCACGGGGCCAGACAGGTTGCCACAGTCACTCTGTTGGGGGTTTTTTATGCTCTGCGTGGCTGGGGTCCCATGCGATTCTGGGTCAGGTTTTGGGCCACTGTGCAAGAACTAATGCAGAGCCATGCAAGGCTGTATTCTGTCACTGCATTTGCCCAACCTGTAGGAAGAAAACATCCTACAAAGAGCAGGCTTAGACTGTGAAAAAGCAGGAGTAAAGATATGAGGAAGGGACTCCAACAATTTAGGAGACGCAGAAATACTAGCAAGATTTGGAACACTATAGTAAGGAAAGTCAAAGAAGAAAGAGCAAAGGCAGGCTTCATACTGAACATAAAGAAAGGAAAAATAATGACCACAGAGTAAGGACCCACAGAGGACTCAATCCAGACAAAGAGGGAATCGAAACAGTAAAAGGGTTCCTGAACCTTGGATCAAAAAAAGGGGGACTGCAGCCAAGAAACAGGAAGACAAGAAGGAGGAGGGCTGCGATGAAAGAGCCAGGCAGGACCCCAAAGAGTAAAGAGACACGACTGAGCACTGAGCCAGAATCGTCCCACCCACTGCATTCCCCATCATCCCCCGAAAGGATGGGAGAGCGGGAGAGCCAAGAACAGAAGGAAACTTGAGAGGAGATGCCGGAGAAGAGAGCGGAGGCAGAGAGGCAAGAAAAGGGCCCTTGGACAGATCACGCCGAAACCTCCCTGGAGGCCGAGCCCAGGAGGCTGAGGCGGCTGTACTTTGGGCCCATCGCGAGAAGGAAGGACTCCTGGAAGGACCGTCAGCGAGGGCTGTGGGGCAGAGGGATGGGGATGGAGCCTGGAGGCCTTGAAAAGGAAGATTGGGGGGGAGCCTCCTTCCTTGGAGGCTGCCTTTCAGCGGAGGCCGCCTGTCTCAATGGGGACGATGCTTTGACGGGGAGTTCCTGCATGGCAGAGGAAGGGGCTTGGGCTGGACCAGGGCCCTCTTTGGGGTCTCTCCCAACTCTTTCTAGGCTTTGATGGAGAGTTCCTGGGCGGCAGAGGAAGGGCTTGGGGCAGGATCCCGCCGGGCCACGCGGAGGGAAGCAGGGAGCGGGGAAGGCCGCAGGCTCCACGGGGAGAGCCCAGCCACCGGGAGGCCGTGGGCCTGGCTTTGCTGGGCCTGAGAAGCAGCGGAGGACCAGGGCCCCCGGAGGGAGAGCAGCAAGAGAGCCCTCTCCGAGGTGCTGCTGCTGCTGCTGGGCCCGTTCCCTGCGGAGGCCTTGGTCCACCTTCTTCCACGGACCCCAGGGACCCCCTCCCCGGGACCCAGCCGAGGCTGCCCATCTCCGCCTGCTCGGCTCGGACCCTTCCGGAGGGGCGGAGGCAGCGGCTCTTCTTCGGTCACTTCCTCTGCCCGGGAACTCTGGGAGTTGTAGTTCGGTCGGGAGGCCCCCTTCCCAGGCAGGGGGCCACGGAGGGTCTGAGGAGGAGGAGGCCTCTCTCTCTCTCTCTCTCTCTCTCTCTCTGGGGCCGCGGGGGGAGACGGAAGGGTCCCGGCTCGGGGTGGCCTTCCTTCCCGGGCTCAGGGCCTCCCTCCCTGGCACTGACCTTGCACTGGGCGAGGCAGGAGCGGACGGAGTAGTCCTCGGCCTGGAGGAACTTGTCGAGGAGGAGCTCGAACTCGAGGTACTTCTCCCGGGCGTGCTGGTCCAGGCGCTGGAAGGCCTCCAGGCAGGAGCCGCAGGCCTCGCCGTGCCGCGCCGCCCAGTCCGCCCGCAGCCGCCCGAGGCTGCAGTCCAGGCTCTCGGCCCCCGCCGGCCCCGAGACCAGGTCCCACAGCGAGTAGCCCCCGCAGAAGGGCAGCCGGAAGGCCGACAGGTGCCACGCCGCCCACGAGGCCCACGAGGCCCACGAGGAGGAGGGCCCCACCGGCGCCCCGGAGGCCCCGCCGCACACCGCCTCGGCCTCCAGGAGGCTCCCGTTCCCTCCGGACCAAGAGGCCGGGCGCTCCTCCCAGGGCCAGGCCGCCTCGAGGGCCAGGGCGCCGGGGCTCCTCCGCTTCCCTCCGACCGAGGGGCCTCCGGAGGCAGCAGTGGCGGCGGCGGCGGCGGCGGGGCAGAGGCTGCCGGCCAGGAGGGCGGCCGAGAGAGCGAGCAGGAGGAGGAGGGACGGGGAGGCGGAGGGGGCTCCGGGGCTGCCAGGCTCCCGGGAAGGGCTGGGCCGGGGGCAGGCGGAGGCGGCGGCGGGGTGTCGGCGGGGCTCCTGGGGGCTCCTTGGGCCTTCGTCTTCGTCTTCTTCTTCGGGGGGCATCTTCCTCCTCCTCCTCCTCCTCCTCCTCCGGGGCCTGCCTCCCTCCGGGCCCCCCTCGTCGGCAGGGTCACCTCCTCCTCCCCCCGCCACGGACGCCCCTTCCTCCGCCCCCCCTTCCTCTCCCTCTCCCTCTCCTTCGGGGCCGGCGGCGGAGGCATGGCGGCGGAGGCCGGGGCCTGGGCAGCATGGCTCTCCCGGCGGCGGGTGGCGGGGTCCTGGTCCTGGTGGCTGCCTGCTCCTGCGGGGGCTCAGCGTGTTCCCCGGGGGCTGCTGCTGCGGCTGCGGCTGCGGCTGCGTCTGGCCGCCCTCCTCCTCGTCCTCCTCGTCCTCCTCCACCGCCGGCCTTCCTCCCCAGGCGCTGGCGCCCAGCCTCCTCGCCCTCCTCCCGATGCTGCTGCTGCTGCTGGTGGCGGGGCCTGGGCTGCAGGGCGGCTAAGGGCTCCCGGTGCTGCTCCCGGTGCCGCCTCCCCCTCCTCCTCCTCCGGGGCCCAGGCCGGGCAGGGCATGGTGCTCCTCCGCCTCCGCCCCGCCGCCCTTCACGATCATGGCCGAGGGCCCACCGCAGGCCACGGCGCCGACACCATCCCCGGACGGGCCTCCCTCCCGGCCTCCCTCCCGGCCTCCCTCCCGGCCTCCACCGGAGCCCCGGCCGAAGGGCGGCTGCTGGGCCCGGCTCCCGGCGCGCTCCCGACCGCTCTGGCTCTGGCTCTGGCTCTGGCTCTCTCTCGTTCTCGCTCGCCCTCAGCCTCCGCCGCAGCAAGGGCTGCTGGGCGCGCCTCCGCCTCTTCCTCTTCCTCCTTCCCTTCCTTCCTTCCTTCCTTCCTTCCTTCTCTCTGCTCCGGAGGCCCTCCTCTTCCTCCTCCTCCTCCTCCTCCCCGGAGCTCCTGGAGGGGCCTCTTCTCTCTGAGCCGCCAGAGGAGGAAGCGCCCCCGACCCTTCCCTTCCCGGGAAGCAGGAAGAAGAAGAGGAAGGCCCTCCGCAGCCCCAGCCCAGGAGGGAGACAGGGGAGGCCAGGGCCTGGGTGCTGAAGGACAGCTCCGGGAGGCCGGCGGCCCCGGGTCCAGAGGAGCCCTGCAGCTGGGCCCCGCCTGCCTGCCTTCCTCCTCCTCCTCTTCCTCGCTGCTGCTGCTGCCGCTGGGCCCCGGTTGGGCTGCCCCTTCCCTCCCCCTTTGCCTGCCCCGAGAGAGGAGGAGGAGGAGGGGGGGCGTTGGGGGGTCCGCTCCGTCGGGATCCTGCCCGCCTTCCTCCCGGGAAGAGCCCGAAGGGGGCGCCCTTCTCACCCCGGAGGCCCCGGGAAGCGAGAGCCAAAGAGGGCCCCCCATTTCTCACGGCCCCCGAGGGGAGGCTGGGGGGAGGAGGCGGGGGAGAGGCCGGGGAGAAGCCCCCCGGGCCCAGCCGCCTCCTTCGCCTCTCGCGCTCTCGGGGGCTGCTGCTGCTGCTGCTGGGGGGGGGCGGAGGAAGGGCCGGGGGTCCGGGGGAGCTGGGGCTGGGCGCGGGGCAAAGGCCAGAGGGAGGGAGGGAGGGAGGGAGGGAGGGAGGCTCCGAGGGGAGGAGACCCGACTCTCCGAGCTCCGTTCCCTGCCGGCCCGGCCCGAAGGCTGCTGGCCCGGCTCTCCTTGGAGCGGAGGCTGGAGGCCTGGCCTGGCTCCCTTTGGGCCCCGGGGCCCTGCCCGGAGCCTGCGAGAGAGGCCCCTTCTCCGGGGAGGAGGCCCCAGGAGCCAAGCAGCCCTTCCAGACCCACCCGTTTCCCCCGAGGCCTTCTGCCGGGGATTCCCTCCGGTGGGCCGCGAGAGAGGCCCCTGGGCGCCCGAGGTCTGCCTCAGAGCCCAGCGAGGGAGGGAGGGAGGGAGCCCCCCCGCTCAGCCACCCAAAGGGGGGGGGGGTGAGCCTCCATCCCAGGCCAAAGACCCCGCCGAGGCCCCACCGGGTGGAGGAGCCTCTCCGCTCGGCCTTGCAGCGGGGCCTGCAGTCGGGCCAAGGCGGCCCCGGGGTCCAAGGGAAGGGGCGGCCGAAGAAGGGGCCCTTGCTGCTGCCGGGGGGGGGAGGGCCCTGGGCAAGGGGTCCTGGCGAAGGGCCGGGCGGAGGGCACCCTCCTCGTCACCCTCGAGCCCCAGCTCTCCCGCCCCCAGGGCTGCTCTCTGCTCCGGGGAGGCGGCTGGGGCAGAAAAGGGGCTCCTCTCGGCTCAGGCGGGGCTCTCGGGGCCCAGAGTTGGTCGGAGGAGGAGGAGGAGGAGGAGGAGGAGGGCCTTTGGGACGGGACAAGTGCCCCGGGGCAGGGCTTCTGTTCTGGGCCCCGGGGGCTCCTAGCCCGGAGGAAAGGGTTTCCGTGGGGCCTGGACGCTCCTCTGCTTCCTGAAAGCGAAGTCAGACCGGATCCCCCCCCTCGCTCTCTTCGGTCTCTCCTCCTCCGCCCCACACATGGCTCCCCCTCGCCTCTCCTCTCGGGGGGCGGGGGGGGCTGTTTATTCTTCCAGGGACGGAACGGAATGGACCTGAAGGGAGGGACAGGAGCCTGCGACGGGGCCTCGTGAAAAGTGCTCGTTCTTATAACCGCAGGGACCTTGGTCCACTCGGAGGCCTTGAGAAATCCTTCCTGGGGAGGAACGGAAGGGCACGGCCCTTGCCCCGGTGCCACCTGCCCAGCCCCTTCGCCCCGGTCACCGACACTTCTGGGAGGTAGTTCTTGGGTTGAAGAGAGGAGATGGCCCCTGCTGCCAATACATAAATAATACTAGATTCCCACCGGACACCTTTTAAGTGTACCGATCCCACGGCAGTCCAGGGATGCTCGTTGCCCCGGGATCCATCAGGCAAGCGGTATACCCCCCCCGACCCCCGCGTTCATCCTTTCTGGTCCACAGATTACTTCTAGGGACCCCTGTTCCCCTCCAATCACCAGCCAGAGGTCACAGAGGTCAGAGAGTCACAGATCCAAGAACGTTCACATTGGCTAATTAAATTGCCCACAATTTCAAATTCTTGAGGGGCACAATTTTCATTTGTTCTACTTAATGAACACATTTGCCCTTCTCCTTTCCCTGCTTTGTTGTCAGGGCCAGATTCCTCTCCCAGGAAAGGCCTTGGCTTAGGCCTGCCTCCGTCTGGTCTTATGTCACTGCCCCCGGTGTCCCTGCAATCGCTGTTCCGACTGCAAAGCCCATCGCTCCAACTTCCCCAGGATTCAATGGCAGGAAAGGGGCATTTGCAACTCCTGACACCGGGTGGCCCTGGCCGGGAGAAGGCTCCTCTGCTGGAGGAAAGGTCTGGTTGAGGGGTGGGCGGCCAGGATGGGACCCTCTGCTCTCGCAGGGAAACGGCAGCCAGGAGGAGGGATAACTGTGCCCGGGTGAAGCTGGCATGATTAACTACCCCCCCCCCCTGCTCCTGTGCTGAATGGACAAAGCAAATTCAGCAGACACAAGGAGATGCCTAGAAATTATTTCTTCATCGACTCTCTTTCTTTTTCTAGTCAGAGGGAAAAATAGTGCTAAAACCAGGCCCTCATTCTGAGTCCCTGTGTTGGGCTCAGTCCCGAGGCCAGGGGCAGACCTGCCTCTCCATCTTGGACTTTCCTGCTGGCCTGGATCTGCCGCCTGCACCCGGAGACTTGGCAGAAAAGGAGCCTGACTGGCACCATGGCCTTCTGAAGACCAAGCCACCGCCTGGCACTCCCGTGGCCAGTTCAGGGCAGCACCACCCAAGCCCTGCCCAGGACCTGCATTTGCCCTGGCATCCGGATGGCCGGCTCTGTGGCCACAGACTGGGCCTGGAAGCCGTGGGGCATGGGGATGGGGGCAGGGGAGCCCAGAGTCAGCTCAGGGCAGTCAGCAGAGAGATGGGGGTTGCTTTGTCGTAAAAGCATCACCTGCAACATTGGCAATTGTGGCACAACAGTTTCAGGTCTCCTCCCCTTTCTCCCTGGCATGGCCACAGCTGCCACCCTGGTGCCATCTCGCCCACTCTCAGGCCATGCCTGCCTGCCCCCCCCCCCCCAGACATGGGTGGCTTTGGGGCTTCTTGGTGACCTGTAGTGCACCCGGGAGGCCTTGAGCTGCTGGCACTGGAGTTCCCAGCTGGGCTTTGAAGGGCTGGCCTCCCACCCCCAGCAACTCACCCAGGTCCCACAACCTCTGTGGGTTCCCAGACCCCCATCCCAGCACAGGAACCCTGGGTCCAGGGTCATGGCCCTCTTTCCGCTTTGCTCGGCTGGTGCTGCTGGCATTGGAGAGCCGGGTGTTGCTGCTGTTGTTGTTGCTGAGAGAGATACTGAGAGATGGGGGAAAGAAGGCCCATAAATCTCCCCCCCCCACGACTCATCTGGAGAAATGTATTCTCTCAGTGAGGCCCTTTGCACTATCTTATCCTTCTTTGTTAATACGAACCAGAGATTTTCTTTGGCTTAAGAAAGCTGGATGCATTCCCCCCCCTCCAAGTTTTCTTTTCTGCTCACCCTGATTCTCCCTCCCTTTGCGAGATGAGATAAAGGAAAGATTTATAAGGGGGAGGAATGGGGGGCTGAGGAGCAGGGGGTTAAAGGCCGGCTTTTCCATTGGGGAGGGGGGCTGAGGGGGCCTTTGAAGATAAGTCTGGCCCCATCTTATCTGTGGCTGGGAGGGGGCCATCGGGAAACTGTTGACCCAGAGGAGGGCTGTGCCCAGGGAGCAGAGAGGGAGGCCTTAGGCGTCTGTCTCCCCCGGAGCCACCGATCAGGCCGGGGAGTGGGTCACCTTCGGTGCTTTGGCCAAGCAAGTCCCAGCAGCCAGTCCTGGGGGTGGTCTTGGGGGCCTCCAGGCTGCTCTCATCCTCATCAGCTGTGAGAGAAGGAAGGGCCGTGGGGCGGGAGGTCAAAGGGCAGGAAGGCAGGTATCCAGCCCTCCACCTGGCTGCCTCGGACAGGGCTCAAGGGCGCCTTCTGCTTGTCACAAATGGGCAGGAGGGCACTGGGGAGGAGGATGTTGCTCTGAGCGGAAGCTCTGTGGGGGCTGAGAGAGTGGAAGAGGGCAGAATCACTTGTGGGGTGCCATGCCTGTGCCAGGCCCCTCAGCCTGCCCTGCATCACCCATTCACTGGGGAGGGGGGAACCCCGGCAGGTCTCCCTGGCAGACAAGGCTGGTTCCACTCCAGCCACCTGGCAAGGCTCCTCTGCCAGCCACAGGGACAGAGGGACCCTCATCTAGCCAGCCTTGGCCTCCCTCGGTTTATTCTCAGAGCAGAGAGCCATATATCAGCCAGAGGGTTATCTAGGAATTTCAGCCCAGCCTTGAAAATTTCCCTTATCTCTCTCTGCTGCTCCGAGCCCCTCTCCTTCTGGGTGCCTTGGCCCCTTCCTGCCCCCCTCCTTGTCTGCGATGGAGCCACCCTCCTGGCACCACCAGACTCAGGCCCACAAGGCAGTGGGCAGGGATGGGTCCGGAGGGTACGTCTTCACTGGCAAGGCCAAACCCAAAGTGGCCCCTTCTGCCTCTGTGTCCCCCCCCCCCAGCCTCCTTCCTACTGTTGGCATCCCTCAGGCTGCCTGTTCATATGAACACACACAGACACACACAGACACACACCTCTGTGCCCAAACATCTGGGTCAGGGCCCTGGACCAAACTCTAGGCCAAGGAGAGCCAGGCCAAGAGGAAAGGCAAAGGTCAGGAAGGGAGGCGGTGAGTTAAGGAAGGAGGCCATCAGAGACATGAAGCCTGAAAGATCACCAGCAGGAACCGTCTGGGAAGCCATGGAAGAGAGAAACAGAGGAGGCTTTTCTCTCTCGGAGGATGCTGGGAAGGCTTTTCGCCTGCCAGGTTCTGCTCTTTGCAGGTTGTAAAAGTGAGCCGCTATTACTGAGTCCGGGGAGATGAACCACCGCAGGAAAGAGACATCTTAGAGATAATTCCACTTTGCCTGGGATTGCAGTCCTTGGCCTGGAGGGGTTAGGAGGGATTTGAGATAAAGCCCCTCGGCTGCAAGCAGATAGGATGGATCTGTGGCTCTGAGGGTCTTTGCAGGCAGGCAGCCCCGGCTGGCCAGCAAGGCCCTGCCAGAGAGAGGCCTGGGTTGGCTGGGTCTGTCTGCGGCAGAGAGGCTGCCCCTTCCTTCCTCCAGACCCCTCCTGAAAACCCATCTTCTGGGGAAGATGGGACTCCACACCCCAAAGCCCTCTTGTGACTCTGTCTGTGTCTTCGTTCCTTTCCCTCCATGGTTCCTCTGGAGCTAATTGTCGATTGTAAGCCCATTGGGGCAGGGAGCGCAAAGCACACGCAGCGCACAGGTCCTTTGGGGAGGCTGGGAAAAGGAACTGTTCTCCTTCTGTGGGATCAAACAAAGGCATTGCTGGGGATGCAACTGGGTCCGGAGCAAGGAGGGGCTTCGGCTGGCTTTGCACCATCGGACAGGGGCACATGGACAGTGGAGTCACAGCCCCAGGCAGGCAGGCGGGCAGGCAGGCGGGCAGCCAAGGGAGAGCGCATGGGGAGCATGGGAGGCGGGGGCAGAGGACAGAAAGGTTTCTGTGGGCAGGGAAGGGTGGCACCTTTGTGCCTGCATTTAGCAGTATCTGCACATGTATCGTAAAGTAATAATTATTACCCGGAAGTTATTATGGCATATGGATGAAATGTCGTCAGTGGTCCCTAAGTGCATGTTGCTGAGAAAACCAACTCATTGCGTCCTTTGTTTTTGGGACTGGCTCTGCCAGAACGGACCAAAGTGTAAAATCTTCATCAGGCCCAATCTGCAGACTTCTACAATAATCAAGAAATGCTGGGAAAGTGTGTAAATCTGGATGGTGGCTACATAGAGATAAGTTAACAACTACAGATCAAATAGAGATAAGTTAACAACTACAAATCAAAACAAAGTTTCTGTCAATTTTTTAACAAGGTGATCATTAAAACTTTTGGATACCCCCGTGTGTGTGTGTGTGTGTGTGTGTGTGTATGTAAGACACACCAGGTATTCTTAAGAGCAAAGGAGAATTAAGTTCCTTAATTAATTCTGCAAAAAGTGTTTTGGATTTTGGAATATTTGCATTTCTATAAGGAGATACCTTACAAACAGGACCCAAGTCGAAACATGAAATTTCATGTTTAGCATACATCTCACAAACTTATGTTTCCGAATGCAATCATGGGTTTTACGTTATTGCGAATTAAAGCATCCCACACAATTTCGGGCAAGTGGGGTCATTTTCGGGTAATGGGAAGTCATTCTGAACGCATTCCGAACGCAATGGGAATTCACGTGAATTCGTTAAACTAGCAAATTCACGTGAATTCGAATTGGCTCCCTTCACAATTGAGAGAAATTCCTCTGTCAGTCTCTCTAGCTCCAGGTGTCAGGAGGGCTCTTTATCATTGAGGGATTTAAAGGGACACTGTCCCCAAAGGTAAGTTTGCAAACTCACAAAAGCAGAAAGCACAAAATATATCACGCAAGGCTTTGGGGAGCTCCACTTCTTTGTGGATTTTGTACTTTGCTGTGTGGCCAACCAGCCTTATCCTGGTATGTGCCCCCCTCCCCAAATGTGGAAATATTAAATTCAAGATTGCTGGGGAGGGGGGATTGTTGAAGGGACGGCAACATAGAGGCAAAGTGTGTCTTGCACGCACTACACACAGGGAGTGTATGTGCAACGCATAGTCAGGATGCCCAGAAGAAGGTCTGCAAAGAATCTGGGGTTCTGCAAAGGCCTCTGAGCGGCGCATCAGGTTTCCTCTCAGACACAGGAATGAATCTCTGGACAGCGAGGCTTTTTAATCTTTGTTACAGAACTACTTACAAAGATTACGCTGAGTATCAGACAGCCGTCTTGCATACTCACCACCAATAATAATAGTAGTAATAATAATAATAATAATAATAATAAAATTTTATTTATATTTCCCGCCTCTCCCTATGGATCGAGGCGGGATTGCAACATAACCAACATACACACAATATATTTTAAATTCAGTACAACAATTAAAATACTTTTAGTGAAAATCAATTTAAAATCTGTTAAGTGATATATCCTAAGGGGGTTTGTTACCATTTGATGAGGAATTATACTAGGTCTGGGGGGTACGCCCGCCGGAAGAGATCCGTCTTCAGTGCTTTCTTGAATGCCTCCAAAGTAGTTATCTGACGGATCTCTTCTGGCAGATCATTCCACATTTTTGGAGCCACAGCCGAGAATGCAGTACGGGACGTTGATGTTAATCTCGTATGAACAGGATCCAATAATTTCTTATCAGTCGTCCTGAGGGCGTGGGGTGGATTGTGTAGGGAGAGGCGTTCCCTCAAGTAACCCGGACCCAAGCCATGGAGGGCTTTACAGGTAACGACCAACACTTTGTACTTCGCCCGGAAGCTGATCGGCAGCCAGCGAAGAGGTTTTAAAACGGGGGCAATATGTCCCATCCTGGATGCCCCCGTAATCAATCCGGATGCTGCATTTTGGATCATTTGAAGCTTCCAGACTTGGTACAAAGGTAGCCCCATGTAGAGCGTGTTGCAGAAACCTAAACGAGAGGTTATCATTGCATGAGCTACTGCTTCCAGGTCCTCCCTGCCCAGGGAGGGGCACAGTTGGCGTATCGGCCGAAGCTGATGCCAGGCGCTCCTGGCAGTCGCTCCACCTGAGAGGTCAATTGTAGAGACGAGTCCAGGAGCACCCCCAGACTGCGAACCTCGTCCTTTAGGGGAAGTGTGACTCCGTCCAGGAGAGGGCGGTAGTGGTAATGATGAGTGTATTACCCGCACAATGCGTCGGCCCTGAGCCCGGTTGGGACAGGCGCATGGCTGTCACGGAGTCCATGAACTCCAGAGCTGCACCTGTTGGATCGAATGAGTTGGACTGGAAGGGGATGTTGAGGTCCCTTGGGACAAGGAGCCTCCGGGACTCCAGCACCAGCTCCGAGACCAACAGCGTCAGCTCGGCCGGGGAGTCTGGCAGGTCACGGGTGGACGGTGGACCAGCAGGATCCCAGACTGTCCCTGGCCTTCAGGGCCAGGTAAATACACTCGAAGTGAGTCATTGCACGGATCGGTCTCCTGGTCAAAACGATGGAGCTCTTGTGGGTTAAGGCCCCACTTCCCTTCACCTGCTCCTGGATGGCAGACCCGGCTGGGAGGCCTTGGCCCGGGTCACGCTGCTGTCCTTAGCCAGGCTTCCGTAATCTAAGCCAGGTTGGCCTTCTCATCTTCCAAAGGATCGTATATTATGTGAGATTTGTTTTTCACGGACCTGGCATTCAGGAGGAGCAAGGAGAGGTCCGTGGGATCACGGTTGGGTGGCCCTAGTCCTTGGGGGCTAACGGAGCGAGTGGGAGACGAGGAAGGGATCGGGCATCGATGCTCCCCATTGGCCCACCCCACTCCCATGGGGCCTCCATTGCTGTGCCTTGGAATCACTGCTCCCGGCTGCCTTCAACGGCGTTCCCCAAAATGCACATCCTCTGCCTCCGACAGACTCATCCCTCTTTCACAAGAAACTGCACCCCAAGATAGATAGAGATAGATAGATAGATAGATAGATGGAGGTCTCTTGAGTGAAGTTGAGAGCCTTGCACCAGTGGAACTTGGCCAATGCAACGCCCAGAAAGTATTGCACCAGACTAAATATATATCGCTTCAGGGTGCGTCTGCACCACAGAAATAACGCACTTTGAGACCCCTTTAACCGCCCTGGCTCCATCCTTCGGGAATCCCGGGATTTGTAGTTTGGAGACACGGCCGCACTCTTTGGCAGCTCCCAGAATTCCCTAGCCTTGAGCCAAAGCGGTTCCAAACCGGGCTACTTCTTTCGTGCGGATGCCCCAAAGGGCCTTTCCTTCGGGGCCTCTGCGCCGTTCCCTTCCTCGCCGGCAGAGGGCAGCATTGCTCCGCCTTTGGGCTCCTCGGAGCCGGAGAGAGGCGGGGGGCGGGGCCACAGGGGGCCGGGGGCGTGGCAGGGGGCGGGGCTATCCCTCTTCCGGAGGCGTCGACGCTCAGCCTCACCTGAGAAAGGAGGGGGAGGGGGAGTGGGCGGGGCGTCGCTTAACGCCCCTCCCTCCTCGCGAGGACCCCTGGGGCTGCGGTGCCGCCATTGGCTGAGGGCCGGGGCTGTCCGTGGCGGACGCCTGCGCGGAGGCGAAGAGAGGGCGCGTCGCTGGCGGAGGAGGAGCCGCCTCAGTCGGAGCCGGACGCCGCCGAGGAAGGAGCGGAAGGAAGGAGCTGCCGCCGCCGCCGCGAGGGAAGGAGAGCGGAGGAAGCGGACGAGGGACGCGGCCGGAGGGATTGTGGTGGAGGTTGCCGGCGGAGGAGGAGGAGGAGGAGGAGGAGGAGAAGGAGGGTCCGGGTCCGGGTCCGGAGGGAGCCAGGATGCCGCGGACGGAGCCCGGGGCCCTCGCCGGACTGGATTAGGCGGCGCCGACCGAGGAGGAGGAGGAGGAGGAGGAGGATGGCGGCGGAGGCGGAGGCGGAGGCGTCGTGGTGGCAGCAGCAGCGGCGGCGGCGGCGGCGTCCTCCTCCGGCTCCAGGGCCCCGGTCTCTCCGGGTCTGGGGCCGCCTGGTGCCGGTGCTGCTGGCCCTGCTCCGCCTGGCCGCCCCGACGGAGGCCAAGAGCCTCGAGCCCGTCGCCTGGAGCGCCGCCAACAGCAAGTACGTCCCCTTCCCTTCCCTCCCTCCCTGCCTCGGTCTTTCCCTTCCTCTGCCCATCGGACAAAAAGGATGACGGGAGTAATAACAATAACAATAATAAGGGAAGGGCAGAGTCGGAGGGACCCAGAGAGGGCCCCGTCCAGCCCAAGCCCCTCTGCCGCCCAGGAACTCCCCATCGAGACCCAGGGCCCTGATCCGGACTCTGCTCGGAGGCAGCCCCGAGGAAGGAGGCCCCTCCGGAGGCTGGGATGGAGCCTCTTTCGGTGCCATTCCGTTCTCTGGAGCAGCAGGAAACAAGCTCGCTCCCTGCTCAGTGCGACTCCCTTCAGACCCTCAAAGAGGGCCGCCGCCGCCACCAGCGCCCCCTTGGCCCCCCTTCTCCGGGTGAGCCCCCCAGATCCCCTCTTGGCTCCCAGGCCCTTCGCCGCCTCAGGCGCCCTCCTTTGGAGACAGGGCTCCAGGTTCCCCACACCCTCCTCCTCCTCCTCCGGTGCCAGAGATGCCAGGCGCAGGGCCCCTGGGTCCGTGCCACCGCCTTCGTCTGGCCTTGGGCTCCTGGGCAGAGATGGGCCAGAGGGTCCCCCCTTAAAGGGCTTTGGGCGGCCCATTGGGGGCTTCGGACCAAGGGCCCGGGGGGGGGGGTCTGTGGGGCACCTCTCGCTCCTGAGCCCCCGAACTGGAAGGGCCAGCCCCATGGAGGTGGAGGCTGCTTGGCCCAAGAGGGCACTGCCAGGCGGCCCTGACTCTGCTGCCCCCCAGAGGCCCAGCGCCAGGCCCTCGGGGTCAAAGGTCAGTGTTTGGAGAGAGCCCTCTGCCAAGACCCCCCCCCCTCCTCCTCCTCCTTCTTCTTCTTCTTCTCAGAGGATCCTGGGTCCAGGGCTGCCATTGGCCAAAAGAGAAGACACCCCAAAGAAAAGGCCGCCTGCAGAAGCGCATTGGGTGCCACGTCCGGCTGCCTGGAGGGGTCTTCGGCCTCTGCCCGCTTCCAGTCCTGGAAGGAGACCCACTGGGCAGCCTCTCCTCCGGTTCGGTGGCACCGGTTCCCTCGGCCTCCCAAAGCCGGGCCTTGGACCGGGCCTCCCTCCCTCGGCCCTTTTGCCCGGCTCTGGGCCTCCGTCTGTCTCTGGCTGCGTCTGCGTTGGAGAAAGAGCCCCATTTGGACCCACTTGAACGCTTTTCTGGCTCAAGGCTATGGATTTCTGGCACTTTGTTATTACTATTATTGCTTGTTTATATCCCACTCTTCAGCTTCTTAGGGGCCTTCCTTCCTTAAGCTCCGCTCTGGGCCCACAACAAACTCCGACCCCCAGAAACCCACAGCCTTGAGCCAGAAAAGAGCGAAAGCGGTGCCAGACCGGGCTATTTCTCCAGTGTGGATGCAGCCTCTCGCCTGTCTGTCTGTCCGTCTGTCTTTGGGGGGAGCCGGGCAGCGGCTGCCGAAGCCTTCTGGGCCCCTCTTGCACCTTGCCCTCCTGCTCCCAAGATGGACTCAAGAGGGACTGGCCCCTTCCAGAGCCCTCTTTTCCCTTTGAGTCCCAGAACAGGCTTTCTCCCTGGAGGGCGTCCTCCGGGGGACGGCTGGGCGCCCGGCCGGCAGTGGGCTGGAGGTGGGCAGCCTCCCTTTCCCTTTGGGGAATTCAGCCCCTTCTCTGGGAATGGTTTCCTTCCCTCCAGACAGCAGACGCAGGCCTGGCGTTTGCAGTTGGCCCTTGACCCCAAAACCCTCCCTGAAAACCCCTGAGAGGCTCTGAGGTTTCCACGTAGCAGTTGTGGGACTGATGCTGATTTGGGGAGCTTTGGGTTTCTGCTGGAGATTTGTGTGTAAGAAGAAATTACCCATCTCCCTCCCTTTTCAGGAGTTGGCCTGGTTTGAGCGCTTTGGACTAAAACTCTGTGAAATGGATCCTTTGACCTTGCTGGCTGGGGCTTATGGGAGTTGTAGTCCAAAGGATCTGGACCTGGACGGCCCTTTGTTTGGCTTTTGGGCTGGAAGTGGGGCGGTTGGGAGGGGAGCGAAAGAAATTGTTTCCGAAACTTTCCTGTGTTTTGGTTTGTTTTAGGATGTGCTCACAAAAGGCCCAGAAGAGCTTTGAGAGCCGGCTCTGCAGTGAAGGTTGGGTTTGTGTTTAAACTGAGTTTTGGGGCAGGTTTGTTAAGCACAGGGTTGCCTAAAGAAGGCTTGGTTTCCCTTGTTGGATGAAAAGGCGAAATTGTGTCTCCGTGTGTCTCTCTGTGTGTGTGGCAGTGTGAGGTTTGCAGGCTGTCTGAAAGTTAAAAAAAGTCTTTATCAAAAACTATTGGGAAAAAACCCGTTCTCATATTTGGGAAGATTGGAGCAAAATGCAGTAATGCCGTTCTATCTTGTTTTTGAAACATTGGCTAGGAGTGGTGTGGTGCCCCTCTGTGGGTCCCTGGGCCCCTCAAGATCCCAGGAGCGTTGTGTATCCTGGCCCTCCATGCTCCGGCGCATGCCCCCCACTTGGTCCAAGGAGGCTTCCCGACGGATTGCAAAGCCGCTGGGCCTGGAGTAAAAGGAACAGCCGCTTGCTTCCAGAATGGTAGCATCGTAGAGATGGAAGAGACCCCGAGGGCCCTCCTCTCCAGCCCCCTTCTGCCTCGCAGGGACCCACACGGCCAAAGCACTCCCCGGGACAGATGGCCACCCCGCCTCTACTTTTGCCTACTTTTTGGACCTTTTTCCGGCCGTCGCCCGAGGACTGTCCTTCCTGTGTCCCCCCTTTTTTCCAGGTGACCCCCCTTGGATAACTTTCTGCCTTGAATAACTTTCCTCTCACTTTCTCTTGGTTCCCAAAGGGATCGTCGGTGATTCCTCCCCGTCTTCCAAAGTGGTCTTGGTTTTTTTCTGAGGGAATGTTTTTGGGGAGTGACCCCCTTCCAGGCTCCGTGTGGCACAGGATCGGTCCCCTGAAATTGTGGAGTGTGTTTCCAGTTGTTTAAAGGGACAAGAGACAACCCTGGAGTGTGTTTTTGAGGAAAACAGGGAGCCCCTCCATCAGAGGCTCAGTGTGAGCAGGGGGTCTGGCGGATCCATAGAAAGTGCCATAGACAGTTTTTATGCATTTTCTGAAAGCAAGTTTTCTGTGAATTGCAAGTGTCCTGTGAATTTGGCGATCAGTACATCTGCTGAGACAAATAACATCTTAGTAGAGAAAATGTCATTTTTTATGCAAAAAAACCTCTGTTTATGTTTGTGTATGTGGGTTTTGTTTTTTTTGCAAAATAAGTCCTGAAGTGTAAATAGTTCTTGAACAGTAAGTAGTTTTCAAGGATTTCTTTTTTGGGAGGAAAAAAAACACAATATTATTGGTTATAGTCGGCCAGAACAAAACTTATGAAGACTTGCAACCCACTCCGCTCCCAGCCCAGGACTCTTTATGGGGCAAGACAGCCTCTGTGGGGCCTTTGGCGCTGTGGGTTTTGGCGTCTCTTTCCTAATGATCTGCAAAAGGGACCTTCCTTTCTCTCAGCTCCGGCAGCCGCTGGCTTTCTTCGTCCCAGAAGTCTGCCTCCTTGACTGACCGGAGCCGGGATTTGGAGCCACAGATGCTGTGTTTGTGTCTGTCTGTGCAAGAGGCTGCGTGTCAGTATGGAACAGCAGTTCTTGCAATTTATGGATTTCATATGTATCTATTGATTTGGGGATACTGTAATTGCGCTAACGGTTTTCACATGATGACGTGTTCAAAGCGCTATTATCCTGTGAATGACCCGTGATAATCCCGCACTAACGGACACAATGTTGAGATGAAACGTCATTAAAATGCCATTATCCCGTGAATAACCCGGCAAGAAACAGCAGCAAATCATTCACGGGATTTTCCCGTGAATTACCTTTTTTTGCTGCTTATTGCCTGTTTATTCATGGGATAATAGCTCTTGTGTTAATCACATTTTAATGTCAGTTGCATGATTTTCATGGGTTAATCACTATTTAAACTCCACATTTTCTCCTGTGTGATAAACTCATTAGGCTCATCATGGGTTTTTCTTGGCAAGGTTTGTTCAGAGAAGGTTTGCTGCTGTGGCCTTCCCTGAGGCTGAGAGAGTGTGACTTGGCAAGCCAGGGAATCGAATCCTGGTCTCCAGAGTCCTATTCCAACACTCAAATCACTATGACAAGCTGGATCCTTACACTTACAACAATTTAAAAAACTGGGCTAAAACACTTGGTTGACAAAAGTTGAAAAAGCAATACTGTATATACTCTTGTATACGTCTATAAATTTAGGTTAAAAATTGACCCAAAAAACCACGTGTCAATGCAAGTACTGTATTTTAATCTGCATATATACTCTCTCGTCCATACAGCTTTTACTATGAGCACAAATAGTGAGGTCTGCTGGAATTATGTAAATTCTTGGGCACTGTTTTCCCTTACTTCGTCCTTTGCATCTTTCATTACATGTGCCTAAATCTTACCCTCGATTTATCCATGAGTCCTATCAAAATCCATAATTTTGCCCCCAAAACTTGCCCTCGACTTATATATTAGGTTGACTTATAGTTGAGTGTAGATGGTAGGCAATAATATTATTTTAAAAACATAATTAAAACAAATTTAAACCACAAAAACCACTTTAAAACACATGACAAGTATTCAATAATGTTGCAAATACTTAATTTCCTTAACTGGAGAAGTTAGAGTCCCCACACCTGGACTTGCTTTCTCTCCAGTGCTGCCCCCCCCCCCCATTGTGGATCTTCCTTCAGTTACTGATCCAGATATATACACACACACATATATATGTATGTATGTATTGGGGGGGGGGGGAGTTTGGTTTGGCTTTGGTTTCAGCTTGTTTGTGTTGCGCTGGTTGCATTTTAGCAAACGTTCGCAAAGTTGGGATTTCAGGTGTTTGAAATCCCATCTGCCTTTGGCTTTTTGTGTGGATCGAAAGTCACTCTGAGCACTTGCAATGAAGCACCAGGTTTATCTTAAAATAAACAACAAGGAAGGACAACAACAGCAAGAGTAAGCTGGCATTTAATAGACCGTGGCTGGTCTCTGGCTGAGGCCTTCCTTTGGGAGGAGAGAAAAGCCCCTTTGCCCCCTGCAAATAGGTTCATTGGGGTGGCTGCATTCTTGGAGGGGGCTGAAGAGTGTTTATGGGGAGAAGGGCATCCTGGGCCCTGGAGACTAAGGCGTTTTGGGGCGAGTCCTCTTCTCTGACTGCAAACCCCCCACCCCAAAAAAGAGGAAGGGGCTGCTGGGAGGGTTGGCCTGGCAAAGCAGCTGCTGCCAAGCCTCGGAGATCAGCAGCGGAGAGTGGCTCGTTGTGGGCAGCATTTCCTTTTCTGGGTAGAGCTGGCACTCCCTGCTGCCCCATCTGCCCCCCTGCCAGCCTTCAGGCCCATGGAGCCTTTCTCCAGGTGTGGGGCCAGGAGGGAAGGGAGAGTGCTTAGCCGCCTTTGAGTGTATGGGGCAGTGGAGGAGCGCATGTGGGCACCTGCTTCGCCATGGGTCTGCCAGGCGCTTACGTGGCTGGGGGGGGGGGGAGAGTGGGGGCATTTGTGGCCAAGCCCTTCCCCACACATTGGAGGGGGCAGCGCTTGTGCTTCCCAGACCCAGAGATCTGTGGGCCTGTTTTGTGCAAGTGAGTCCAGACCACTTTCTTTCTCCAGTTGTTTTAAGCAGAACTTCAGGGAAATGGTCCAGAGAAACGACATAATAATTATTGTATTACAAATTGTTTCCCTTTAATGGGCCCTGTTGGATCACTTAGTCTGAAGCTGAAGGCAGCCCCCTCCCCCTGAAATCCATGCAAGTTTTTCCAACTGCTTCATATTTCTGCTTAAGAGCTTAAACCCTTCTGGAAAAAAGGCCATGGGCCGCCCAGCCTTTTTGGGAGTTTCCTCCCCATTCCTTGCACAGGGGTGGGGGGCTTCGGGGGGGGGGATGAAGGAAAGCGTTTGAGAATGTTGGCTTGCCAAACATAGCTGAGGCACGCCTCCCCCCCCCCCACTTGGTGCTCTGTCTGTCTGTGAATGGACCCATGGGCCCCCCTTCTGTGCCTTTGGGGGTCCCTCGTGGCCTCGGTGGCCCCTTGAACCTCTGGTTTCTGAGTCCTGTCTTTGTAGACGTGTTTTTCGTGTGGAGGGAGCCTGAAATGGAGCCAACGCCTCACTGGTTTCAGAAGCAGAAATTAATAACTCGGAGTATGGTCTTGACTTTGAGGTGGGGGGCCTGGGCAGCAGCCCCTCAAATGGGGAGCAGCTGGGGCCCACACCCAGGAGAATGGGGCAGGCAGTTCCCCGCCAGAAGGGGGGACGGCAGGCCTTTTCCCTCTCTGTCGTGGATGGTCTCATTGGGGGACAGGTCCCTACTTCTCCCCACTTGCTTTGCAGGGCTGATAGTTTTGCCCATGAAGAGGAGGAGGAGGAGGCCATCTTGCCTGCTTGCCCCCTTCTCTGGGTGGGTCCCGGGGAGACTGGGGCTGGAAAGGGGGTGTGTGCCGAGGGTGGTGTCACTTTGGGGTGCAAAGTGGGCTTCTGAGTTGGGGGGCAGTGCTCAGGGCCTTGTGGGGCTGAATCAGCTGGACTGGGCTGTCCTCCTGCCCCACAAAGGCCGGAAGAGAAACCATCTGGGCAGATTTGGACTTGGGGCTGGGGGCCAAGCGGCTTCTGGGGGCTTCCTGTGGAAAGGGGCCGTGGCTCTGAGGTGGCGGCAACAGCCCTGCCACGAGGTCCTCTTGTGCCTCATTGGGAATTAGTGGGTTTGCCATTGTTTCTTTGTTTCAGGTTGTGAAGGCATTTTTGTTTTAGTTGCTCTTTAACTAATGTATCTTTGTTTCAATTTAATAATGAATATGTAAGTAGTACCTCTATCTATCTATCTATCTATCATCTATCTTATTGTCATGCTGACCATATAGAGTAGAATAGGTAGTAAATAATTTTTTAAATGTGGATGGGGAGGGCTTTCTTTTTAAATAGCAGAGACCAGTCTCCGCTTAAAGCAGGTGGTGGTGCCCCCTCTCCATCTGAGGGCCCAGTTTGCCCCCAGGGCCTACAAGCCAGCCATCTATTTGTGGGGCTGGGGAGTGGGCTACTTTAGCTTCCAGAGGATGCCTGGGCTCGGTTCAAGGCTGGGAAGAATTGGCATTTCTCTCTAGATGCAAAGTATGAATGATAAGACAGTGCCCCCCTTTGAGCAGCCCCCCTTGAAACCAATGGGGAGAGCCAAGGGGGAAGGGGGCTTTCTTCCCAGAGCCCCCAGAGCACTTTTCCAGCCTGCATTCCCGCTTGGCTTCTTCAGCCGCCTTCTTTCTGCTCTATTTCTTCAACTGAAGGCAGCTGCTTCCTCTTCCCTGCAAAGAAAGAAAGTCTAAAGGAATGGGGGGGGGGGGGCTTCCAAAGCAAATGGTGGGCAGATGGAGGGGGGCCAACCCAAATTGGGTGGGCCTGGTGAGCCTTAGGGGGTCAGCTGGGATTTGGGTCTGGAGTGGCCTCCCTTTGGACCGGCCTTGAGCCTTCCCTTGCAAGGGTAGGGAGTGCAGAGAGAGACCGGATGTCTTTGCAGAGACCAAAAGCAGAGGAAGGAGGAGAGGTGTCATTGCCGGAGGGAGACCTCGTGACCCTCCCTGGGCCCAGGCCATGCCTCCGCTCAGAGGGTCCTGTGGGGGAAGGTCTCCTTCTGCCATGGGGTGCCCAGCAGCATCCTGGAAGATCTTTTGGAGCCCCCTTCGCCCCCTTCCTGCCTTCACCTGTGCAAAGTGAGCCTTGTGAATGTCCACCTGTGGGTTTGGAGGGGGCTTCCAAAAAGCACTGGGACAAGGAGCGCGGGGGGGGGGGGGAGCCGTGCTATCTAGGCCTTTGCTGGTGGGCTTTTGGGGTACCCTCTTTCCTGAGTTGGCATCCTGCACAGATCTCGGGTGGAGCACAGCCTGACAGTGCCTTGTGCTAGGCCTCATATGGCACTGACCATTTGCTGGTTCAGGCAATGCCCTTTTGTGCCATTTCTCTCTTCCAGGTGGACGTCCGGAGAGGACGGTTGTGGGTTCATCTATCTTGCCTCAGGAGTTTCCCCTGTCTTTGGGTTGCCCCTTCCCTACCCAGGCGAGGTTAAAGCCCTGCCTGGTTTAAGAGACATTCGCTGGTGGGCCTCATGAGCCCCTCAGGTTGCTAACCATCACGAAATTGCCAAAAGTCTGGGAATTTACTGCCGGAGCCAAAAGCCCTTTAGAAGAGGAGCAGTCAGTTTCCATGGGGCTTCTTAGTGGCTGGCGCTTTCTCCTTTTTTCCTCTCATTCTAATCAGCATTTGCAACCAGCTTTATGGAGACTCTTAAAGGCTGGAGCCTCCAACTTGGGGTGTATATTTGGAGCTGGAACAGGCGGCAGCTTAAAATCCAAAGCTGGCCAGTCAGAGGAAGAGGAGAGACCCCTGCCCTCTAGCAGGTGGTGCCGGGTGCAGGAGGGTGATTGGAGAGGAGGAAAGAGGAATGTTTTTAGGGATGGGTTGGGTTTCTGCAAGGGGCAAAGGCTGGGGCTGGGGTGGCTGCTAGCTCTCCTCAGCTGTGTTCAAACCGCCTCTCCTCCCTTATGACTCTTTCGACCCCAGAGCTGTGGACTGTGATGAGGCTGGATTGTGTCATGTGCATTTCTGGTACCTCAGGGTGTGTTTGGGGGTGTCCATGTTTCTGGGACCTTGTGGAGATGCCCATGGTGGAGATGGAATAGCAGTGCTAAGAGTAATAACATCACTTTAAAAATATTTCGAATGGGCTTAAATTCTTTTGTTGTCTGCACCCTGCAAGATCATTGGGCAAAAGGGGGGGGGGTATATGAATACCATCCCTGCTTGTTTCCTTCCGCACTCTGACCTGCTTCCCATGCTGGTGTCAGATGCAAGGACCCCCTGTGCCCCCCATGCCAGTCTTGTTTCCAGGCTTGTTGCCTAAAGCGGGCCTTCCCTCCTCCTCCTCCCCCCACAGGGCCTGAGCTGCTGAGGCATGCAAGATGCCTGCCCCACCTGCCTGCCCCCCCCCCCTTTTCAGGTGCCAAACTGCTCCCAGGCACAGTGAAGGCGGAGGCTCCTTGCTTCCTTTCTGCCTTTTATGGCCTTCCTTCTCACCTGGAGCAGAAGTCGGGTGCCAGGAGAGCCTGAGTCACCCTCGCAGGGCCTGGCTGCCTTGGCTCAGCCGTGCATCAACCAGTGTCCCCCATCGCCCCTGGCCGCCTGCCATGCTGGTGGGGAGGGTGGGAGTAGCAGTCCACAAGAACGCGGGCATAATTGGCAAATGTTGGGTTGAGGCATTTGGGCTCGGGAGAAGGGTGACAGTCTGGTCCAGAAGCTACTGGACCACAGGCTGGGATTTTAGACCCTTGGGCTCGCTTAAAGCAGCATTATGGGGTGAAGGGGGAGTCTGGGAGCCTCCTGAAAATTAGGTCAAGGCAGGAGTGGAAATTTTCGCCAGGAGCCCCCTGTGAGAGCCTTTGTGGCCAGGACCACTTTGGGCACCACAGGAGAGGAGGGCAGCCTGGGGGCTGGATATGGGGTAAAAAGGAGGAAGAGTTCTCCTTGCTTGGGTTTAGAGGCTCCAGATGGAAGGAGCCTCTCTTTTATGCATGGAGCCCTGTTGGGGGTGTGTGTCCCATTTGCATTGGGGCCCTTCTCCCCTGGGAACCAGTCTGTGTGGCTCAGGTGGAAGTGAGACACCTCTGGGTTTGGCTTGGAGAGGGGGGGTTTAGCTGCCATCTCCCTCCCAGCCTCCCTCCCTACAGAATCTGACTGAGCTGCTGGTGCCAAAGTCATTCTTTGCTTTGGACCCTGGGAAGGCATTTCCTCCCACCCTCCACTGGGCTTCTGGAAGAAGAAAGTGGGAGGACTGGGAGCCCCTCTGGACCCCTCCTTCACCCCCAGCACAAAAGGAGAGCCAGGCCCCCTCCCTGGGAAGCCAATCCTTTTCTTGCTGGGCTGGCAGGGCAGGGCCTATGTGTTCCCAATTAAAATAGCCCAGCCGGCCAAGGCTGGGAACTCAATCTGCCTCTTATGGGCCATGCAATAACCTTGGCAGCAGGAGGGCTGAGGGCCTTCCCTGGCTGGGTGAGAGTTTTGCCTGGCTGGGGTCTTGCAAGGTCCCCTCTTGGCCTTCCAGAGCAGACCCCCCCTCAGCTCTCACAGCCAGGGGGTGGAGGGGCAGAGGAGGGAGAGATTCCATGAGTCTTAGGGTGTTGTGTGTGTGTGTGTGTGTGTGTGCATGGGTATGTATGCGTGCAAGGGGAGCTCAAGGTCATGAGGGCTTCAAGGGGGGCTCATAGCTGTGGATGAGAGCCTTTGCCATTGCTCACTGGGCAGCCCCTTCCTGAGGCCGTGATCCAGGTCTCCCCATCCTGGGGTTCTGGTGGTGTTGGGTGGGGGGGCTACCTCGCCCTGTCCTCCCCCCAGAAACTGAGCCAGGTTCTATCCTGACTTCCCCCATTTGGAGGCCAATCGAAGCACACTGTGGCTCCCTGTTTTTTGTTTTTGTCTGGATGTCTGTCAGCCCTTGCAAGCCTGGCATCACAGGTGGGCATGCTGGCCAGCCTTGGCCACCTTGAACTCCCCTGGCTGGCAACGAAGAGGTGTCCTAAGAGGTGTCCTAATTGCCGTGGCTGATGGTGCTGTGGAAGCTACGTCCTCCCAGGTGGTTGTGGCCTCCTCTCGATGCTGCTTTCTTTGAGAGGCTCCTTGGCTGGACGGGTTCTGCAGGGCTTTCCTGAGCCACCGTTCCTGGCTTCTCCTTCAGGGAGAGCAACAGACTTGCCACTTGCTCCTCTTGGGGTCTGGAATTAAGGGCAGGGGGACCTGTGCAAACTTCAGGGACTGCACACGCTGTGAACCCAATTGTGAGCTGAGTCTCCTGCTTGGCTGGAGTACAACTGGGTGGGTGGGAGGGCTGCTTCTTTGGCTCCACAGAGAGCTGCCCCAGCTTTTCTTGGGAAAGATTCAGTTTTGGGGGCAGGCACAGGGGAGGCACAGTCAGGCTGGCATCCTTCTGAATCTGCAGATGGGAAGCTCCCCTTGGTGGGTTTGGTGGCTGATGTGCAAGAGGCGTGCCAGGCCTTGAGGCTTGCTTGAATTTCTCTTGAGGCACATGGGAGAGGCTGGCTTGGGAACCCTTCCTGGCTGTAAGCGTTGTGCCTCCGTCCGTCCATCTGTCCTCTGTAGGACACGGCCCCAGGGTGTTTTCGGTGAGCGCTTCACAGTGAGATGTGGATCTGCCTGGATCTGCCAGGGAGGGTGTGTCTGCACACTTCCCAGGAATGTGGGTTTCTCTCTCATGCGCGTGCGTTGGACAGAAATGCTGTCAGATCACAGGGCCTGTGAATCATGGCCAAAGCCTGGGAACGGAGAGGAACCTCTTTGCCAACTCTGAGGCTTCCTTTCAAGTCACTTGCAAATGTGCGTCTGGGGGGGGGGGCTGTCTGTTTCTTCTGTCTCATACGAATTCTGCTGCTTTTCTGGAAGGGTCTGGTCGCTTTTTCTGAGGGCTCCGTGTGTGTTGCGGCCATGACCAGGACAGCAGCTGCCATGGGGTGGGGACTGGCATAGCGAGGGCCAGGTTGGGATGCGGACTGGTTGGTGGCTGGTCCCATTGTCTAGGCACCATGGGCCTAATGCTCAGAGGCAGCTCAACCTTGGTCCTCTTCCCATGGGACTTCCTCTCCTTTATCCCTCCCAGCCGACTGCCATCACAGTCACTCCTTTGCTCCGCTCCCAAAGCAGCTGATAGTGTTAGATAAACAACAGTAACAAAACAACACCCAGAACCTACAGCCACCTGTGCTTAGTATTAAAGACAGGAGAAGTTTTTGCACCTCTTATAACAGCCCTTGTGGTGTGATGCAGTGCATGGAGCTGCCAGGGATGTCTCCGTGGTTTGTGTGACCCATTGGCACACCTCCTGCCTCTTCGTGAGCCTACCCCACAGGGTGGGTGTGCAGCAGTTGCCATGGAGATTCTTGACCCCATTGTTTGTGGTCCAAGAACTGAGAATTGGTGGGTCAGAACTGCAGACCAAAGCTGGGTTGCAATAAGATGCAGAGTGTGCACTCTCTCTCTCTCTTTTCTCATTTTGGGGTGTTTTTTGCTTCCAACTGTTGCCTCCAGATATTTTAGGATGCTGGCCATGAGTCTTGGCTGTTTTAGGACACAACCTTAGGTCGCATTTGTGGACATCTTGGGGGCTGTTACCCTCACACCTCTTGTACCTCTTGTCTTCTTTAAATCGCAGGTGCCAACTTAGGTAGCAAACAAGACTCCTGCATCTTCTTTGGGAAACTCTTAGACCCCCCTCCCTGCTGCTGGCAGAAGAATGTAAAGTTTGCTTTTCCTGAGGAGTGGGACCCCCCTTCTTTTCTCTCCCACCCCCATCGATGCCTTTCTGAGGAAAGGATGAAAACTGGGTGCGGTGTTCCAGGGTAGGACTGCAGGTGGAGGAGACCTGGTGGCGCAGCAGTTAAATGCCTGTCCTGCAACCACTCACAAACCATAAGGTTGCGAGTTCAATACCAGCAAAAGGGCTCAAGCTCAACTCCGGCTTGCATCCTTCTGAGGTTGCTAATATGAGTACCCAGCTTGTTGGGGGCAATTAGTTTACAGTTGTAAACGACTTAGAGACTGCTTAGGCAATATGAAGCGGTATATAAATGAAGCTGCTATTGCTATTGGAGAACCAGCATGGTGTCTTTGAGACCCCCACCCCCAAGTGGGTGCCAAGCCCATCCCCATACCAGCCTCTGGCACAGGGGGGGTCCCTTTCAGCTGGTCAGGAATCTGCCCTTTGCCCCACAGGTACTGGGGGCATGGCTTTGGGTCAAGCCACCTGGGTCTGCCCCTTGGCACAGCGGAATGTCTCTGAATAATCACAGTTTCAAGAGCAAAGAAATAGAGCTCATGGCGTGTGTTTTGGGTTGGGAAAAGTGTGCCATTGGTTGCTAGTTGTGCCACAGATGGGGCAGGTGGCTGGGAGGCCGGGTGCCCACATGGTGCCCCACAAGCATCACCACCATCGCCTCGGCTTCAGCACCTTCATTTCCAAGAGGAAAGGCTGGATTTGTGTGGCTTTTCCCTTGTGGAAAACACTGAGAGGGAAGAAGGAAGCCTCTTTGGGAAATGGGAATGTGGCAGGGCACATGTATGGAGCAATTCAGCAATGAGGAGGCCTTGCCCTTGGGGTCCGGACCTCCTGCTCCCCTCTTTTCCTCTGTTCCATTAGAAAGGGATGGCTGCTCCCCTCTCTGCCCTCTCTTTCCTGCCCCCCATGCACCCTCTCATTGGGGAGGGGGGTCCTGGGGTTCCCCTCTTTCTTGTTCTAGTAGGTTTTGACTTCTTTTCTCGAGGCCCCTTTGAACAGACGGGGCAGAATGAAAATGGATGGACGGATGGATGGAGAGTTGTTGGTTTAATGAAGTTACAAAATGGCAGCTGTTTCGGAGGAGGAGGAGGGAGTCCATGTCACCCCCCCCCCCCCCGATTGGGGGGAGGGGGCTTGCAGGACTCTGGGGTTAACTGTGGCGTAAGGCTTTCTTCCTGAAAAGAAAAAGGGAAAAAGAAATCTGGGGAGGTTTCCAAATTCCAAACTGTTTTGTGTTTAAGAGGAGGAGGGGACTGATTTTTTTGGGGGGGGCTTAGGTTACCACAGCAACCTGCCCAGGCCCCACATTGATGCATCAGGAGCCTTGAATGGGACTCATTAAAACCAAAATGTTAAGAGGGAGAAAAAGACTGTGAAGGAGAAGGGACACAGCCGCCCCTTAAAAGTGTGTGGGGGGAGGGAGGTTGAGGGGGGCAGAGTGGCAGTGAGGGGCAGGTGGGGGGCAGCCAGGCAAAAGCCCCCTCCCCCCCCCCCGTCCCTCCTTCTCAAGGGCCTTTTAGTCCCAAGCCACTGAGGGTGGGCAGAGGAAGGAGGGCTTGGCATCTTCTTGGTCCTGGCACAGAGGTTGCCTGACCTTTTGGTCTTATTGGGGGTGGGGGGAGAACTCTTGGTTGGAGGGGGCAGCTGGCACTGTGTGTGTCTGTGTGGATATCTCCTGCTCTTGACCCTTGGCACCTTCTGCCCCAAAGAGCCCTTCAATGGTGGTGTTGGGAGTCAACTGGTCGGTCTTCTTTTGGGGGATGCTGGGCCTCTTCTCCTATCCAAGTGGTCCCAAGCGGTGTGGCTTTTCTTTGCTCCCTTTGCACCAGGGAAAGCTCTCCAGGGTTCAGATCCACAAAGAGAGAGATGGACCCACAGAACTGTCCCCCCTTTCCCCATTGCACTGACTATATGGGGAACTGTTTCTCTCAAAGGGAAAGTCCAGGCTTAGAGAAGGCTGGTCTTTCTTGGGTCGAGGGAGTCTCAGCAAGGGCCCCTGACTTCCACTTACTGGAATTTGTAACTGGGAATTTACCAGTTGTTGTTCTCATTGCTGTAGACATAAAACCTCTGAGGTGTGGCCCCTGAGATGAATGTGAAAATGTGGGAAGTAAGGGAGAATGTGTGTCTGTGTGTCCTTCATCCTCAGTCTGCAGAGAGGATGCTGGGGAGGGAGGGAGGGAGGGAGGGAGGGAGGCAGCCTCTTTTCCATTAGAGAAGCTTGAAGACTCATTCGCCCCCCCCCCCGCGCAATCTATGGTAAATAGGCCTGGTTAATATTCATGGGCTGATTGCAAGCGCATAATCACCTGCTGGGTAATTGTGGTCTTGGGCTTATTTCTCGGGAAGTTGACACCTTAAAAAAGGGGGTTTATTAAAGTGGGACTGAGTAAGTCACTGTCCTAGCAGGGTGGATAGAAAATTTGCAGAAGCTGGCTTAAAGAAACACAGGAACCTTCCCTGGTAATTGCACTAATTCTTTATCTGATAATATCATTGTCACTTACTCCAACATCCTATTAAGGCAAAATGTTGTTAGGCCAAAATCATGAACAAACTTTCTCTAGAAGTCTTGAAAAAGTGGGACTGGAAGGTTGATGCTGCAGAGTCCTGGTTGGCTTTTGTGGCAGAATAATGTGGGAGGAAGCTGTTGTTGATGCTTCTGCTGCTGTCGCCATGTGCTTTCAAGTGGTTTATGGCTCAGGGTTGCCCAGGCGAGGCTTGCTTGGCCAGGTGGGCTTCCATTCCCAGGGGGCATCCTTCCAGGCCCTTCCCCTGAGACTTGCCCAGGGTCACCTGGAGGGTTTCTGCAGCTGGATGGGGGTCGCTTGGTCTGCCGGAGCCTCTGTCCAACCCTCTGGGCAACTATGCAGTGGGTGGGGGCCATTTTGCTTCATTGCACTCACCTGGTGGGTTGTGCTGAAGTGACATAATGCCATTTTGGCTTTGGGGATTATTTTTGCTGGTTCGGGGGCAAAAAAAATCACACACCCTGAAAATAATAATAATAATAATAATAATAATGTGCTGCTTGATTTCTGGATGGTCCCAACATCTGCACTTAGGGGTCCCAAGGGTCGCACTTTGGGGCCCATACTTTGCCCTTGACACCACAAGACAGGAGTAAATTTCAGCAGAGGCAACTCCCAGAGGTACCTTGCAACGTGGGAGATGCCTGTGCTGAAATTTACTCCTGTCTCGTGGTGTGAAGGTTTCTCTTTGCATCCTGGACTTTCCCTGGGACTTCTGGGATGAAGAAACAAAGATTGGCTGACCCCCCTCCATCTGAAGGAGGACCCCTGGGTGCAATAAGGACTGGCCTAGGATGCAGTTCTTAACCAGCTTTTGGGGAGCATGGGCTCTCTTGGGAATCTGATGAAAGCTGTAGAGATGAAGTCTGTGTGGAACATGGGCCTGCTTAAACATTTTGCGATAAAGAGGGAAGGAAGAGGAGTCCTGTGGCACACTAAAGTTTGTTTCAGAACAAAATCCCCATGGACAGAAGCCGCTTCTTTAGACACAAGGGTTCTTTGCTTCCCAAAAATGATGCTGAAATAAACTGGTTGGCCTCAGAGCTGTCCTATGACCTTCCTTTTTCTTGCTGAAACAGACCAACATGGCTTCTCTTGAACCATTTTTAAACTGCGTGTCTCATTAAAGAAATGGGGTGAGGGAGGAGAGGAGAGGGTCAAAATCTGTAGCCTTTTGCTCCATTGACCGGGACACATTTTCCTCTCTATCTGGCACCCCCCCCCCCCCAAACAAATCTTGCCAGTAAAACTCCCAAACCCCCTGATAGGCTGGCCTTAGGGCTGCCATAACTCAGAAATGACTTGAAGGCAGACCACAACAAACAACGGACCTGTAATGAGTAATCCTGGGCTTCTGCAGGGAAAGAACAGGTGGTGTGCATGCAGCAAATCGTGTGGTCCAAAGTTTAAGCTTAAATCATTAATTTGTTAGTCTTTAAGGCGCCAAAACTGCCCTGATGGAAAACCTGATGCTGGTGGGGCTGTGTTTGTAGGACCACTGAAACTAGGCTGCAGTGTAATTGTGAGAGGGCACTCTGTATGTGCAAGGCCACAGGAAAGGTGTGCAAGGCACTCGTGCAAAGGATGAAGCCATGATTCTCACAGTGTTTTGGTTCATCTGCCGCCTCTCCTGGAGTATTGCAAATTAGTATTTTATTTCCCTTTACTCTGATTCAAGCGCGCAGGCCTTGGCTCGGTCTCTGTGGGGCCCAGTGGGGCTACCTGGGTCAGTTAGGGCTTGGCTGGGGGGCAGACCTCTTGCTCAGAAACTCATGGGTTGCTCCCCTGCCGGTGGCTCTGGAAGGGTTTGCCTTTCCCAGCTCAGCACTTTCCTTTCTTCCCAAACCAGTTTCAGCCTTCTGGAGCTGGGATGGCTCTCGGTACGAGGGGGTGTGTGTAGTGTGTGTTTGTGGTGCTTGGGAGCCATCTGGATTATCAGGCCAGATGTGGCACTTATCCCATAAGATCAGGTTCCCCATAAGCCTTTTGGGAATCCTAAGCCCCTGTGTGGAGTGAGCGGGGATTAAGGCAAGATTGCTCAGCCGCTTGAGAGCTTTTGAGCCCCCTCCCCCCCCCCCCCCCCGCGGGAAGGAATCCATGAAGGAGAAGCCCCCCACCCCACTCGCCGGCCCCTATCCCCTCATCCTCCAGGGGCCACTTTCGGGACTGGAAGAAGCCTGTGGGGGGTATCTCCCCAGAAGCCCTTTGGACAAGTAGGGACCCCCCAGCCCCTATAGCCCTGGTTAAGCTGAGCTCCCTCCTTCCTCTGTGCATGATGCCCCCTTGCTGCTTGGCAGAATGGCAGCCCCTAAACAGCAGCAGGGCCTGTTGGTGGCTCAGTGGCTGAATGAGTGGCATGGGGGGGGGGGCTGCCGTTGGTGTCTGCTGGCCCTGGTCTTTGCCTGGCAGGGGAGATGGGTTGCTTTGGGCCCAGCTGAGCACCAAGAGGGGCTGCTGGAGGTGGGGTGGGGAGGGGGCACCTTGCAGGCCTGCTCTAGGCATTCATGCATGGCTTTGGGGGGGGGAGCGTGGCACACAGTGGGTCTATTGAGCATGGCTGGGAGGCAGAGGTCGGAAAGGAAAGCCTTGGGCACTGCTTGGGGGGGGGGTCTGGTTTTCAGGGCCTTCCCAGGACCCCCTCCTTTGCCCCTCCCTTTCCAGAAAGAAAAGGAGCTGGGCTTTGGTTTCCCCCTGTTCCCCAGAAGGGCATCTCTGGTGCCCCCCAGCCAGCCCCCCTGGGCCCTGGCGAAGAGAGCTCTCCTTGTTTACCCAACCGGGAGGAGTCGGTTTACATGCCACACAAGTCCCCTTTTCACCTTTCCCATCAGAAAACACCTCTTGAATCAACCAGGAAATAGGACTCAGGGCCACCTGATCGCTCCCAAGGAACGGTCGGCAGAGAATGGACGCCTGGTTCGGGGGGAGGCTATGGGACAGCAAAGAGGGGCTTCCGTGGGGAGGGACCCTCCTTTGTCCCTCTTGCATCATTGAAGGATGGATGGACGGACAGATGGGGCTTTATTGGGTGGCTCGAGGGAGCACCAAGTAGGAGGAAGAGGAGCTTTTGGAGGAAGGGGAGCTGTTGTCCATTAGGGCCAATCTTAGCCAAATGGAGCTGAGGACGGGACCCCTTTCTTAGGACAGCAAAACGAGGCTGCTTCCTTCCTCTTGTTGGGGCAAATCCTGATGCAAGTGTGCCTTCACACCCCACCCCAGCCTTCTTGTCAGCTGCTCTTGGGAAGATTCCAGTCTTCAGCCAAAGCCTGAAAACAGGCAGCCGGCTCGGCTCAGAGGTGGCTGCTGTCAAAGCTTGGATGCCATGTTTGTGTGTGTGTTTGTGCGTTTGTGCATGCAAGGGAGACAGGGCATTCCCGGGGAAGCATTTCCTCTGGGCTGCTGGTTTCCAGGCCGAGGGCAGATCCCACCTTGGGTCTCCCTTTCAGACACCATTCTGCCATGGCAGCCATGGCAGTTACTCTTGCCAGACCTGTTTTGGTCCCACTTGGATGCCTTTGTGCATCTTTCTGAGAGATCAATATGATCTTTCACATTCCAGGGGAGGGAGAGCACCTGTCATTCTCCTTGGGTATTTTCTGAATGGCAGAGAGGGCTGCTCCCTCTGATAGGTGTCTAGGAAAAGGGCACTGGCAAAGTGGCACCCTTTTAGCTGGCAAAGTGGTCCCAGCCTCTAGCTGGCCATGGGGCGGTTGGGGCCTGTCCAGGAGTATGTGGGGGTGGGGGAGACATTCCTGCCGGAGGCACAGGTCTTCTGTATCTCAACTACCTTTGATCCAGGTGTGTCTCGGTGTGTGTAGCAGCCATGTTTGCTTTGATGGAGGAGGGCTGCAGCCCAGATCTGTGAATGGAGGCAGCGGTGGTGGTGGTGGTGGTGTGTGCATGCGTGCCCAAAGGCCTTATGACTGCAGGGAAGTGGCTGTGAAGGACCTCGACTTGCCAGCCTGAGAAAGTGGCTCATGAGGAGCTGACAAACTGGCCTGGTTGCCCTGATGGTTTAATGAGCAGGTGGAGTGACAAACGTTCATTTGTTTCATTTTTATGCCACCTTTCTCCCAGACTCACAAACAGAAATATTTTTAAAAATGTAATAATAAAAAGTTTAAAAACAATGAAATATCAAAATAAAAACAGTATAAAATTATATACATTAAAAAACAAACAAACAAACAACCCCCCCAAACTGTTAGTACAGCACACGCCCCATATAAAAGATTTGAGGAGCCCCTAAAAAGGGTTATGGTTCCATGGACAAAGATCTCCTCAATCCCCATAACTGCAAGAAGTGTGCAAGTCACCGGACCTTTCCCTCTGCTGAGGGCTGAGAGTCCCAGTCCCAGTCCCAGTGGCTGGGCAGCCTCTGCTCCCCATCTCAGCTGCAGACGGAGCCTCAGAGGGGGTTCCTGGCGCAGAGTCACAGGACCAGGCCCACTTGCGTGGAGTCGTAATAATATAATAATAATAATGTTTTATTTACACCCCGCTCTTCAGCCAAGACTATCAGAGCGGCTTACAATTTGTTAAACAGCTTCATTTACAATTGTAAGCTATTTGCCCCCAACAATCTGGGTACTCATTTTAGCGACCTCGGAAGGATGCAAGCCTGAGTCAAGCTTCAGCCCTTTGCTGGTCTTGAACTCGCCACCTTCTGGTTTTGAGTGAGTGGCTGCAGTACAGGCATTAAACCACTGCACCACCAGGGCTGTTTTTGGGAAGTCAGCTGCAGTCATAGAAGCAGACCCACATGCTCCTCAGCTGCCAGAGCGGCAGCCGTTGGCCCTTAAGCCTTTGGTAGGGGAAGGGGGGCACAGAAGGCTCTCTGTCTGTCTGTGAGACCAAAGGGTGGAGCGGAGTTTGTGGGGAGATTGCAGCTGACTTCCCAAAAATGGGGGCATCCTTCCGGATTCCCAACAGAGCCCCCTGAGTGCTTCTGAACTGACCCTTGGGTTTCTCTGTGAATTGTTCTTTGTGGAGGAGGAGAAACTCTTTTGAGGAGCCCTTGGCAGCCCAATGTCTCCTTCCTTCTGTGGAAAGGAAGGACTTTGCTGGAGGCTGGAGTGCCAGGGAAGGAGTTGGCACAGCTCTGCTGGAATCTGCCTTTGGGATCCTTGATTTGACCAAAACTGGTGTGACCACAAGCATACTGGCCCCAAATTCTGGGGCTGGCAGGTGTATAATACTGGTAATAACAACAACAACAACGTCTGGTTTTGCCTTGGGGTGCTTTCTCTACCTCTGTCCTCCCTCTTTGGGGCTGGGGCAAGGGCAGCATGTTGGAAGGGCTGCTTGCACGAACAAAGAAAGGCTGGGGAGGTATGGCGGATGTCCTGCGTCGCAAGTGCTTTCATGGCAACTGTGTTTGCATAGTCTGCCGGCTGAATTCCTTGGAAGACGGTTATGGAAACCATTGGGGGGAGGGGAGGGGTGATAGAAAGGAGCCCACCTGTTCCCAGTGGCCCCCAATAAGATCCGTGACCAGAACTGGTGAATAAGGCCTGGGAGTGGGAGAGATCCATGAATAAGGCCAGGGAGTGGGAGAGCCTTTGTATTCCTCAGACATCCTGCAATTCAAGAGCCATTCTCTTTCCAGAGATGGAGGAGGAGGAGGAGGAGGAGCTGGTGGCAGGTTCTGTGTGCTTCCACTCAGTTGTGGGGCTGCTGCTTTGATCCTGTCCCTTCTTCTCCCAAGAAAGGCTGCAATAATGCTGTCTTGGTTCCTCTTCCAAGACAAGTCTGGGGCTGGAAAGGAAGGTTTGCTTTGGAAGGGAGAACCCAAAGGGAAGGCTGCTTTTAGGGAAGCCCTGGGCTGGCCTCTGCTATTCCCACTGTCTGCATCTGGGGTGAGGGTGGTGGCTGCTTCCTCCTCCTTTGCCCTGCTAGTCCAGCCGACCACTGGACTGGGCTTGCCCACATCTTCCCCAGCTTTGCTCCTGGCAAAGGCTGGACTGGTACGGGAGGCCATCTGAAGCCGGTCCAGGAGGTTGAGCCAGTCACTTTGCTTTTCTGTTGTGTTCACATGTTCTTCCCTTGTCATGGTTTCAGCAAAAGCATCCTGGTGTGGTGAAGAGTGCTGAGACGTTGCACAACACAAGCAGGCGCTTGTTGGGGTCCTTTGATTCTCCCTCTGTGGGTCCCCACTGGGGGTTTTCAGGAGGGGCTTTGTGAGCTATCAAAGGTTGGCTTCCCAGACCCCCAGTTATGGCTCTGTGAGTCAGGGTTGGAGAATGTGCTGCTTTTCCCTTTCCTCTTGGCTCACCTGGCTTCTCTCGGTGGAATTTGTGTGGGTGGGATGGGGTGGGGCAGGGCGAGGCAGGTTTCCCTTGTAATCTAGGGCAGGAATGAGTGGCCAATGTGGCCCCAAGAGCAGTTCTGATCTGCCCCACCCAGCCATCTAAATACGTTTTTAAACACATGTAAGGAAACAAGTTCTCCAGACTGGTTGGGAGATTGTTCTTATGTTCTCCTTTGGATTTGGAAGGTCTTTTAGAAAACATCTACTCCCCCCCCCCATCCTCTGCTCCCCATGGCTTTGGCGCATTCAAGAGCTTGGTCATCTGGTAAGGTGGCATTCTGCTTGGTGCCCCAGAAGCTGGTGCCCCATTCCTTGTACAGTCAGCCCTCACAGATTCAGCTATCCACAGCTTGAAAATATTATTTTCCTTTCCCCTACAAGGTTCCAAAAAAACAAACCTTTATTTTCCTATTTCATACAAGGGACGCACCATCTTACTACTGCCTTGTATATAATGGCACTTGAGCATCCATGAATTTTGGGCTCCACAGGGGATCCTGGAGCCAAACCACAGAGGATACTGAGGGCCTGCTGTGCCTCAGGAACGTGGGGCCTGTGGCCATTCCTGTTCTCTCGGGTGTGAGCCTGGGAAGGACGTGTGGGGCCATCCGTGGCTGCGTGGCAGCGCCTCCTCTCTTTTGGTCTGCCAGGGACCTGGCTGCAGGAAGGGATGGCGTATTCCCTCCCTCTCCGTCCCATGACTCTTGGGAGGCGTTGAGGGAAGGCAGCAGCAGCTGACAGGGAAGGAAGCAGAACTGGGTTGGCCCGGTTTGTGTCTCCGCGCCAAGCGGCCTCATTTGCCTCTGAACGAAGAAGGCACTGGGTTTAGCTGCCCTCCTTTCGTGGGTAATTTTAGAAAAGAAAGCAGAAAATTCCCAGGGGAAAATTAGACAACTCTTAGAATGAAATGGAATTAAAAGATGAAATTACGTGTTGGCACGCCAGTGCAAGATCATTAAGAGAGTGCTGTAATTACCTCTCCTGCTGCCGCCACTGCTTTCCTTTTTGTAAGGCCTTTGTAAGAGGAGGAAACACAAAAGAGGGACAAAGGTGGCGGTGGAGGGGACAAGAGGGGCTTTGCAAAATTGCAAAGAGGGAGGGAGTGCCAGCAAACCCCTCCGCCCCACCTTCAGGCTGCCCCGTGGCCGCGATCAGGCCTTCATGTGGTCAGGCACCTTCTGGGGCCCTTGGCCTCACAAGGGGCCCCTGACTGACCCCAGCACCTCTTTCTCCTACCTTTGCCCTTCCAAGCCCACAGAGAGTCATCAGAGTGTATCTGAAGGGTGACCTCCCTGTCATTTCTCTCTGGGGAATTGTGCGGGTCCAGACTTGAGGGGCAGAGCAGGTTGGGGGCAGGTGGTGGTGGCCCCCATCCAGAAGGGGGGCCACTGGGACACCTGCCCCCCCTCCGTGCCTGCTGGTGGCGGCTTTTGTGTGAAAAGGACAACAGAGAGCCAGCTTCCAGGGCAGTTGTTGCTCCAGGGACACTGTCCTCTTGACCTCAGCATGGATTTTCCCGGGGGTCAGGGAAGGCAAGGCCTGGGCTTGCAGTGGAGGGGTAGCCCAGCTGCCCTCCACATCAGGAAGAGGAACCTATGTCCCTGGGCTGGTGCCTGGGTGATTTTGGGAGCCCTGTGCGCCTGTCCGGGCACTTGTTGGTCCCTGATGCAAGGGAAGTGAGAAGGAAGGTCTGTGCCTAGGCTCTGGCTCAGGCTCCCTGGGTGTGGGTGATTTGCAGTGATGTCGGGTGGGGCAGGAGAGGGAGGGATGCCCAACAGAGCTGGCTTTGTTGTCCGTGGAAGGAGGGCTTGGTTCAGCAGCTGTTTCTGGCTGGAGCAGGCGGGCGACTCTTCCCTTGAGCAGCCGTCACAAGGAAGCCCCTTGGCCTCTTTTTCCTCTTCCAAATGGCTTCCAAAGGGCTTCAGAGGCATCTTGGTAGTGGTGGTGGGTTCTTCCAAAAAACCTTTGTCAGACCAGGTCTGTGTGCTCTTAGGATCTCATCTGGAGGTCTGCTGGACCAGCTGATGGCCGAGTGTGGCCTGGCTCTGGCGGCTTTCTGGCCTGTGCTCCTGCCAGCTCTTCACAGTCACCCTCTGAGGCAGGGGAGACGGATGGACAGATGGATGGGCAGACAAGGGTGGGTGGGCAGAGTTGGAGCAGAGGCCCAGGGGGTGTGGGGATGCCAGTCTGAGTGGGGTGGAGCCTGCCAAGCAGGGCTGCACTCCAGTAGCATTGGCCCAAGACTCTCCTTGCCAACTCCACTTGGGGGGGCTGCTCTTACCCACATACTCTCTGGTGTTCTTCTCTCAAGGCAGAGGCTAGGCTTCCTCCATCCTGAGGCCTTGGGTCTGTGAGGACCTCCCCAGAAGATTCCCTCTGCCCCCAGCCTCCATGCCACTGCTGCTTCATCCCATCCTGGAGCTGGTGCAATTGGGTGAACCACTGGCCTTTGAGGGCCACTCTGGAGGTCCATAAAGATTCAGGGTTCTCCCCTTCCCATCTTACTATGGCCACAGCTTATCAGTTGGGGCTGTGGGGCTCCCCCCCCCCCCATAGAGGAGGAGGGGAGCTGGCCAGCCTCCTTTCTTTCTCCAAGCAGCTGCTGCCCGTGTGAGTTTTTGGGGGCAGAGCCGGCTGCCCCCAGAGCCAGTGGAGGACCACTCAGTTTCTGCCCCAGGCTCTCTAGTTTCCATGGAGGACCTGGCCTGTTTTGAGGGAATTGTGGTTGCCTTGCAGCCGGGATACTTTTTGCATTAACATCTGTTCCCAAGTTATCTTTCTTCAGGAGCAGATTATGCTACTTATCCCAAGTGGAGGGTTGCCTTCTTCTCCTCCTCTTCCACCACGTGGCCCCTCTAATACTTGTTGCTCACAAAGGCTCCCAAGTGATTGTCCTGGAATGACAATGGGGCTGCCTGAGCATGAATCATCTCCCTGGTACCTGCCAGCCTTCCCTTCCTTCCTACCCACGGATGTCCATCACTCCATCCAGGGAGACTGCCCTGCCCACAGCGTGGCATGCTGCCTTGCCCAGTGCCACTCATCTACTTTCCCACTCCCAATACAGTAACTCTTTTTGGGAACCCTCTCTCTGTTGGATGTGTGTTCTTGCTATTACCCCAACAGGAAGGCAAGGCTGGAGAAAGTGGGGAGTATGTGGGGCAGGTGTCACTGCTCACCTGATGGTCCCCAGGTTTCCTCCCCAGGGCCTCCACCTGGAATACTGGCAAAGACCCTCACCTGAGCCCCTGGCAGCTCATGGGGGATGGCAGAGAGGCTTTGTGTCAGAGGGCCTGCTTGGCATGGTGAAGGGTCCCAGAGAGCAGGTGGCCTGAGGCCAGTGGGCTGATTCAATGAAGGAAAGTCAGGCTGGTGCTGAGGGATAGCCCCATGTGCCCAGCCCTGTTGGAGTGGTGCCCTCCTAACTTGCCCAGGTGAATATCAAGGGCCATCCTGGCCATGTGGGCTTTGGGACTGAGATGCCTCTCCATTCGTCCTCTGCCTGTGCGCTTGCCACTCCAGCTGACTCCGGGGGTGGGTGGGTCTGAACACTCTTGGTGCTGCATTTTCCTGTGACTGCTCTCTGAAGCAGGTCCCCATTTCCCTTGGTTGAACATGTACTGTCCAAAATCCTCTTGGGGATGGGGGCCTTGGTGGGACCCCAGCCTGTGGTTGGTTGTGTGTGTTGCTCTGATTCCAGAAGGACTGTCCAATGGATTTGTTGGCTTGATGCCATGAATGCCACCCTGGCCTCCCGATATGTACATTCCCCTCCGGTGGGCTTTCAGGCCAGGGATGGGCCAGACATGCCTTGTTTGTGCAAGGGCCTCACACTGATCTGGGGCAGAGTGGGACTGACCTCCCGTGGGTTAAGCTAATACCATTTCTCCCCCTCCTTCCAGATTCGTGCCTGGGAAGGGACTGGTCATCTACCCAGAAATCGGGGACAAGCTGGACATCATCTGTCCAAAGGCGGAGCCGTCCAGGCCCTACGAGTACTACAAACTGTACCTGGTGAAGCGGGACCAGGCGGACTCCTGCAGCACTGTCATGGACCCAAACGTGCTGGTGACCTGCAACCGGCCCGAGCAGGAGATCCGCTTCACCATCAAGTTCCAGGAGTTCAGCCCCAACTACATGGGCCTTGAGTTCAAGCCAGGGCAGGACTACTTCATCACCTGTGAGTACCTACGTCCCTCACCAGCTGGCCCTATGGCACCTCTGGAAACCTATGCCTGTGTCTGGCGTGGGCACCAGCCACTTCTGCTGCCAGCCAGCCATAGGCTCTCCTCCCGAGAAAGAGCCCTCCGGACCAGGGCTTGGGTGCGGCTCCATGCCTTTGACTCCAGGATGCCTTCGCTTTGGCAATTTCATCATGTTTTGTCCTTTTAAAAGGCTTCCATAAGAGCTTTAGAGTTGGAAGAGACACCCAGGGTCCACCTGGTCCAATAGACGTGAAGCACCCTGAGAGATGCCCATGTCCAGTTTCTGTTTAGAGTCCTCCAAAGTAGACATAAGGCAGGTCTTGCAGTAAAGCCACTCTTCCTCAGACTTAGAGGGAATGGCTCTCTTTGCACGGATCTTCCTGAGAGATCTCTTAATTAGAAGTTGTTGTTTTGTGTACTCAGCTGAATCTTTGCCGGGTCTTTGTATAGTGCTCAGATTGCCCCAGCCAGAACAGCCACTGGGGGATTCTGGGATTTGTGGTTCAAAAAGCAACACTTTGGCAGAACGGCAGGTTCCTCCTCCTGATGCCCACTCTCTTACTCTAGAGTTTTGAATCCCCTTCTGACTTTTCCATTTTCCATTTTCCAACAGCTGTTCCCTTTGAACCCCATCCCCTTTGCCTTCTGGATGGTGGGTTGACTGTGCATTGAACTTTGGCCTTCGGCCTGGCCAGAGACCACCACCACCAGTACCACCTCCTCTCCTCTCCTCTTGGCCTGGCTCTCTTACCTTGCCTCCCTCTTGCCAAGGCATGAAATTGCCATTATTGGAAAAGCCCCCGCCTTGGCCACCCACATTTTGCCTCCCTTCCCGCAAAAGAAGCCCCTTGCATTAAAGAGTGAGCCGCTCCTAAGCTTTTCTGACCCCTTTATCTTCCCCAGCAGCAGATTTAAGCCCTGGGGAGGCCGGAGGAGCAGTAGAGGGGGATTTCTTCCTCTTTCTTCCTTTCTCTTTTTGGCTGGGGAGGGGGGAAAGGCATGCAGATGCGTCCTCTGCTTTGGGCCAGGACTCCTGGGGCCCTTTCTGAAGCAGCCTCACCCCCCCACCCTCCCCACAGACAGCTGCCTTGCAAGGGGGGGCAGCGTTTCTTTAGAGCCCCCTTCTCCCCGCTCTTCTTTGGGGAGGGGGCTTTCTTTCATGGCTGGAGCTTAAGATTTATCTTTCTGAACCTTTGGAAGCCAGAGCTCTGCCTCCTTCTCTCCATCCTCTTGGGTTCCTGAATACTAAAAGCTTTCTGTGAAAAGGGTCTTCCCTCCAAGGGGTCAGGCTGGCTGGGGAGGGGTCTTTTTTCTCCTCCTTCATTGTTTTCTCAGAATGTTTTTTCTCCTTTGTGTTTTTTTTTTGGAAAGAAGCACCCGTGTCTGTATTGGGCAAGGGGCTCTTGGAGTGGTGCTTGCCAACTTATCTGTTATGGTTAGGGGGGGGGGGGAATCTGTGGTCCAGGAGCCTCCCTTGCTCTTTGTTTCCTCCTTTGAAGCTTTGTGTCTCTCAGCCGTTCCCAGATGACTTTGAATTCCCATTTTGTGCCTGTTGGGGAGGTTGGCCCGTGTGTTGTTGTTGTTCATATGTGCGTATGCATGCGTCTCTGTGTCTGTGTGGGGCATGTAGTGATTAGGTGGCGAGCCAAGTGGAGAGGGAGGACTGTCCCTGTGCCCAGAGGGTACCTCTGTCCCCATGCAGTTTTTGTTGTCTCATTGCACTGCCAGGAGAGATCCCACTTTTCAGTGGCTCTGTCCTGTGGTGTTCTGGGACTGAAGGTCTGGGGAGGTGCTAGATCTCTCAGGCACAGACCTCTGAAGACTTTGCCAAATTGCGAATCCCAGGGTTCCGTGGGATGGAGCCGTGGTGCTTCCAGTAGGGTCCTCGCCCCATAGTTGTGTGGTGTGTAGGAGACCTGAGGCTAAAATTTGCTTGAAGGCGTATCTTCCTGCACCATCTATGTAGCTGTTGTCTTGAGCTTCTGGGATCTGCTGCAGCCCCTCAGGAGTGTCATGGGAGGAGATGGCAGAAAAGCATCTAGGGAAAGAAAGGGGCAGACCGCCCACCCCACCTCACTCCACAGCCAGGACTGGAGTTTCAGGAGGCAGAGCCTGGTATCTCCTGCATATGGGAGACTTTCCCTTTTCAAAAGTCCCAGAGATCAACCCTCCTCCATTCTGTGGCTGCACAGTCCTCAGCCCCTCAGGCCTGCCTTGGGGGGTCAGGAGCACCGGGCAGCCCAGAGGACTGATGCAGTCACTCTAGTTTGTGGGGGTGAGTGCTGGGGGGGGTTAGTTTTCATTCAAATGGCTTTAAGGCTCATGGGGTTTCAGTAGCTTCCAGTCTCCATCTCAAGAACTTAGGTTTGGGGCTGCCTGGAGAGACCTGCAAATCCAGCCTGTGACATTTACGGGTCTCCATAAGTCAGTAGGTGATTTGAAGGGGCACTCTCTCTCTCACACACACAGAGACCGCCTCTGGGCAGTTTCTGGGTGGGGTGTGTGGGGAGTTCTCATTTTGGGGCCCTTCCTTCTCCTCCTCTTTAGAGTGTGACCAGTTCTTCTTGCACCAGTTGCTTTTGGTGGTTAAGCTGGAGGGTATTTTCTCTGGCCACCTTTCCTCTCCCCACATGAAATGTAGGGCAGCTGCCTTCCCTTTTCCCTCCTATTCTTCCTCCTCAGTTCCTTGGGGCAGAGCTGCCTCTGGTGGTCCCTCCCAGGGCTTTCAAGCCCTTGAATGGGCCGTCCGAGCCCTCCGAAGAATAGCCATTGTGCAACACACGGCTTTTTGTCTCGGAAGCTTGTCTGAAGACCATGACCAGAGTAAATGTGATTTCGTTGCTGAGCCTGCCTCCCACCCTCCGACTTTCTTTCTTCCTTCCTCCCTGTCTCCCTCCTTCCCTTGCTGCTGCCTTTTACATCCCTCCTCCTCCTCCCTCCTGACCTTTGTCGTCCGTTGATTTTCCTGGCTCTTGGCAGATGGTTTTGAGGCGCAACCTTTTCAGGTCTCTCCATCCCTCTCCAAAAGGATGGCAGCCCCCCAGCCAGGACACCACACACACAGACACACAAAGACACACACAGACACACAGGTTGCTTGGAGGCACACAGAGTGGGGTTAGCTTGGAGGAACAGAAAGGAGTTTTTGAAAACCAAGAGGTCTCTCCATGACATTAGTACTTGCTGCAGATGCAGTTTCTCCATCCCACATTCAGCAGTGGCTGCTGGGTTTTGCAGTGGTGCGCCATAACTATTTCCTCTCCCTCCTTGATTATTCCGAAGGCACAATCTGGTCCTTGGCTAGTGAGGTAGGAGCAGCATCAAAGTTAGCTGATTTGCCTGCCTGCCTGGGGGGCTTCCTAGTCTCAGAGGAGGGGTCCTGAATTGACCCCTCCGGCTCCCTTGTCTGAGGACTTGGGTTAAGAGCCTACAGGGCCCTGTCTTGGGAATCTCAAAGGGCTACCTGTAGCTCCGTGACCAAGTATGCCTTTTCATGGAGAGGGATGCAGGCTCGGTCCTGGGGTGCCCCGGCCCAGAAGTTAGGGCCCCTCAATGGAGACCCCACGAAAAAGTTGCCTGCCAGTCAGTGTTGACCAGGCCCGGCTAACCACTGGCGCTCTGGTCTGGGTGGTAGAAAGAAGCTGCCGGTGTTCCTAGGTGAAAGGAGATCTGTGTTAAGGGCTCTGGATTAAATGTGGATTCACACCTGGACAGGGAAGGCACCCTTCTGCCTGTGGATCAAGGTGGCCTTTGAGTGTTTTGGGCATGGCCTCTATGAAGCCTCAGCACTAAGTCAGAGTGGTCAGCTACTGATCCACTGAAGCAAACTTTGCAGGGAACTCCTTTGCATGGGGTTGTGCACACGTGTGTGTTGGCACACATGTACATGTCAAGTGGTGTTCAGGGGTGGCTGATCTTGTGTAGGTCCTATTGGGTACGTTAGACTGTTCTTCTTAAGTCCTGCTTGTATGTGTGTGGGAGAAAGAGAGACAATGAGAGAGAGAACAGGAGTCCATACATTCCAGAGTTTAATCTACCCAGTTAGGTCTCTCTGGAAGGAAGGTGTCTGCTTTGCAGAAAGGAGTTTTGGATGGTTTGGGAGCTTTTTTGCCTTAATTGTGTGCTTGTACTACTGTGTGATGAATGTGGTCTTTGATCCTGCCTCCAAGCGCAGAGTTGGTGTTAACACAACTAATTCAGTCCCCATCGTTGCCCACACACAGACTGGCTCCCCCAGAAGCTCTTCCCTTCTGGAACTGAGAATGGCCAGGCTCTGTATGGGGTGGGGGTTTAGTCCCATCCCCAAGAGGGACTTAGAAAGCCCAGGGCTGACAGGGGACCTGGCCCTGTGGCCCCTCGGCAGCCTTGGCCTGGGCAGTTTTTCAGTGGCTCCTCCGAGCACTGGGCCCTCTGAGGGGCTGTGGAGGTTGGCTTGGGCTTTCAGGGAAGGATCCCCCCATCCAGCCCCCCTGCTCCAGGCTCCAGAAGGGGGCATAGAGGAGGAAGCCCATTTCTTAAAGGGCCCAGGGTTGGGGACCACCAGCACTCATGACCCATCCATCTGTTGGCCCAGTAGGTTCTCCATACAAGCCTTCATGGTGTGGGGACCACCGTGGCGCCCTCCTTTCCTGACCCACAGGTCAAGAGAGGAGCATCATCCAAGGCTACAGAGCAGGGATGGGGAGATTGTCTTGCAAGGGGTTTCTGCCGTCCAAGGCAACAGGGCAGGGATGGGGAGACTGTCTTGCAAGGGAAGACCAGCATTTGTCCAGACAGTGAAATGCAGCTTTCTTCTGGTGGAAGTGTGTCGTTCCATGGGCAGCGCAGATTTTGGGCACGGCTGTGTTATTTCATTTTTTGATTTCATTTTTTCTCTCTGAGGACACTGGTCAGACCTGGCCTGACATGACCTGGTCTTTGCTGCCGCCTTCCTTGTTGAAGTATGGAGCTTTGTCCCCTTTTTCTCTTTGGGAAATTTGGCAGTCCTGAGTTGTTGGGTTTGTGTGAATGGTGTCCTTCTGTGAATGGTCTGCTCTTCCTTCCAGCTCTTTTGAAAGCTGTGACTCATTTGAAAAACCAGGAGGTCCAGCGGTTGGAGCCTGAAGGGGCAAGGAAGGGTGGGCTGGGGTACAGGGACCCCTCTCTCTGCCCAGCCTGGCTCAAACCCTTTCTGCCCCAGGCGGCAGAACGTCCCCATCATGTGGGTGCGCCTGTCCTTAATTGCCAGCCATGTTTTACGCCTGGGGCACAACAGGATCTGGACTTTCATGCATGCATGCGTCTTCTTCCTCTTTTCCTGTGGCCATAAAGAGGCTTCCAGGTCAATTTTAGATTAGCTGCAGTTTACTGTGACATCCAAAACCAAACAAGCTATAATTAATCTTAAATTCAGTTTTTAGTTGGTTTATTTCAGCAAACCACCATTCACCTTAATTATGGTTTGTACATGTTCAAGCATCACAGTAAGCTTTGATTAATACACAGAGAAGCGGAAACATCTGCACTTCTTTTCCAGGCTCATCTTGAGAGGTTTTCAAGCACAATGTTAGCTTGTTTCTTATCCTTGCAAAAGGCTTTCTGTGTGTGTGTGTGTGTCTGTCTGTCTGTCTGTAAAATTAGCCTTTGTTTAATCCGAGGGCAGGGAAGTCCTTCCATTTTGGAGACCAGACTCCTTTTTGGGAGGTGATGGGGTGGGTGAGGCCAAGAACACCAGCCTCTTTTAGCTTGTGGCCAGCACCTGAAGCTTTTGCATAGTGGTGAGGGCTGTGCTAAACAGGGAAGCCGTCAAGTGGTGGAGTCGTGGCCCTTTGGGGAGCCCTGTGGGGATCCGGATTGGGACCCTGGGCCTTGCAGGTCCGCATTCCTGCTTTAAGTCATGGATTCACGTGGCATCCATGGGCAGGCCCTGGGGACCAACACCCCCTCCCCTCTCCCCCCCCCCCCGTCCAGGTGGCTCTTTCCCTCTTTCCATCCTACAGAGGGTGCCCTAAGCTCCCTCTGCCCCTTCCCTGTACTGGGTGCCTAGTCTTGTGCACTCTCTGGCCCTCTCTCCCCCATGCTCTGGATTGTAGCCTGGTCTTAGCTGGCCAGCCAGCTGAGTAAGTGACAGCTTTGCTCTTAATCCCCGCTTGCCAATCCCCTTGGAAACCTCTTGCGATGGCTCTGGCAGCCGAGTGAACAAATGTTCCCGATCTGATGGAAGGAGCATTAGCATGATGCCCTTCTAGGCCAGAAGTGGCAGTGGCGGGGGGGGGGGGGGATGTCGGGGTGCATGTGTTGGAGCACACAGAAGCATAAAGTGTCCGAAGTGTCCGGTGATGGCTGTCCATTCGCCCCTGAAGCAGAAAAGGCACTGCAAAGTGGGGGGGGGGAGCTCTCTTTGTGGATTGGAAAGTAAGGTGGCTGTCTATGTGTGTGTGTATGTATGTGCCTGTGCAGGGGGGGGGGTTGCACCAGTCTGCATTAGCGTGTATGTTTAGGTACAGAGAGAGAGAGGGAGGGAGGGAGGGAGGGAGATCTTCCAGGCAGGCGGTTCTCTTGCTCTTCCTTCTTTTCTTCCTTCCTTCTCCCCATGCGCCCTTTCACTGTGCATGAGTGGCTCTGCCTCCTCTGACCTAGAAAGAGAGGAGAGGCTGGGCTCCCGCAGATCAGTAGTGGCCTCTATCTCAGAAATGGAGACAGGAAAGCCTACTTAAATCCTGTGCAATCCTTTGGCCACTCTCCCACTCCACTCCAGGAACTTAATAAATATATGGTCTCTTTTGTGTAAGGGCTGAAGCCACATGCACATGCTATGTGTGTGTGTGCTTAAATGCAGGAGTTGCATTTTTCTGTTTTCTCTCCCCCCTGCCCTGCCCTGCCAGGCCAGGCCTCAATCCTCCGGCAGGCACATAGGACTGGGGCCCAGGGCCATTCAGGGCTTGCAATGGATTGAAACTGGGAGCATATGGGCAGCCGGTGCAGCTCCTTTAAGGCCAGGTTTCTGTGCTGTCTATGCGGCACTCAGGTCAGCAGTCTGGCTCCTGCATTTTGCACCAGTCACAGCTTCCGAGTCATTGTCTTCAAGGGCAGCCCCACGTGCAGTGCATCGCAGCTGTCAATGCATGGACTGCTGTGGCTTGGCTATCTCTGTACAGGTGGCGCCACAGCTGGTGCACCAGGGCCACTGGCCCCAAGCCCTCCAAGTGGGCCATGCAGTCCACTGATGCGCTGCCAGAAGCCTCTTCCAGGCTACAGGGAAGCTGGGAAGGACTGTTTTCCCCCCAAATTTAATTCACACTGGCTTGCTGGATTAAAAAAGGATTTACTTGCTTGTGGAGGGATGAATAGCGTGGGAGGAGGCACTTCCAGGGATCCTGGGAGCAGCCACCAAGAAGGCCCCATCCATCCATCCATCCATCCGTCCGTTTGTCCGCTGGTCAGTGAAGCTCTTCAGATAATCTGGGCCTGAGCCATAGAGGGCCAAATAGGGCTTCAGAGGGGTCTTCACCACCAGTGCTTTGAATTGTTTCTGGAAGCTCAGTGCTGCTCAAAACAGAGTCAGTTCTTGGCTCAAAAGCAAAGTTGGGTTTTTAAAAAAGTAACTGAAAAGGAAGCCAGGGGGAAATGTCAGCAGTTTTGGCTCTGTCTTCTACCTGCCTCTTTTTGCCTTTGGCAGCACCTGGTCTTGGCTGTTTTGCACAGATGGAAGAGTCATTAGGAACAATAAAAGATGCGCGGCTTGGACTTGCAACAGTCTCCTCGCACGTTAATTGCGCATTGGGGCCTCAACCATAACAGAGACCTGCTAAAGGGAGGCTGGGGGGGGAGCTCAGGCATTTTGATTTCGGCTAAAGCCGACTGTTTAAGAGACCTCCCCGGCATTTATCTTTTGCCAGGCAGGCGCTCCTGATCTTCTGTCCTGCCAAAGTCATACTCTGCTTGAAAAATTAAAACGTAAATCAAGGACTGCTGTGGTTGCATGTTGGAGGGATTTTTTGGGGGGAGGGGGATGCCTGGCCAGCTCAGCCCTTGTGAGATGAGGGCCTTTCTATATACCTCATGAAACTGCAAATCCCAGGATGCCATAGGACAGGGAAGCTGCGATGGTTCAAGTGTGATCAGAGGGCTATTGTGGTTTAGTGCAGAAGAAGCAGGGGCTGGCCCCATGTTTGTGCTCATTGGCCACAACGGTGTCCTGAGTTCTTGCAAATTCTCTGGGGGCTGACGGGGGGCTGCTTGGGGACCATCAGTCTAGGGGGAACCCCCCCCCATGTTGAGGTGCAGTGTTTTTGCAAATAAAAACACGGCTGTTCACGAAAGCCTTTAGGCCTGATGACTGGTTTAACTTCAAAGTGCTTACACACTTAGTTTTAAATGCTTTTAAGCTTTCAACCTGTTTTAACTTGTTAAGGTGTTTAATATGCTTTTAGTCTATTTTAAGTGTTGGTATTGTTTTAATTTGTTTTAACCTGTTTGTATTGACTTGTACACAGCCTTGGGATCTTGTGACAGAGATAACAACAACAACAACAACAACAACAATAAGCATAAGAAACTCCTTTGCCTTTTCCTAAACCATGCATGTCACTTCCTGGATGTGTTTTAATCCTGTTGAAGTGAAAGCCATTTGGGGTGCTCTGAAAAACTGTCAGGCGGCTGGCTGGACATCTTCCCTAAAAGCAGTGGATCCAGCCCTGTTGCTCTTCATGTGCTGCAAGAGGCGCAGCTCCTGCCCCGATGTGCAAATCCCCCCAGAAGGAGGTCCCCACCCATGGAAGTGCCAGGTGCCCACCTTGCTCACGGTGTGGAGGGCTTGCCTGCTGGCCTGTTTTTGGGATGCCAGTGTGCACTTTGTGGGTGGAGGGCATCCTCCTTCGGCCCAGGCTGTGGGCTTGGCTTGCCCCATTTCTGCCTTGAAGCCCCAGTTCTCCCTTCCTTTGCTTCCTCTTCATTTCCAGGGGGCTGCACGTAGAGAAGGAGAGTGGTGTGGGCACCCAAAGAGAAGGCAAGTCACCCCCATAGGTTGGCTCCACACACAATTTAGATGTACATCAAGGTGGCTTGGGAAGCCCTTGGCCTTCCTCGATGTGGGAAGCTTCTGCCTTTCTGGAGAGATGGTGGGCAGCGCCTGTGGCCTGGACTCTTCCCTTCTCCTCCTCCCCAGAAAGAAGCCCATCCAAATGGCTGCCCTCCTTTTAGAGAGGGGAGGCTTCTTCCCAGGCCAGACAGGTACCATATTTCGCTGTCTCCTCCTCCTCCTCCGACCCCTCTGTCCATCAGTCCGCAGGAGGTCCATTCTCTGTGGGATGGCTATGGCTCCTTCCAGTCTGAACCAAAATGGGAGAGAGTTTAAAGTACAACAAAGCAAACCCTGCAGAGGCTGGAGCGCTCGGGTTGCAGGGGCCTGAAATTAAAGGGAGTTCAGCCAGCATTTGCCCTGCAATTACAGCTGTTTCAGAAGACTGAGTTTACGTTAATCAGCAACACAAAAGTCGTGTGTGATTGTGGGTAATTGCATGTCAGGCAGTGCGGAGAGGGGAGAGTCACTCCTCTTGTCTGGTGCGTGTGTTTGGGGAGAGCTGTGGGCTGGTTAGCCTTCCCCCCCAAAAAAGCCATGGGACCTCTTCGCTTGCTGGCGGCCTGGTGTGTCTGTGTGTGTGTGTATGTGGCAATGGCAACTTTTTGTCTCTGGAGAGAGACAGTGTCCCAGGGTGGCAAGGGGGCATCAGGTTTGGCCTCCTACGCTCTCAAGGCAGCTTCAGAAAGAAGGGGTGAAGCCCCATCCTTTCTCTATCCCTCTCTTCCTGCTTAGGTAAAAGATTTATTCAAGAATGTATTTAATAGTTTTATACGCTGATCAACAATTCATTGTGCCATATGTACAGTCAAGAGCAAAATAGGAAATAACATAAGAATAAGCTACAGTGTCATTATTTAACAGAACATACTTTTCCCAGCTCGGAGGGAGGCTAAATAAGAAAAAAGACAGAGGGGAACCAGGGTGCTTTCCTTTCCTATTTTGGCTGTTTGTTGAGCCTAAGTTCTCCCTGGATGCCTGGCATCCTGGATTTAGCCTCCTCCTCTGAATCAGCTTTAAAGATGGCGCTGCATTCCTCTTTCTAATATATTTGCCCCTCCTCATCTCTTCCTCTTTTTTATGCTGCCTTCTTTCTGAGATTCTTTGCAGGGAGGCATTTGAATTGTGGATGCCACTCCAGACTCGGTATCTGCCACTTTTTGCAGCAGAAAGGTGATTCATTCCTTGGAATGAGAGTTTCCCTGACGATCCTCCAAGGGGAAAAGTCAGAATTTTCTGCTAGAGATCTGACTCTACTCATGTGAACTGTGGTGCTAAATGTCTCTCCACCAGCTAATTCTAAGGATCCCTTGCCAAACTACAAATCCCAGAATTCTATTAGGATGGAGCCATGATAAAGTGAGACCAACCTGCTATAAGCTGTGTAGTGCATACGTGGCGCAGGATTTTGGGCCTGGCCTGGAAGTGGCATTGGTGGCTATTGCAGCTGAGCTGGGATGGAGGTCACAGGCTCTGGCCTCCTGGTCTACCTTCTGCCTCGCCTGCATTTTCCGTCTTCAAAGGCAGCATAGCAGGGTTTGCTTTGCAGGGATCTAACCTGGAGATACCGGAGCATGGATCTCACGGATGTTTGCGATCCACTATTGTTATCATTTAAAAATATTTATACTGTTTAAATAAAACTTTGGCGCATCTCATGGTTATCTGGAAGGCCTGTAATAGTAACACTCGATTCTACTTTGGTCAGGCTTCACCTGGAATGTTGTGTCCAGTTCTGGGCACCACAATTAAAAAAGGATGTTGAGAAGCTGGAGTGTTGCCCAGAGGAGGGCGACCAAAATGGTGAAGAGTCTGAAAACCATGAAGCTCTATGAGGAGAGGCTTAGGGAGCTGAGTATGTTTAGGCTAGAGAAGAGAATCATAGAATCACAGAGTTGGAAGAGACCACAAGGGCCATCCAGTCCAACCCCATTCTGCCATGCAGGAACTCCCAATCAACGCATTCCCGACAGATGGCCATCCAGCCTCTGCTTAAAGACCTCCAAGGAGGGAGACTCCACCACCCTCCGAGGGAGTGTGTTCCACTGTCGAACAGCCCTTACTGTCAGGAAGTTCCTCCTAATGTTGAGGTGGAATCTCTTTTCCTGAAGTTTGCGTCCATTGTTCCGCGTTCTAATCTCTGCAGCAGCAAAAAACAAGCTTGCTCCCTCCTCAATATGACATTATCCCTTCAAATAATTGAACAGGGCTATCATATCACCTCTTAACCTTCTCTTCTCCAGGCTAAACATTCCCAGCTCCCTAAGGCGTTCTTCATAGGGCAAGGTCTCCAGACCCTTCACCATTTTAGTTGCCCTCCTTTGGACCCGCTCCAGTTTCTCCACATCCTTTTTGAATTGTGGTGCCCAGAACTGGACACAGGATTATTCCAGGTGGGGCCTGACCAAAGCAGAATAGAGTGGCACTATTACTTCCCTTGATCTAGACACTATACTTCTATTGATGCAACCTAAAATTGCATTGGCCTTTTTAGCTGCCACATCGCACTGTTGGCTCATGTTCAACTTGTGGTCTACTTGGACTCCTAGATCCCTTTCACATGTGGTCTCATTCAGCCAGGTGTCCTCCATACTGTATCTGTGCATTTCATTTTTCCGTCCTAAGTGCAGGACCTTACATTTCTCTGTATTGAATTTCATTTTGTTAGCTTTGGCCCAACTTTCTAGTCTATTCAGGTCATTTTGAATTTTGATCCTCTGGGGTATTAGCTACTCCTCCTAATTTGGTGTCATCTGCAAATTTGATAACTAGGTTCTCAATACTGTCATCCAAGTCATTGATGCTGAATAGGACTGGGCCCAGGACAGAGCCCTGTGGGACCCCACTGGTCACTTCTCTCCAGGATGAAAAGGAACCATTGTTGAGCACCCTTTGGGTTCGGCCAGTCAACCAATTACAAATCCATGTAACAGTTTCAGTTACAGAAGGTTAAGAGTTGACATGATAGCCCTCTTTAAATGTTTGAAGGGATATAGGACCCATAGTCTCAATGGATATAGGTGACAGGAAAAGAGATTCCATCTAAACCTCAGGAAGAACCTCTTGGCAGTAAGAGCTATTTGACAATGGAATGCACTGCTACCTCAGATCATAATGGAGTCTTCTTCTTTGGAGGCTGCTTTAACGCAGAGGCTGGGTGGCCATTTGTCACAGGGAGGGTTTTGATGGTGCCTTCCTGCATGGCAGAAAGGGGCTGGAGTGGATGGCCCTGGAGATCTCTTCCAACTCTATGATTCTGTCACTGATCCCAGTCTTTCTGTGTAATTGATGTCCGAGTGTGGTGTCCAGGGGCATTGCACGTCTGGGTGTCCTGTGTTTTGCCCTGCCCTGCCCTGCCCTGCCCTGTCTGTGCTGCCAGCCAGCCAGGCATCCCCCCCAATGTCCTGGGTGCCCAGTGCCAGCCCCATCCTCTGCTGTGTCCGCTTCCTTTCACTCCCACCTGGTTTTCCTCAGGTCCCTCTTGTGTGGACACTGTGTCCTTCTGAGTAGCCCACCCGGTCCCAGAATGGCCCTCCTGGTCCCTCGCCCCAGCTGTGATGCTTGTTCTGTGTCCTCTTTTTCAGCCACATCCAACAGCTCCCTGGAGGGTCTGGAGAACAGAGAAGGAGGGGTCTGCCATACGCGCTCTATGAAGATCATCATGAAAGTGGGCCAGGGTGAGTCTGGGACAGCCATGGGGCAGAGGACTTTCCTGGGGGTAAGAGGGGACTGGGCCTGTGCTGACAAGCAGGAAGGTTTCCCAGGGATAAATGAGCAAGGATGGGCAGGACCAGGGCTTTGTGCTGCCCAGACCTATGGAGAAGCACCCCCCGGCAATGTCTGGAGGTGCCTCTCCCTTGCTTGGAAGTCCATACGGCTTTGGCACACTGTCTCTTGTTTCTGCTTTGCAATGACTACTTCAAGGATGACCAGTTTTCCCCCCAAAGATTTGCAGAATGGGCAGCAGTCTCTGTATTGAACCTTCAGTGGAAGTCCCATGTGGCACTTTGGGGGTGGTGGTGAGGAAGTGCTCCTGGAAGGGCCAGGGACCATTTGCTCCTCTGGTGCCGGTGAAAATGGCTTGGCTTCCATCATCCTGCCCACCCCAGCCATTCTGTGGATTCCCCTTCTTTCCTATGGAGCTCATGCTGCCTGCCTGATCTGTACCTCCCTGGCAATGCCACATCAGCCTGCTACTTGCATGCGCCTCAGCTGATGGGATACTGTGGCCCAGCAAAAGCCAAAGTCTTGCCCGCCAGGACCACCACCCTCCTTGTCCTTCTGTAAGTCTCTCATCTCAAGGGTTGCCTGCCTTTTGTGTCCCCAGGTCCCAACTCGACGCATGATCAACTGACCACCAGTCGGCCCAGCAAGGAGTTGGACAACGCGGTCAAGATCGCCACCCAGAGCCCCCGCCACAGACACCCGCCAGTCGTGGAAGACCCCGGGAAGCCAGGTAGAGTGCTGTGCAGAGCCAAGCTATCAAGTCTCTGAGAAGCCTTTCCTCGCTTCAGAAACAGGGAAATTAACGGATGGAGAATTCAGCACTCGGGGGACTAGAAAGAGGCATCCAGCCCTGTTTGTGCCATGGGCATTGCTTACTTTTTGAAAGCCACAGCTGTTGGTAATTGGGTAATGATGGCAGCCCCTCAAGGACCTCAAATGGGAGGGGGAGGGTCCTGGCCAGGCTGGGTCCACCCAGCGTTCATGGAAATCAATCTGGCAAAAGGAGAGGCTGGGCTTTATGTCCAGTGAAGCACAGTTTTGCTGTTGCTGTCGTAGTGGTTGTTGCCACCGCCACCACCACCAATCCTTGCTAGCTACTTGCTAGCCACTTGCTTGTCCATAAACGCCCTGCCAACAGCAGTTCTGTACATGCTTCCGAACTCATCTGGATAGTTCAAAGGACTAGAATTGTCTTTTTAAAAAAGAAAATGGAGATACTGCAGAGGATTTGGTGCAGCATGAAATTCTTGCTGTGCTCTAGGAGATTGTGGCACACCCAGTAGGGCAGAGCCAGGAAGATCGAAGGCCTCGCCTGCCAGTCTGGACCTGTGGCTGGAGAGAAGGGTCAGCCTCAGTCCTCCAGAAGATCCACTCTCCTTGTGTCAAAAGGGCCTTTTAAGGTGGCTTTCTGAGCTCCTGACCCTGATGAGAGAAATGTGCACTCCACCAAAATTTGGGGGTGGGGGGATGCCGAGGGGAAGGGGGTGTGAGTGGGGGGCTACTGCTTTCTCTGCTGTGATGACAATAGGCAACTCTCCCTCAAAGACTGAATTAAAGACTAGGGTCCGACTGGCACAGCAAGGTTGCCCCTTCCTCCCTGGTGGCTGCAGCAGAGAGAAGGGCTCCTGGGCTACAGCCAAACCAGAGAGCAGCGTTTTCCAAGTTGGAGGGGGAGCCCTTGCAGCCCACGTTGGCACCAATGCCAGGCAGCCACTGTGCTCTACTTTTCTGGGGAGAAGGCTGCCTGGGATGCGGTCAGGAACTCCCCCATTTGCAGCCAAAGAGATGCTCCCTCTTCCCTTAAAGGGGCAGAAGAAGGTGGCCGTAGGGTCAGCAGCTGGCCCAAGTGAATGCTGAGATGGCCAGGTCTGGGACACCAGGCCAAAGGGCTTTCCTTGACCAGACCTTTCTTGCCACCCCTCTCCTTCTACCCCAGCTTTGCTGCTCTGCAGTGGGGAAATTCATGTTATTTATATGATTGTTGTGCGCCTTCATTTCCAACTTACTGTGACCTTAAGGCAAACCTATGATAATTTTGGGTTTTCATGTCAAGATTTGTTTGGAGAGGGTTTGCCAGGGCTGAGAGAGTGAGACTTGCCCAGTAGATTCACCCAGTAGATTTCTATGGCTGAGCAGGGATTCGAACCTTGGTCTCCAGAGTCCTAGTCAACACTCAAACCAGCAGCACTACACTGTCTCTCAACGTGCGTGACCTGAGCCATTCTTCTCTCCTTCTCTCCCAGATCCCGTGAATCAGGACGGGGGCCAGGACACGCAGAGCCCCACGGACAGCTTCTTCAATTCCAAGGTGGCTGTCTTTGCGGCCATTGGGGCAGGCTGCGTGATCTTCATCCTCATCATCATCTTCTTAGTGGTCTTCCTGATCAAGGTCCGGAAGCGGCACCGCAAGCACACCCAGCAGCGGGCAGCTGCTCTCTCACTCAGCACTCTAGCCAGCCCCAAGGGCAGCGGCAACGCCGGCTCTGAGCCTAGTGACATAATCATCCCTTTGCGGACTACAGAGAACAACTACTGCCCGCACTATGAGAAGGTCAGCGGAGACTATGGGCACCCGGTTTACATTGTCCAGGAGATGCCCCCGCAGAGCCCGGCCAATATCTACTACAAGGTCTGACTGGGGTGGCCGGGCCCAGAGGAGACACAGAGGAAGGAGAGGGGGGAAGGAGCACTGAAGGCCTGCATAGTAGGTGGGGGTGGCACCCTTGCCAGCCCCTGCCTGCCTGCCCACCCAGGGTGTGGGTGCTTGCACTGTGGAGGGGCCCATGGCGGAGCTCCCTGGCAAGAAGACCAGGACAGAGCGGGAGCCACCCTCCGGCCGCCCCAGCCTTCCCCTCAACTCCTAGTATTTAGTTTTGTAGTCTGGAGCTTTTGTAATCCTGAGACTTGAGGAGGGAGGAAGAGATGGAGGAGTCGAGACAAAGATGGAGACGGAGGGGAGGGGGAGCTGGCGTGCCCCCTTCGCACCCTCTGCCACTCGCACTTGGCCAGTCTCTTAGGTTGCCGACCTCGCTGCCACCCTCCACTTCCTCTCCTGACCCCCAGCACGTTCCGTGGCCCCTTTGCGAGGGCTTGGTGCCTTTCCTCACACTCGGACATGCCTGGTGGTTGCCCCCAAGGGGACATCCCACCTCCACCACCATCTTCACCCACCATCGCCATCACCACCGCCACCGTCTTGGCCGGCTTTCCTTGGGGCCCCATTCTGCCTGCCCACCTGCCTTTGTTGTTATGGGTTCAAGTATTTGCGTGGGAGGGGAGGCATCTGGACCATGTTTGGTTGGGTGCCGCTGTGGGAAGTGAGCCATCCACAGATGCACAGAAATGTGGTGCCCAGAGGAGGGCAAGGAGGACCATGGCGAAGGCAACAGAGATGAGGAAGCAGCCCAGCTCACCTTCTTCCTGTTATAATTTTTGAATATTTTTTGTATTTTTTATAACTGGGGAACAGCAGCTCCTCCATCTCCCCTTCCTGGTCTCACAGTCACAGGGGGGGGGGTCTTGTTGGAGGTTGGGGGGGATACCCCCACAATGATCCCAAAGATCTCCCAAGGTCCCTTCTTCCTTCAGAGCAGCTGCCTCTTGGGCTTTAGCCTGGCTCCATTTGGTTTCCATTTTACTTTTATAAGGAAGGGAAAGGAAATACAGAGTCCACCATGGCCAGTGAGGGAAAAACTTCCTTTCTGGAACTGACCAGAAGGCACTGGGGCAGAGTGGGGAGCTGGCAGGTGTGGCCCCTTGGGACTCCCTATAGGTGCCTGGCCTTCTTCATTGCTGGCCGATGGAAGCCCAGTCTTGAGTGCCAGTGCTGCCTGAGTAGATGGGTGGATGTGTGGGGAGGGCTGTGGGGGGAAGTGTCCGTCTGCCAGAGGCCGGGGGGGGGGTGTCCCCTCTGGCCAGCCTGGATGTGCTGCCCCTAAGGTCCTCAGCAAGTGTTTGATAGGGGGCAGGGGCACTGGCTCTGTATTGCACCCAGGACCACTTTAATGTTGGATCTCTCCACAGGAGGCAGTATATAACCAGCCCTAAAGCTGTCCTGGATGGCCTCCTTTCATCTGTACAGCCTCCTCATGCCATCTGTGGTCAGTCTGGGGTGGGCAGGGAAGCCCACAGCCCCCAAGGCCAGTAGCCTTTCCCTGCCAGATGAGGGATGGGGAAGGTGGGGACCACTAACCTTGGGGGCCAGGGATTCCTCCATCTGAGAAGTCCAGCAGCTCTCCTGGGGAGGTTATGGGGTAGGAATGGGGGAAAGGCCCAGGTGGGTTGACTTTCAAGGGCCAGACACTGGAGGAAGAGGTGGTGGCAGGGGGCACGGTGCCAATGGGTTTTCCCAGAGGAGCCCAGGCAGAGCAGTGGGTTGTGGTCAGTGCACTGGGAGGGGGTTGGAAGGAGGCAAAAGCATCCATGCCAGTCACTGCCCCCAAACACCCAGGAGGGTGGCAGTTCATTGTCCTCCCCCAAGTCACATTGCATATGTCATGCCAGAAGCCTTACGTTATGAGGAGGAGATGGGGGGTGGCTGCACCTGGACCAAGGCCAGAGCATGGCTGACCCGCTTCTCCCCCCCTGCCCCACATGGAGGGGAGGGGGCTATGCACTTTGAGGCATGTGGGGGGTGCACTTTCTCAGGGCTCCACAGGTTTTTTAAAAATCAAAAATCCATGTTTAAAATGGTTGGATTTGTTTCTCCGGTTAAGAGTCAACACATTTTAAGACCCCCCCCCCCATCATTGTCTTGTTGCCACCGTTGTAGAAAATCAAGTTACTTGAAATATGTTTTTGGGGGTGGGGGACGAGAGCGAATTCCTTCTGCCCTCGTTGTCTGCAGATGACGATTCTCTTTGCTGGACCTTTTGGGCTTTGCTCCAGAGGGATCCAGTTTGGGGGTGGCTTTTGCAGCATCTCAACTATAGTCTGGTTTGGCCCTGAAGTGTGTGTGTGTGTCTGTGTCTCTGTGTGTGTGTGTGTGTGTGTGTGTGTGTGTATGGGATTTTTGCTCCCCACCCCTCAGCAGCCCAAGGAAAGTGACTTGTCTGGGATAGTCATCCCTAAACAAACCTCCTGAACCTCAGAATAGGTTAGTCTGCAGTTCTGAAAAATTACAGGCGGCCGAACTTGAATGAGCTCCTTGTGTGTATCGTGAGGGATCCGAAAGGATCTAGGAAAATCCAGGGGAACCAGAGGTGAAGGGGAGGCTGTGCAATCTTGGATGGAGTGGCCCTGTTTTTAATGGCCCTGGCTCTGTCCTCCCATAGAATCATGGGACTTGTAGTTGGGATGTGTGCTACACGACTGCTGGCTGGCTGGCAGGCAATGCCAAACTGTCCTTCCTGCAGTCTCAGGATGCATTCTATTAAAAGTTTTAATTTATTTTTCCAGGGGAAAAGGAGCATAGTCCACCCTGCTTTGGCCAAGAACTGCTGGCATGGCCTTCTGCAGAGGCTGTTAAATAAGGTGGCAAGGATACATAAAACATAATACTCCAGAGGAAAGGGTCAAAATTGAAAATGTCCTAAATAATTAGAAAGCTGGCCCAAAACTAACAAAATGCATTTCAACAGAGAGAAATGTAAAGTACTGCACTTAGAGAAAAATGTAATGCATAGAAGTAGGATGGGGGACACCTGGTTTAAGGAGGATTTCTACATGTGAAAGGGATCTAGGGGTCCTAAGTTGAACATGAATCGACAATGTGATGCGGCAGCTAAAGAAGTCCATGGATACCAAAATCCATGGATGCTCAAGTCGTGTAACATGACCCCCCTTATATAAAATGGCAAAATCAAGGCTACTTTTTGGAATTTATTGTTTGGAATATATTCAAGCCATGGATAAAGAATCCAAGGATTAAAAAAAAATCTGTGGAAATGGAGGTCTACAGTCCCATAGTGTATATATCTTGGGGAAAATGCAGTGGGGTATTTCAAGGAATATATATATATATATATATATATATGCAGAATGAGAGAGAGTTCCCCATACTCTGTTGCAGACTCGGCCCCTCCTTGACATCTGGACTCCTTCTCCGTCACATAATGGTGGGAAAAGCCCAAGTGGGTCCATCTGGTCAGAGTTGGGGGGTCAGAGAGAGACCCAGGACACCCCAATGAGAGAGAGAGACCAAAGAGACAAGAGGTTGGCACAGGCTTTGCCAGGTGTTTGCCTGTCCATGTGTGTTTCTGTGCAGAATAATTCCCCTGAAACACTTGCAGGTGTGCAAATACGAAGCAGAAACTGCCTGGAAGTGCTTGCTTTTTCCGGCAGATGTGTGGGGCAGGAGGGAGTGCGTCATGCAACTCGCACTACTTACCCCCTCACACGACTCACAAGCAGGAGCTTCACAGATTTCCCCACTTGAAATTAGCTTTGGGGAGAGGTTTTTTGCCTTGCCCCCTCCACCACACTGGCGTCTGCCATCTGTCCCCTTTGTGATCCAGGGGGGTCCAGAGGCTTTGACGATGAGGGAAGCCCCCTGTGCCGAGGCGGAGCGGTGTGCAAGTGTGGTGTGTGTGAGAGATTCCCAGCGTGCAAGGAGTGCAATCCCTGGGCTTTGGGGGGGGGGCAGCGGCAAAGAGACTCCTGGGATGGGCTGATGGAGTGGAGGGGGACAGGTGTCCATCCGGGGTGTTAGTCCCTCCTTGTTTTTGTTATTTTGCAAACGCATCTCCATCTGTTGATCCCAGCAATTTCATTCCCCTTCTTTACTCCATCAAAAAGATTCTTCCCTTGCCCCTCTTTTTTGGAGTTTTTATTTTGTGTAAATAACTGGTCTTTTTTGAAAGATAAATGTAAAGATGTTTTGTATAAACTCTGGTTTATTATGAGAACCTTTTAAAAAACACAAGGAAAAAACCCCCCAAACTGAACCACCTTTGCAAGAAAGAGCATGTGTGACGATGCGTTTGCCATTCTGCAGCTTTTCCAATGGCAAAAGTTTGTGTGTTTGTGTGTGTGTGTGTGTGTTGGAGGGGGGGGTTTGAGGACCAGGGGAAAGCTGACCCCACCCCACATCCCACCCTGGGAGTGAGAGGGGCAAAGATTGGGGCGAACCTCCGCCTGCCAAGAATGGGAAGGAAAGGCAGCTTTGGACTTGTCTGAGTGTCTGGCATTCATGGCAGGGCTGGCCACACAGGGCTGGCCTGAAGTTCCAAAACTGGCATGGGGGTAGGGGGGGGATAGGAACCATTGGGATACCTCTGCCCTCCTCTTGCAGGGGTCTCTCTGTCTTTAACTGTCCCATGTTTCCCAAAGAGCCTTGCAAAGCCTCTGCCATGCTGCCTCTTCACTTCCTGGCCACAGACGGATGCCCAGAGTATCCTGGACGGAAGCAATCTTCCTTCCTTCCTTCCTACGGTTTAGAGGCATCAGGGTGGTGCTACTTGGGGCCCTCCTGGTATGGACTTACTGCAACCCCCGTCATCCTCCCCCATTAGCTTTCCTGGCTAAAGGTGGATGGGAGTCACAGTCTGCCAACATCTGGAGGGCTGAAAGTTGCCCCTTCCAGACCAGTGCTAGAAATGTGCTGCCAGGTGGAGACTGTGCCCTTGCTGTCCTTCAAGGAGGCCTGTCTTCCATTACATTTGCCACCCCTGGCCACTGGTGCTGCCAGCTAGTGCCAAATTGGCAGAACCCCCTTGATTAACAGGTTGGGACCTGTGTGCCCAAGAGAGCTGTGGGTCAAATCCAACTGCCTTTGCTTCTAGCCCTCTGTGTGCCCACACTTCCGCTCTTGTAGCCTCCGGCTCTCTGTCCTTTGGGTTGGGTGGCCCTGTTTAGGAGGGAGGGGGCTGCCCTGCTGCCCACACACACATATGCACTCCTGAGAGAACTGCCTTCTTTCCTCCCCTTGCTTCCACCCCAAAGCCCCCCACTAGTGGCTCTGCTGTGGGGTGACTGAGACAATCCTGAGAACTGAGCCCCTTCCCCAGCCAGAGGCCAGCCACCAAGATTGGGGGGGGGGGGCACACTGGGTTTCACATTTGGTTTCTAGCCCACGGTCATGTCACTGCCGCCTGCCTGCGAACTCCCCTCCTCCTGCCCCCAGTGGGCTGGGTTTGGCCCTCGCGGGCGGAGTCGACCAATGTCCGGCCGGGGCCCCTGCGGCAGCGGTTGTCAGTCACTTCCATCCACGTTCGCTTTTGACGTTCGCCAAGGGCTCAGGGCACCCGGTGCCCTTCGGGGGATGCTGGGTCTGCCAGAACAGTGTCATGTTTTTTATTTCCATTTTGGCCATCCTGTCACTTTCCAGCGGTTGCTTTTAGCCTTTTTGTACACAGCCTTCACCCAGTTCCCATATCATCATTGTCATCGGTAGTCGATAATACGGGATTTGAGTTCCCTGGAGCCATGATGGAACCTGATATATTGTTAAATAAATGATTTTTCCTATGGAATTGGACTGCCTGGCCTGTTCTTCTCTCTCCCTCTCTTTTTCTCTTCAGACCAGGCTTTGGGAAATGGATGCCAGGCTCCCAGGAGGCGAGTGGCGCTGCCATCATAACAGTAATGATTTGCACATGCAATTAGCACTCGGAGAGCTTTGCCTTCCCTCTCTAACCCTTACCAGATCCTTGTGTTTTAAGTATAGTATAAGTGGCCTCACCTTGACAGTTCAACAGCATCTCTGAGAGCGAAGAAAGGGTTGGCAAACCAAGTGGGTTGGAGAGAGAGGGAGGTCTCCTTGGAGGCTCTGGGTCCTTCTGAGCACATGGATCTCCAAAAGTGTGGAGGGCAGTGCATCCCCTTTGGCCTTTGGCCCTTGGCCCAGACTTGCTAGGAACTGTCCAAGGTTCTGGGCTCTGTCATTCCCCCTCGAAACTGTTCTTTTAAAGTTCAGGCCAAAACCCAGGGCAGACTCACTGCCCCCCACCGCACCCGCTGCCAGGAAGGCCATGGTCTGCCAGGGAGAGGGGCCTGCCTGGGACCCCCAAGAGCCCTTTGGATGACAGCTGGACTGGGCCGATGGGGGGGGGGAGAGTCTAGGATTTCGGCCGACTTTTTCCTCCCCTAATTCTTGGAGGCCGCTGTAATCCCCCCCAGAGCAAGCCCAGCGCCAGGTTCTTGCTGAAACTTGGCTCTCAGCTTGTGGATCCAGGGTCTCTGAGGTTTCTCAGCCAGAAAAGCTGGGAGAAACTTTGCTTCAAAGGAAGCCAGGCTGAGGAGTATCCAAGCTCCTTGGCTGGGGTCAGTTTTGGGGCTGGATGGAGGCAGAGGGGGGCATCCTCCTGGGCTGCTGCAATGCCTCTGGCCCTGCTGCTTGAGGCTGGTCCAAGCCTCCCTGCTGCTGCTGCTTCTACTTCTGCCATAAGATCTCTCTCCTGCCTCAGTCTGGGAAAGGAGAGCTGGCCGGCTCCATCCGCCTTCCTTTGGGGAACGGAGGCCCTGCTCAGCCCAGGTTCCCAGGCTCCATTGCTCCAGGGGTCCAGCCCTCCACATTGGCCCTTTGGACAGGCATCTTTCCAAGGAAGAAAGCAACCGTTCCTTCACCCTTTTAAATTCCTTCAGCACATGGAAGTGAGGGTTGGATAGGAGTTGCTCTTCCCTCCAGACAGGGCTTCCCTGCTCCAGGACTTTTTGACTTGCAGTTTGAATGGCCCAAAAAGACCATCCCCCCCCCCCAGTCCACTCTGTGGGCATGTTGGATGTGTTGCTATCCATCCTCATGCACAAGCATCCCGTGCGGCAGAGTTAATGCAAAGGAGGAGAAAAGGAGGCAGGTCTCAGGAGGCTACAAAGATGGACTTTAATTTGCATGAAGGGCATCCCAAGGAGCAGCTGGACTGTCCTCCCTGGACGCTCTCCATCCAGGCAATCGCTGCTCCTGACCCACCAACCCTTCCTTCAACTCCCTTCCTTGCAAAACATTAACCAGGGAAGGAGGCGGAAGCTCTTGGTAGAAGGAAACCAATAGGGCTGCCTCCTTAAGGTCTTTCTGGACTCTTGTGCATTTTCCTGGTTAAGCACAGCCATGCAGCCTCATGGGTACCTTCCTGGGAAGAGAACCTGAAGGGAAAAGGGAAAGGCATTGCAGAAAGTGCTAACAAAAGGGGGAAAAATTCAAATCTTGAGTATTGTTTGATGGACCATTCTCCCCCATCGTTGTTGCCTTCAAGTTAATTCTGACTTAAGCCGACTCTAAGACGAACCTGTCACAGGAGTTTCTGAGGCTGAGAGTGTGTGACTTGCCCAAGATCACCCAGTGGGTTTACATGGCCAAGAGGGGAACTGCCTTGGGGGTGTCTGGTGAACAAAGAAGGCTGAAAACAGGCAAATCCTAAGAAATGAGATGCTGGTGGTCCAGCTGCAGGAGACCCTTCCTCCAAGGGCCCTGGGCTGGCATTGGGCCCCCAAGGCTGGCAGAGAGGCTGAAGGGCTGAGTTCCCAGCTACTCAATGGGCAATTGGGGGGGGGGATTCCTGTGGGGGGAGAGGGAAAGAAGGATCTGTTTCCACGTGTTATTAGGAGGAATTATCTCTATTAGTTTAGGAAAGGATCCAGGGGTGTTTGTGAAGCTCTTTCACCCAGGGCTTCATTTCCTCTTGACCCCTCCTTGGCCTGGGCAGCCTACTTCAAGGGGGAGAGGGTTTGCCACTGGGGCAGACAGGCCTGCCTTTGTTTTGCCTGGCGGAGGCTGGTGGCCTTTGCGGGTGGGGTGTCCCCTTTCTCCCCAAATGCTCCTGGGGCCAAGGGAAGCCACGTGTGTGTGTGGGTTTTGAGGCCAATGTGCGAAGGGGAGGTCTGGCCCCCAACCTCAGGCGCTCCCTTCCCTGGGCCTGGGGTCCAAGGAGCTGCCTCCCACACCTGGCCAAGTGTGATGGAGTGTGATTGTGAAGAAATGGTTGTTGCCTGAAGAGAAACCTCCAAGGCTTTTGTCTGGAGGAGCAACTGGGGGGAACTGACCCTGTAGATGGTCTCAGCATCACCTGGGGCTCAAGAGGCCTTGTCCCCTGACTTTCCATGGGGCACTTTTAGGGATGTTCTCTCCCCATTGTTCCTGTATGTCTCTCCCCCTGCCCTTGCCTTGCTGCTGTTGTCACTTCATCTCCCTTCAGACTGGAGACCCAGAATCACAGTCGGAAGGGACCACAAACAGCCTGTGTCTGCTTCTCAAAATCCCACCGCCTGCTTTTCTCCCTTGAAATCCATCCTGAAATCCTACCTTGGTCTCAAGGCCCCAGGAGGCATCCCTCTGCTGACCCCTCCTGCAGCCGGCCACATTGCTCACATCTGCCCATTGTCTTTCTCACCGTCTTCTCCTTGTGGGCAGGGTCTCTGTGTGTGTTTGTTTACATGGCTGTGCCCTGTACCCTGCCGATGTTAAATCACTGAAGGAAGGGCCCTGAGTGTGCCTTTCCCCTTCCTCTGCAAAGGCTGCCGCTGGCCACCCGGTCCTCTGATCCTGAGGCTGCTTCTGCTGCCATTGCTGTGCGTTGTGGCGCTCAGACACATGGCTGCCAGCTGCCCCAGCCGGGTGTCGCAGGCAGGCCTGGGAATCTGTGCATGAAACTGCGCCAGGCAGGGCTGAGCCAAGCCCTCGGGCGGCACACAGAGCGGGTTTATTTACTTCCTTTCCGTGTTTTACAAGTGAGACGCTGCGTGGTGTCTTGTTTGCAAAGGATCTCGGCTCTCCTGGCCCCGAGGCGCCCTGGCTCTCTTGTTCTTCCCCGGCTCCTGTGGACCAGATCCTTCCCACCAGGTGGAAGACAGATGCTCCCTCCCTCCCTCTCTACCTCCCTCCCGCCCAGCATCCCGCCATCTCCTTTTCCAAAGGACCAGAGGCAGCAGGAGAGATCAGACCCACATGTGCATGCCCATCCATACCCACACACACGTGGTCCACAGTCACAGGGGGCAGGATTTGCTCCCAGCCAACCTAGACCTGAGAAGTCCCACAGGGCCACTCCATCCCTGCAGGAACCCCATAAGTGTGCACCCTGCACCTCCCCACATCAGCCCACAGCTGAGGAAATGCCTGGATGGCAAAGGGAGGCGAGTGAGTGCTTTGTGTGCCGAGTGGGGTTACGTCATGATCCCCTCCTGAAGAATGAGGGGAGAAAGCGGGCCATGGCTCTGTGTGGGTTGAGGGGCTCCCCCAGATGCCACTTTCCTGCTTGATCCCCAGCTGGCTGTTGAGGGGCTGGTTGCCTGGTTGAGCTGGCATGCCATTTTTCTCCAATTGGAATTTGGCACCAGTTGCCCCCTCCTCCCCATGCCCTCCTTGTGGGTGATGTAAAGTCTGGTTTCCATGCCCAGAGAGAGGCTCATTTGCCCAAGTCCTTGGGAGCAGGATCTGTAGCTTCTATTTTTTGCTTTGTGTTCTCTTCTTCTTTCTCATGAAAGAAAAAGGAAAGAAGGCACTAATGAAAACAATGCAATACAGCTGCAATGCCGAGTTGTCCCAGCAGCTGTCTTCCGCTGGCTGTAAAGGCGGCCTTGCAGGGCTTTGCCATCCAGGTACCCGGCTTTGCCTTTCAGCAGAAAAAATGGAGGTGTATGCATGCACATTATAGCAGATTGTGGTGCCAAGAAAGAGAGCGAGAGAGTGCCAGCCAAGCAGCCTTCCTGCCTCAGTCGGTCAGTTGAGGAGAAGGAGAAGGAGCTGGAGCAGGTGACACAAAGGGACAAGAAACGAAGGCTGAGCAAAGGGAGGAAGGGTGGGAGCATGGCTGGTGGAGGGAAGGCAAGGCATGGCTGTCCCCCCAGGAGAAATGGCAGAAGCAGAAGGAAGGGGGAAGGAGAAGCGACTCTCAATCCTCCCGCCCATCTTCCTTACTGCCTGCCCTCACAGAGACTGCCCTATGGCCGTATCCAGCTGATGGTGGTGTAAGAGGAGTTGTGCCCATAAGACGACTGTATGTGCAGCAGTGCATTGAAGTGGGCAGAGTAGTGCCTTCTCTCCAGGAGTTGCCGCTGTGCATTGTCAGCCTTGCTCACCGGTTCCTGGTCCACGCACCTTGTGCTACGTTGGCACTCAGTGTAAGGATGGTGTAATGTAACTCCACTGGGGGATCTCTACATTATGGTGAAGCAATGATAAGGTTGTAGCCACTCTGTGTATAGCCTTTCACACAAACACACACACAAGCTCCCAGATCCAGCCTGAATCTTTCTGTAAAGGCAGCCCCAGTCGGGGTGCATCCCCCTCTCCCTGGCACCTCTGTGCCCCACTGCAGCCACTTCCCACCATTTGCAGCTTCTGCAACCATCCCTTCCTCAAAGCTCAGTATCCGGGCATCATTTGAATCCTGTGCTGGTGGGATGACCTTTTGCAGGACTATTGCGGGCAAGGGAGTCTGTGGACGTTCTCCCTTCAACCCCATCCCATCTTCTGTCCCAGAGACTGCCTGGTTCAGAGCTGGTCCATTGGCACAAGGGGGTGGTGGTGGTGAGTGGGCATGTACCCATGCGCATGCGAGTGTGTGTGCATGTCCGTCCAGTGATGCGCAGCTGTGGAGGTGAGGAGGCAGCGGCTCCACCGGCCTTTTTCTCTTTGCCTGGAAGGCAGTGCTAAAAATACCTGCCTGACCTTTTTTGTCTAGCCATCATTTTCAGGAACCAAATAAGAGGTGAGCAGCTGCGGCTGGAGATCAACACACAGCGACTCTCTCTCTCTCTCTCTCTCTCTCAATCTGTGGGTCTGACTCAAAGGTCTGTGGGGCCTGCCTCTCTTGCCCAGGGGCCAGAAGGTGGATCTGAACCTGAAACTGGGAAAGTCCAAAAGACCAGCCAAATAGGCACTTCATTATATCTCATGTAAATACAAACAACTGGTAAAATGGCAGAGCTTTGGGATTCTGAAGATCCTCACATTTAAGGTTTGGAAAGAAAGTGTAAGTGACTGTTTTCAAAACGAAAACTTACATCTTGAGGAAATCTCAGTCACTAATGTTAAATATCACGCTTCTAAGTTGCATTTACATTCACTGCACTCTTTTAAAAAAGCGGCAGAAATCCAACAGCATAAATAATGCCAAATGTTGAACAGGAACATGAAATCAAATAAAACTAGGTTAATCTGAATTTGGATGTTCAAAGGGAGAGCAGCCCTGTTTGTCTCTTCCAGCAAGAAACAAAGAAATCTTGTGGCACCTTTAAGGCCAACAGATTTATTTTAACACAAGCTTTTGGAGAAGAAACAAATCTGATTGTCTTAAAGGTGCCGCAAGATTCTCCTGTTTTGTCAAATTTTCTGACTCATGGCACCCCTAAGGCAAAACTATCTCAGGGCTTTCTTGGTAAGATTTGTTCAGAAGGGGTTTACCTTTGTCCTCCTTTGAAGCTGAGAGAGCGTGACTTTCCCAAGGTCACCCAATGGGTTTCCATGGCCAAGCAGGGATATGAACCCTGGTCTCCAGAGTCCAACACTCAAACCACTATGCAATGCAATTACTACTACCACTATTACTACTGCTACTACTACTGTTGTTGTTATCATTAGTATTTCTTCAGGAGGTTTGCCTGAGAATATCTGCCTGCAAGTCCCTCTCCATGATGCCACGTCTTCAAAAGGACAAGCTGAGCAAAGGCTAAACCTCACAATCTCTGGGTCCCAAAGGTGGACAGGTATGTCACCTGCCCATTCCCTCAATGTCTTTGGAGACGGATGGGGCGGCCTCTCTGGCCTGGAGGGAAGGTGAGAGAAGGAGGAAGGGGCTGCCTTCCACCCCCAGGCCCTTCCGGGGGGCCCTTGCCTGCCCTTGATGCTCCAGGCCTCCTGCACCCCAGCGTCGCTCAGCCCCTCCGGCGGAGCCAAGGCATTCCTCAGCACCTGCCTATTCCACGGTGATGAAACGGCTGCTCAGCCGGTGTCAAGCAGGAGACAATGACCTTGTGTCTCCTCTGTGGGCCTCCAGAAATGGCAGCTGAAAGATGGGGCCAAGGTCGGCCGCTCCTGCCGGCAGCAGCCTCATCACCGGGGCAGAAACAGGTTTACCTGTCAGCACTTGCACCTGGGGCCCTTGGAGGAGGAGGAGGCACTGATGGGGAGTAAGAATTCAGGGGAAGGAGAGTGAGCAGAAAGAGCGGAAGGGCATTCGGGAGACCCAGTGGCCGGGCAGCTTCCTCTCCTTGTTCCTCTCCTGGGGGCCTCAGGGGGATCCAAGCCCATCCCTGGATCCCTTCCATGCCAGGCCCCAGGCTTTGGCTCTCAAGGGCAGCAGCCCACCGGAGGCCTCTGTCTTCCCATTTCTCTCTTTGTGGGAGAGGCAAGGTGTGCACAGAGCTTTTATCACACCTGGTTTCTCTCGGATGCTCTTGCTCAGTTGCTCAGTGTTATCTGGCTTGAGAAAAGCAGGATGAAACTGCCCTCAGTTCCTAGATAAAGTAGCCCTGCAGGGTGCCCATGCTTCGTTTTATTTCATGGACAGACCACTTTCTGCTCTGCAAAACTGCTCTTGAAGACAATGCCATAGTTCAGCTGGTCAGCCCTTTTGGATGAAAACAGGCGACCCCCCCCCCATAGGCCAGCAATCCTCCTGGTGCTCCGGTGCATGCTCTCTTATGTACCCAGGTGCACTTTCTTGTACAATGGACATATTCTGTTTACAGCTGCACAGGTGGAGCTCTGCAAAGGCAACCATTTTACCTCCACCTTAATCCTGTGGTTAGTCCTGACCAGAGTAGAGCCATTGAATTAGTATGATTTACCTGTGGGTTAACTTATCATGCAACAATTGGCCTGCTCTAGTTGGACTGACCCACAAGATTGCAGCCACGCAGCTGCATGTGCTTGGAGGGCATGGACATCTTTGCCAGTGCCTTCCATGTCCCACTGGGTTTCCCTGGGATCATAGGATCACAGAACCACAGAGCTGGAAGGGGCCCCAGAGGCTCTGGAGTCCAGCCCTTCACTCCATGCAGGATCTTTAGCGAGAGCATCCTCAGCTGGGAGCTATCCGGCCTTTTTTTGGAAGACATCCAGAGGATGGGCTCCATTGCCAAACTCTGCACTTACTTACTGCAGAGAAAAGTTCCTTCTTGTCATCAATCGAACTTTACTCTCCTGTCATTTGAAACCATCAGACCTGATCACATTCTCTGGGGCACCAACAGTCCCTGTGGATTCTTCCCTGTTGCGCAGGGGGGCAGTCAGATGGCATAGTTGCGGAAGAGACACAACCACTTCCACAACATTAAATATCCAGGTGAAGGGTGATGCAGCACAACCACTGTGTCACACCACCTGAGCACACACAGGTTTACTCTATCTGAGCATGATGCAGGGCCCCAAGTTTTATGGTATAGCTATCTGAAGATCAGCATGTGCATGGGATTCAACACACACACACACACACACACACACACATTATGTGGTGATTGCTGGGTCTTTTGCAGCCTGCTCTAAAGCCTTTTTGTGAGCAGAGCTGCTGTTTGCACAACATGACCTCATTCCTGGCTGGCAATTTGGCCCGGTGGGCCGGGGGCAAGGGATAGGCGCTGCCCACAGGCTGGTGTCACAAAGCCCACTTTCCCCCGCCCCATGTGTGTGGGAGAGAGACACATTTCTGGGCTTCCTTCTGTGGGGCTGTCAGACCCCCCCTTCCAGCAGAAGTCCAGACGGACCTTTCTGCACGACGAGGGCCCCAGAACCCCCAAATGCTGTTTTCAATAAAAGCTCTCTTCAAAGAGTTACCACAACTCCAGAGATAAAATAAGAACCCAGCTGCCTGTAACCATTTTAAATCCATCAGTGGAGATTAAATTCTAAAGGGATTTTAGCTTTCAATATACACAGCCGAGTCTTAAGTACCTCTTCATTTTCTGCATGGGGGGGCAGAGGGATGGGGATGGGGAACGGCACAGAAAAAGACCCAAATCCGTCAAACTCTCTCTCAGTCTCTCAGTCTCTCTCCATTCTTCTAGACATCTCTGTACCGAATGCAGCCCAAAGCCTTTGTGATTTGGATAAGTGTGGTGTGGGGGAGAGGAAAGGAGCCCCCCCCCCACCCAACAGGGAGGACTAGAACAAGAGACAGGAGCCTTTGCACCCGACTAAGTGCCCTGCAGACTCGAGAAGGGGAAGGATGCAGGGGCCAAAGCTGGAGGCCCCTGCCTTTCCTTCTGATTCTGAAGCAGCCAAGGGTGGGACTTGGGAAAGTGACTTGCAGGGTCTACAACAGCCCGAACATCCCAGTGGTGATACTGGGGATCTCCCAGTGCCATGCTGCCGGATGGATCCTGGGACCTTTCTCAAGCAGTGGCCAAGTGGCCAGTGTTCTTGGGTGGCCACCTGTGTCCTCTTCAGGGCTACATGGAGTTTTGCAGAATGCAAAGGAAAGCCTCCAGATCAGCAGCATCTCAGCCTCAAAGACATAGGAGTGGACCCTAGTGATGGTTTGGGGAGGACAGCTGGACACAGCCCCCCAACTGTCTGCAGCAGCCTTTCCAAAGTGGCCTACGCAGTGCTGTCAGCACACAGTAATTTGTATGCATATAGGCCTGCACCCCCACTTTTTCAAGGCAGCTCCCTCACCTTGAGATTCCTCCTCCTCCTCCCCCTGAGGAAGAGAGAAGATCTGGGCCCCTGAGTCAGGCAGGGTGTCCCCCCAGGAGGGGTTCACCCAGCTGCACTGAGGCAGCAACAGGCAGAGATTCAAGCAGACTCCAGCGGCAGGGCTTCAAGGAGCCTTATGAACACCAGAATTAGGACTGGGAGCACCCATCCATCCAGTTTGGGAAGAGACAGATGTCTGGAAGGAAAGGGAGCAGCAAGGCTGCCAGCGAAGGAGGAATGCACATGCATGGCAGTTTTCACACTCACACAGATCACCTGGGAGTGGGCCGGGGGTGAGGGGAGATGCCCTCGACCTTCTGCTTCATGGGAATGATGGTACTTGCAAAGGAATCCTGCCTGGGGTGAAGTCGTGTCCCCAAAACCTCATCCTGATCTGGAATGCCAGGGATGCTGGGCCCGGCTGCCCACAGGCAATCTGGCGCTCCTGCTTCTTGATGGCAATTTTCCCCGGCTGTTGTGCCGCTCCTCTTGGCTGGCACCAGACCCCTCCAGATGAATGGGGCTGCGCTGTGGGCAGAATTCCCCCCACAGTGCTTTGTTTCCGTTGGGTGTGGCGTGGGCTGGGAAGTGTGGCACTGGGTGGGACACCTCCGCCGCCGTCTCCTTTGTGGCTCCATTCTCTCAGACTGCGTCTGGTGCATCTCTCCTTTTCAATGCCTCTGGCTGTGATGGTGGGGAAGATGCGGGGTGCTGGGGAGGTCATAGGCTCCTCTAGAAAGAGTCAGCCGAGGATGTCAGACCTTCCAGCCCAGCAATGGAGGCACCCCCTGAAGCCCCCTTCCCACTGTGCCCGGGCTGTCCATTTCCAGGCCCCTCTCCCTCCACCCCAGCCCCATCCAGTCCCTTGGCATCCAGAGGGCCAGGCTCACCCTGGCAGTGGGACCCAGCCACGTGGGAAGCCCTTGACTCACTTGGCCCAGTTCAGCTGATACACAAGAGTTACATCAGCCATGGCAACTCATGGTGTGTGTGAGAGAGTCTAGTTCTAGGATGGGGCACAGGCTTTGGGTCGTCCTCAGGATCCCGAAATCCAGTCCCCCTCTCCCCACCCCATGCAATGGTCCTGCTGGCCCTCCCTGCTCCTAGTTTGCCATCCCAGTGTGTCCCCACTTCCAGGTCTCCTGCCACTGGCTCCTCTTCCCCTCTGCACCATCTGCCTCTGAATGCAGGCAGTGCTCCCTCTGCCCTTCTTGCCCTCTCTGCCCACTGGCACAATCTCTTCCCTTCAGGAGGCTTGCAGGCCTTCTGAATGTGTCTATGGGGGGCAGTGGGGAGGAGCGATTAGCTGGACAGAGAGACGGCCCACCATCCTCTCATGTCTGCAAGAGAAGGCTGGGATCTTCAGGGCCCTTCTGTGCCCTTGACAACACTTTTGGGAAGTGCTCTTGCAACAGATTTTCTGGTCTGTTGCAAAGACCTGAGACCTGCTTGGGAAACTGAATGAGCAGGAAAGGGGGCAGCCGCCTCTTGAAACGGCATGTGCTGCTGGCTATAAATAGCTTCGCTGGTTCTAATTGAGGAGGAGGAGGAGGAGGAGGAGGAGCAAGAAGAAGAAGAAGAAGGAAGAAGAGGAGGAGCCCCCTCCCCCCGGGAGCCGCTTTCCCTGTCACCTCATGAAGCCCTTTGTTCATTTACTTGACAAGTGTAACCAAGCTTTCATAATTTATGATTGCACTTGGGAAGGTGTTCACACATGTTCTGAAACATTTTTGAAAATTAAAACTTAAAAAAAAAAGAAACCTTAAATGGTTTTGGTGACAGGGGAGTACCTTACCTGGGCATCCTCAGCCCTCCTGGGCAGAAGCTAGGTGGGACGGGTGGGATGTCGGTGGGATTTGGGGGCCAAGGAGGGAAGGGGCCTTCCGTGGCCACCTTTGGGCTGATGAGGCTGGAAGAAAGGCCCTGCTGTGCGCTGGGGACTCAGGTGAGGACAGTCGGTCGCTTGGGAAGACAAGGCGCCTTTTGTCTCTGTTGCTTCTCTTCACAAAGGCTGGGAGTTCTGAACGCTTCCAAAATAAACACAAACCCAGACAATTACTTCCATTCCGCTTGAAACTCCCCGGCTCTCATCATTCCTGTGCCCTGACACCTCTTTTGGGGTCACAGTCTCTGATTCCCAAAATGGGGTTTTCTCCCCCTGCCCTGCTCTGCCCCCTTCATTGCTGGACTTGGCTCCCTCCCCCCAAAAGAGGGGGCAGCCGAGGGGAGCTCCCTGGGCCTCCCTTTTGGGGACAGAAGTTGGGAGATCTTTGGAGAAGCAACCTCAGAGTGTGGTCAAAGTGGAAAAAGTTATTAATGGGAAGAGCCGGAAAGGCAGGAGAGGCGGCAGGTGCTTGTTTTTGCCTGAGATACTGACAAAGGGAGGATTCCTCTCTCCCTTCTCCCTGTTGAGAGAATGGAGCTCAAACCACTTTTGCTTTTAAACTCAGTTTGCAGCATCTGAAGTAAGCTGAGGAAAAAAAAAGGAAAGTGGGAGGAGGCGAGATAAACCGGGACATTTTAAAAGGAGCCGAGAAAGTGGGATGGCACACCAGCATCTGGATTTGCTTCCAACTAGAAGGGGAAGCTCAGCTTAGCTCAGTTGGGGAAATGAAGTAAATGTGAATTACATGGCTATTCTTCTCCAATGCCACATTTCACCCCCATCTTCCCCCTCCTCCACCATTTATCCCATAAAAACACGTGCTTCTGAAAATTGATGCCAACGTGGTAACCTTTCCCCTTTTTCCTTTTTTCAACACCTGCCAATAAGATATCATTTACAAGTGGTGAGTCAACAGAGTCTCTTTAACCAAGCATGATGCTTTTTAAAAGAAGAAAACACCAACATGAATATGCATTTCCTTCAATGAATAGTTTACGGCTGGAATGTGAAGGAAAGGCGCTGGTGATTATGAAAGTGTTTTGAGAAGGAGTTATCAAGGAAGGAATTGCACAGCAAGAACTGCAACACAACAGCCGAAGATATTTCAAGAATCTGCTGGCTTTGTTCACTGTCGGGAGACACTGACTGCTCCGCAAAAGCACAGAATGCAATTTCTGGTTTTCTGCACCCCTTTGGCTTTCCCAAGAGCTGACCTGGCCTCTTTCATGCTGCCAATGCCCAGCGCAATGGGACCAAAGTACAAATTAGCACAGGGGTCTGTCCAGACAGTGGAGCTTATCACACAGCTTTAAAAATTGACTTACCACTCCCAAATTCTAATTTGGGCTGCTTCCCGGCTTTTCAAATCGGCCGGCTGAACTCGGATTCTGTCCAGACATTACGTGGGCTGCACCTGTCCGGTGGCATCGGCAGCAAAAATCCATGCGATAGGATCAGGATGCAGCCTGAATTAGAATTTAATTCAGGAGCAGTAAGTCAATTATTAAAGCTCTGCTTCCCCTCTGAGCCATCCTTCCTCCAGGCTCCCACTTTGGACCTCTGTCTCTTTCAGGGTCAGACCAATGGCAGGCTCATGGTCAATGGAGTCACTTCCAGGACTTTGGCAAGGAGGTGGCTGAATCCCCAAAAGAGAGTCTATGGAGGAGAAGATGGCACACAAGCAACTGGAGGAGTGCCTGCTATATCTTGCAAACAGGGCTTTACATAGGACTGCTGTGGGGCATGATGGCAGCCTGCAGAGGGCAAATGAGACAATGCCCCAGGGATGCCCTCCATCAAGAACAAAGGTGCCCATACAATCAGGGGCAGGAATATCACATGAGCAAGGATGCAGACAACCTTGTTTGCTGAACAGAATCTCTTCCATAGGAAAACAGGGGTCCAGAGTGTCTGAGAAGACAGTAGAGAAATGCCCACACTTTGCATCCCGTGTGCAAATACGGCTCCATTGCCCTGGCAGGCGAATGTCTGGGCTCCCCAAGAGCCTGCTGCTCTTCCTGGGCCTCACCAGGAGGCTCCTGCTGCCCCTGAGCCGGTCCCTGGTCCCAGCAGCCAGTGCGCCTTCAGAAAGAGGTTGGTTCCTTAGATTTCTGCTTCCTAGGCCTAGAGATCTGTCATAGTCCTTTAGGCTTCTGTTGACATACTCCACGTCTACGGCAGAATAACAACTTGTTAGTGTGGTGTTCAAAAGAATATTTGTTGTTTATTATAAAAAGAAACTCAACATTTCTGTTTTAAACCTGTGCATCTTCACATTTACATAAATGCTTGCTGGGTTTGTTTTCAGTTAGAAAATAACAAAATCAGAAAAAGAAATGACTCCGTGCTTTGTTGATTTCCTTCACAGTCTGGGATTTTTGTTCTGCAGCTCTGTCCTCCTCCCCTCCATTCTGTCCTCAAAGCATGAAGGTGGGAATGTCCGCTGTGCCCCCCCACGGACCCCTTTCCATGGGGCTGACCTTCCAGGCTCCTGCTCCTTGAGCTGCCAAATCTTCCTTCGGGGAGCTGGCAGAACAAGAAATGCACCTCCCTCCACCAGGCCCAGAAAATGCAACTAGACTCAGAGGCCACAGTGCACAGCCCTTGCTGGACTTGTTGCCTCTTTAATGCATCTTCTTTGGGGAGTCCATGATTACCTCAATGCTGGTGGTCGGAGGGGCTTTATGGCTCCCTTTCCCCTCATTGGCCTGTGTTGCCCTTGTAGCTCTTCCAATGGACCTTGGCAGAAGAAGGGCCTCAAACCAGAATTGATCTATAAATGTAGTGGATTGAATTCTGCTGCATGGGCTCCATTCTCTCATCAATGTACTGTGAGCTGCTGTGTGTCTTCATGTGTGATAGGGCCCCCCCTCCCCTTGTTGTTGTTTTACCTAAACTCTTGTCCTTCGTGAATCTCTGCTATAACCTTTCAGCCCCACTTTTGGGAATGCAGAGAACTACATTCTGCATCTTTATTCCTCCCCAAAAGAGGTCACCAACCATGCATGCTCCTGGGCAGCTTCTCACTCCCCGAGCAGCCGTTTTGGAGCCCCATGCACCTTGTCTCACCTTCTTCTGCCTCCTCCAGCCCTGTTTCCACCCCTTGTTGCCATCTCAGGCAATCTGAATTAAAAATGCAAGTCTTGGGCATAAAAATAAGATGTTGGCGTCTGTGCCAGTTGATGAAATGCCTTCATGCATATGTACCTCTTTCATCATGGGTCGTGGCAGTGATGAATGTCTCTGCATCCCTGACAGTAGACACACAGGCCTCCGGGCAGAAAGGCTTGCCTTGGATGCTGTTTTAATGGCTCCCCTTAACAGAGATGGGGGAGGTACATCCATATGCGTGCGCACCAGGCCATCTTCAGCCCAACATGCCTGCGGTCGGAACTAGTTCTGAGTGACATTGGCACACTTACGTTTCAGACCAACCTTTGTACACCAAATTACCATGTGCATGGAAGAGAGAATGAGAGACAGAGAGAGAGAGCAAGAGAGTATGCATGAGAAAGCCATGGCATCGTGTACTGGTATGTTCCATATTTCTGGGAGCATGCTCTAGAAGGGATCTCCATGCAATGGGCATGCACATCCATCCATCTCCGGTGTGCCTATTCCTCTTTGTTGGTCAACCTGTCAGTCCTATTCCTGGGCAGATAAAAGCACCAACAATTATGTAAGCAGGATTTTCTTTTTGCAGGGTGGCATTGAGACGGGCAAAGTGGGAAGCCCCAGGGAGGCTGGTGGTCATCCCAGGTGTGGCGGCCACCTGTAGTCCACTCACTGATCACTTGTCTGCAGGAGGTTGGTTGCTCTTGTTATGATCATTACTGTTACTATTTTACTCATTTACACACTGCCCTTTCACCAATAATGGGAATGAAGACTGCTTGCAATAAAGTAAAAAGAGTACAGATCCAAACTATACAAAAACAGCATGCATGTGCGCACACACACATGTAGGCAAGGATCTGGGGCTGAGAGATGCTGGTGAAGTCCCACATGGCGGAGGGGGGATATGGGGCCAGGCACCAGGGAACAGCCAGCAACATCCCCCATATTAACAGGCTCCCCGTATTCATCATTCATCCAAGCCTCTAATTGCTTGGAGCATTTACAGGGAAATAAAACTAATGGGGCAGTGACCTCCAGAGTCTTGGAGGGCCATGTCGATCTATCCAGGGGCTCTAATTGCCGATTTATGTGTCTGGCTACCAGGCCGCCTGGCCACAGGGCTGTTTTTCACTCCAGCTTGAAAGAGAGGAGCAACCTTTCCTTTGCCTCCTCTGCCACTTCCTGCCCCAGACACAGCCAATAGATGATGGTCACTTTCGGACCCTTGAGCTTGGACTGGCATGGACTCTGCCCTCTTTGGCCCTTTTGCCAGGAAACCCAATAACAGCAGGGTCCCTGGAAGGGGCTGTTTACCTGCAACACAATTGCTTGCTTGATTGGTTGGTTCTTCCAAAAGGGCAAAGTGAAATCAGATTTTGGAAGCAAGATGAATGTGAGATTTTGGAATTGTCATCTATGAAATATTGGAGAGTGTGTGCCCCATGACTTCTGGGGCAGCCCCAATGGCACCCATTTCCAGCCCATGCTGTGGTTCCCTGGAAAGCCATTGTGGCCAGGGCTCTCCCAAGGAAGGAAGAGGAGGACTGTTCCCGAACACTGGAGGGATCCCTGCTCCCTTCTGCTCCCTTCAGGGGGGTTCCCTTCTTGGCCATGCCTCGAACCAGATCTCTCTCTCTCTCTCTCTCTCTAGCCAGAAAGGGGGGGGGTCCTCTTGCTCTCAGCCCCTTCCTGCCCCCTTTTACAGGGGTACCTGGCTCCAGCCTTGTGGGGGCCACCTCCTTCCAAGGCCACAAAGCCCCCCTGAGCAGTGGCAGGGAGTTGCAAAGTCCTGCCCTTCACCTCATGAGTCTCTTGGCCTCTCCAGGAGTGAATCCAGAGAGGGTTTCAGCTCCTTTTAATGGGATTTATACTCTCATCCCCACCCCAGGAGTTCCCTGGAAAAGGGGGTGGTTTCCCTCCTTGCTTTGCAGCCGAGAGGCCAGTGCTGGGCTGGAGGGCAGAGATGAAATGGGGCTTCACTGCGTCCATGGACTCCCCACTCGCCGGTCGGTTGCTGCCGCCAGCCCAGCTGCTGGTAGTTATGTTTCATTCTGGCTAAATTAGTTTCCTAAGCCTTATTAAATAAACACGCAGTTTTTGCAAGCTCCAGGGCCGGCCTCCTGGTCACAGTCAGCAGAGGGGCGATAGCGGTGGGGCAGCCCCCCAGGAGGGAAGACGGGGGCAATTTCAGGGGAGGGGGCTCAGTAGTGAGGGGTCAGGGTGCTTCTGGGGCCTTTGGAGGGAGACCAGAATTTCAGGTGCTGTCCAACAACAGGGGCCAGTTCAGATGGAGAAAATAATCCAGGATGAATCTGGTTAAATGTTTATTGTTCACATGCATTTTGAATGCATCCAATTAAGTAATTTTTTTGGGGGGGGGAGACTGCCAAAACTCCCATCTAACCTGGGATAATCGATAATGATTTCCCCCTTATTTTATAAAAAAGATTTGCATTTTTGGCAGTGTGAATAACTGATGCGCCAGCAACAAAATGTCTGGCGGGGTCACAGGTTGGGATGTAGTGGAGGAAGGAAGAGAATATCAGTCTCCATAAGAAGAAGATGGACTCTCACTTGCTGTGTTTGTGTCACTAAAAGGATGTGGGCCAACCTCTCCTTTCCCCAGATGAGAGCTCCCCAGAGGGACCCAACAAGGCAAAGGCAAGGAGAAGACCCTTCCCCTCTCACAATGGAGGAGACCCCCTTCGCACACTTTGGCCGGAGTGACACAGTCTGCTCTTGTGTTTTCTGCCCTTTGGCAAAGGCTGGGGCAGTGTTCAGAGCAGGTCTTCTTAGTTGCAGCCTTTGCTCAGCAAACCTCACTTTGAAGGGAAGCCAGTCTGTTTTCTTAAACCCTGTGAATCCTGAAATGAGGTTCAGAAATTCCTGTAAGATTTGCATCATCTTCACCAAAAGCCTGTTAGCGCTGGGAGCGTGTGGCTGCCAACAATTGCCTCACGAAGCCAAAATGCAACCACAAAAGAAGCAGCGCTGATTAGGAAAAAGGCTGCCCCCTTCCCTCTCCCCCCTGAGCCTGGCTCTGCCCCCCAGATGCCTCCAGATCCCACGAAATGCCTCTGTGTGGTCCTGCCCTCCCTCAGTTTGACGCTGCCTGAGAACGGCCCCTCCTGGCCCGGGATTTTGGGCCGCCAGCTCCAACCGGGGCAGATTCTGCCTGGTTTTGATAGAATGTCATTATTTTTAGAGTCAAAGGTGCAATTGACAACTGAATCCTGCCGATCACAAAAAGGCGGCTGGGAAACCGAGACCTTGCTGTTCTTGGACCTTTTCCAGGCATCCGCTGGGCCAGATAGTGCGCTGGAGATGTCGCATTAGCCGCAGCCCCATCTTGGGCACGGAGGCGGTGCATGGCCTCCTCTGTTTTGGATCAAGACCAAAGGGTTTCCAGCCTTGGCAACTGCCAGCCTCTCAGCTCCAGAAGGAAACCATTTGGGCCTCTCCAAGCGTAATGGGAGCCGACCTACATGTGGATCTCTCTGTGCGCATGGGTTCGTGGAGGGCAGGAGGCGCACACAGAACTTGTTTCTGTTGGAAATTGCAGCTTCCGCACTGAAACCAGTAACCTGAACCTGGGTGGGCATGTGCACAAGGGAGTGACGAAAAATGCACAGTTATAACCTTGGTGGCTTTTTGCAGCAATTTTGATCTTGTTGAGAAAAAAAGGAAGGCATGGGATGTGATTAATTTTGTTTTATACACATTAAGAGTTTGTTTTATTGTTTTCTTTAAAAAATATAGTCTGTTGAACTGCAGTTAAGAACTGTGTATATTATGTAGAGCTGCCTTATGCATTTTGGTTTTTATTTTTGGTGCCTGGAGGTAGGCTGACACCAAAACGGGCCGGTCATTCTGGACTGACGTTCCCTGCAGTTTCCAGTTTGCTACATTCAGGGCTCTAGAGATAGGAGGAAGATCTTTGACTCTTATATTCTTTGCTTGGAAGGGCAAATGTTTCCCCTTGTTATCTCCCTGCTGCACGAGAAAACAAATATTTCCAAAAAATTTTCAAGCACTATTCATATGTCTTGAGAAATCATTCTGTACTGATGCACAGAAGTGGGCTTCTTTTGTAGAAAAAGTCACATGACTCTGTGCAGAATAGTTGCCTAAAAACTTTGGGATGAATGAATATTGGGCAAAAACTTTTTTAAAAGCTGGGCAAAATTCTCACCTGTGTTATGCTTCCCTTGACGGTGTTGCCATGTGTCAGGAAGGAACAGCCGTCCCTTTTGTAGACCCAGGAGGGTCCCAGAGGCTCTGGGACCACTTTGGCGGTGGCCCTTTGATTCTCCCGAGCTGATCTGTTGGCCCAACTGGCCCACGACTGGGGAACCGGGACAGCTCCCAGGGCCAATGCTTCCCTCAATTCCAAGCCTTTTTAGGGGTTCCATCTCAGACAAAAATGTGCTTTCCCCAGGACTATTTTTCCTTTGAAGAACTCACCGAAATATTTTTTAAAAAAGAGCTAAAGCAAGGCTGTGCAAACTCTGCTTTGGAGGAGGATGGTACTTTCTGGGGGTGCCTGCAAGTGGGCTTCCCCTGGTTTTTAACAGCAGCCACAGCATTGCTAGGCCATGAAGTTGCCCACTGCGATTGCACTCAGAGTTGTCTCTTCTGCAGAGACCAGAGCAATGCCTGGGGGATTCCCCCCTTCTCTACTGTTAAGCAAAGGGGGAAAGCCTTGTGCCAGCCTGGAGGTGGCACTGGGAAGGTGGGGGATGCCACGTGCGGAATGGGGTCCGTGCCCACTTGCCACGGGAACTGGCTAAGAGCAAAGCAGGGCGGCAGGAGGATCCAACATTGTGGCCGGCAACAGCAGAAGCAGCAGCTCAGGGTCTGATTATTCTCAGTAAGCTGCTTGTTAACTTGATGCAGAGGAAGACTGATCTGGGGGAAAAAAGTATTAGATGAAGACCTAATCCCAAACCCACTGGAATAACTTCTTTATAGATTGGGCTCAAAATTATTTTGGACCACGGACTGATAATCTGCTCACAGCTGATCCAAAAGCAATAAAAAAGGAGTGAAGTGGGCTCCAGGGAGTCTCCCCACAGTAGACCAAGGGCGACACGGGTTGCGCAAAGGAGGCACGTGCCTCCATTTTGTCCACTACCCGCCTCAGCAATAAGGAAGGCAGTATTGCCACCAATGCCAGAGGGCTTGATTTACAGAAATCCAGGCAGAAGGACCAATCCCTGCCCAGAGGAGCTTCCAGGGCACACTTCAGAGGAAGGTCCATCAGAGCCAAGAGGAAGATGGCACAGTGGTGGAGCTGGTGGCCGTGCGGACATCAGGCTCGGCCAAGTCATAAAAGCCAAAGCGCCTACCTTGACTCACCAGGTGCCCCAGAGGTGGAGTGATGCTATTAAAAGCCATATATTTTTATGGCTGCTCTTTAATGCCACACATTAAAGCCCACAAATCTAGAGATGCTGTTAAATTGCCCTGAAAATAAAATAAAATATGTCTTGCAAGTGTGGCCAATGCGGTTAAAGGCCGGGAAGGCTGCCTTGCTCCGAAGTCATGCACCAGCTTTTCCCGGTGACTCTTCTCCTAAATGCTGCCAAGGGTCCTCCTCCAAAGTGCCAAAGAAAAAGCCTAAGCATGTGGAGGGGAGGGGGTTTGGGAGGAGAAGAAAACCCATCTATGACTCCTGCATCACTTGGGGGCATGACTGCATTGACTGGTGATTTGGAAGTTTGGAGAAAAAGAGTTCCCAAATGGAAAGGGCCCCCAGTATGGATGCTCTGGGGACAGGAGGCTCTTTGGGGAGTAGGATCTGGCCCAAGGAGACCCCAGAGGCAGGCAAAGGAGACGGCTCCAGCAAATGGCTCAAGGAAAACCTGGCTCAGGCCAAACACTTTCTTCAAGAAAAATAGGCCACGCGGATCTCTCTGCGCTTGCAAGTCATGTAATAGGAAGCTGGTGTCACCGTGTCTGACCCGGGACCCATCTGGAGGCAATTCTGTTTCAACATCTGAAAAACTCATACATATTTCTCATCTGCTATCAGATATAAAGGGGTCTCTTTCACTCTCCTCTCCCCGTGGCTCGGTCGTGTGTACACATGCACGGGAGGAGGCTTTTGTTCATTTCTGTCCTCCCGAACAAGCTGTAATAAGGTTTTGCCGTACACCTCAGAGAGAGAAAGAGAGCTCCTCTTTCTTTAAGGCTTTCACTCCAAAAGAGCTGGGAAATTGCTCTTGCATTTACTGAAGTTGTCTTTATTGTATCTTAAAACAGGAGTGAGTGAATTAATAAGCGTGAGTGAATGACTTGGATTAAAAGCAAGAGGTGGTTTCACCTCTTTGCTTGGCATTTTCCCCTTTTCAGTTGGGACTCATCCTGCCACTCTTTGCCTCTTGCACAAAGTGTTGCGTTGTGTTTTGGGTGCTCCCCTCCACCCCAAGAACCCTTTCTCTTTGTTTGCCATTTTGCCTGACAAAGAGTGCTTAGGAATCCCCAAATGGGGCACTGCTCCCTGACTGTGAATTGGCTCCAAGAGGAAGACAGCTAGCCTGGCTCGGAGGGTGACATGGTGATACCAGCTTTCAGAGAGAGCTATTTAATTTCGTTGTTTTGAACACTTCCCTACATTCTCTGCTGATGCCCTAGACACTGCTGGATCACAACTCCCATCATCCATAGTCCATCCCTCATCCTTGCCTGCAGTGAGGGATCAGGGAAGTAGGAGTGAGGCACCCCATCCGTCCATCCCCCATCAGCAAACGAGCAGCAAAACACGGGAGGCCTCCTTTGCCCCAGCATTGCCCCTTTGTGCCAGCCAGCAACTGAATGTCAAGCTTGGCCCTCCTTGGCAGCCAATGAAAACAATGTCCCACCTCATCTGTCCTCAATTGAATGGACTTGAGTGGTGTCAGAGCCAGTTGCCACCAGCCATCAGCTCTGGTCCAGGCGGGCAGCTTCCTTCTTCTGCTCTTCATTAAAGAGACATCTCTAGCCATTAACTCTGCAAAAGCCTAGGTGAGGGTCTCTCTTCTCCTGGCGCAAGGCCACAACCTGATCCTTGCCATGCGCATCTAATTCAGTATGAACCACTGCCTCCTCAGTGCCATTGATTACCATTCTGCATACTAATAATACATGCAGGCCCAAAGGCGGGTTAGTCCCAGCTAGAATAAGCCTAGTTTGTCATGATTGGATTTATAAAGTCTAATGAAGAGGATTGGGGCCATGACCTGTGTGGCCTTAGAACTGGGAACATCTCAGGGTCCCCCCAGTGCTGGGCTGACTCCCCCAGAAAATCCTCTGGGGTGGCATTGGTGCCTAGTGGGCACACCAGGCCATCTTTAGGTCCGGCTCTGCTGGTATGTGGGTGCTGGTGGCCCCTCGTTTTCTTCGTTTCTTCCTCCTCCATTTTGCTGCTCCAGGCTGAAGGTCCCAGGCAGGAAAGGAGAGCTTCCCGCCCTTATCCCAACTCAAACAGGAAGATTCATTAGCTGTAAAAATACACATTGCCTGGACCTCCCTCCAAAATCCGACAATTTATTTTACTCCAGGGCAGCCAAACTGAGATGAATACACTGAGATGAATGGAGATTTCCAAGGGGAGCTCAGGAAGAAGAAAATGGAAAGACTCAGTCTGGCTCAGGAAGGCTGTAGGGAACCCAGAGTCAGAGGAAGGAAGGAAGGAAGGAAGGAAGGAAGGAAGGAAGGTCTGACTTTGGCCCAGGACACAAGGAAGGGGACCCTGAGGAGACATGGGCTGACCAAGTGGCTCCGCAAAAAGCCAGGGATGAGACGGGGAGACAAATCCTTTTTTCCACACCCCGAAATGGAAAGGATGCACTTGTGCAAAATTCCTGCAGCCTTTGATCCAATTCTGTGTGGAGTTTTCTTGGAGGGAAATCGAGAGGCTGATGCTCATGAGAAGCACTTGGCCGTTGGCAGTCTCACATATTTCCCTTCGGAAGCTGTCCCAGCGTCTTTTCAAGGGCTAAATCGGTGCAGGACTGGAGCCTGCGAGAAAGGAAAATGAATTTTTAATAATGTAGCAAGGATCAAATGCGTTGGGAAAATGTGTTTTTCTTCTCAGAAGCGGAGCATACCACCATGTAGTTGAGGCTGCAAAATCGACTTCTCTGCAAAGTGTTTTGGAATACAGAGGAAATATCCTGTTGGTCGGGAACCACTGTGACCTGAAGGAGGAAATCGTTTCTCTCCTCTGGTTCGCCAATAAATCAGCAAAATGAACAGCTAGAAAGTGTGTGTTTAGCCTCAGAAAGAGGCATATGGGTCTGACTTTGGAGGACCTTCTCCCCAAGCATTCCCGCCCCACACGCTCTCTCACTTCCTTGCCCACATGCGCACACACTTGCCCAAGAGGCAGCCTTGTTAGTCTGACTTTTATCTGCCCAGATGTGAGGAAGTTGCAGCCCTAAATGCTATTGTTAGCTGGGAGTAAAATAGTGACCTTGCCTCGTTTAGGTTTACCTCCATGTAGATTCACCATCCAGCCGTGGATTCCATGTGTCCAGTCAGTGTGTGCACTTGATTTCAAGGCACTTGTTGGTGTACAGCGACCCTATGAACACCTTCAGATTTTCTTGTTCAAGGAGGTTTTTTCTTTTTCCTTTTTTTGGGTTTGTATGTTGGACTACAGCTCTGGAGAGCTGGGTTTGAACCCCCACCCGGCCATGGAAACCCACTGGGTGACCTTCGGCAAATCCCACTCTCTCAACCTCAGAAGAAGGCAAAGGTAAACCCCATGAATAAATCTTACCAAGAAAACCACAGGACAGATTCAACAGGTTGCCATACATCAGAATGACTTCAAGAAACAAGATAACAAACAACAGTCCTCTGAAATAGATCCTACAGTTTTTGGTATTCATTGGTGGTCTCCCATACAAGTACTCACCAGGTCTCCACCCTTAGCATCTGAGATCAGGCAAGATCTGGTGAATTCAGGGTCTTCAAGTTGCCTGTCCACTTATGGCAACCCTGTAAAGGTTTTCTTAAGCAAGGAATAACCAGAGGTGGCTTTGCCAATTCCTTGCTCTGAAATAGAGCTCCCAGTACCTCAGATTCATTGGTAGTCTACCATCCAAATGCTGAGCAGACCCGACCCTGCATTTAGTTTCTGAGATCTGGCGCTTTCAGGGCATTTCAATCTCCTGGGATCTACTCTAGTTGGGACTAACCAACAGGATCCCAGCTATGAGTCACACAATGGCCACAGAGACACTGGGACTAGAAATGTCTGGTTGGTTTACACAATTGTGTAAGTTGCTGTACAGAAGCAGATGGAGGCTTTTGTCCAGTGTGGAACAGTTATGTGTTCCATGATACTTTCCTTGTGCTACACACCCCTTCTGTTGAATGCCAGCATTGTGCAACTGTACCAAGATGTGTGCAACTGAATGCAAAGCTAAGCATGTGATACCATTGTGTGTGCAAAATTTGCATTGCTTATGGATGGTGAGTATAGATATGCATGCACCTTTGGTTGTATATTTGGTTGCATGCTGGGTGTCTTGGTTCAGCTGCTCAATGACCCCATTGAACCCAAGGTTTGCATAGCATAACCCCATATAAGGACATCTATGCTACACAACTCCAGTGTGTACTCTGTGTGTGTGTGTGTGTGTGTGTGCGTGCATGCATGTGGGGCGGGGGGAAGGAAGGGCATTTTGTACAGAAACCCTCCTGTGTGCTGTTGCAGCCCCAGGGGAAGCACAGCTGCCTGACCCACACTTGAAAAACAATCTGTGCTCCAAAGTGCGCAGCAGCCGAGAGAACATGGCAGAGGGAGGCAGGAAGCGGAGGAGACACCCCGGTCCAAAAGCCATGGCAAAGCAGGGTGAGATAGAATTGCAAACTGGAAGCCGGCCAGAAAACTGGAATAACCTTTAAATGTTTGCAGGAGGGAGGGGGGCTGGGTCCTTCTCAGGGTGCCTTTGCTGTGAGTTGAGGGTTGCCCAGGCTGTGAATGAGAAAAACAACGTATGCGCACACATAGATACTCACAGACTGACACAAGATACTCCTCTCTAGAAGGAAATCACAGCTGAGAGGGGGGCAGGCCTCCTTGACTTACTCCCCCGCTGCCTTTGGGGCTTAGGATGAAATGCTTAGAATACTTCTCTCTGCTCAAAGCCCCACAGTTTGGGCCAAGAGCCCCCTCCCCAGTTGGCAGAAAAATCTGAAGACTGCACCTTTGGACCCTTCTCCATTTGCTGAGTGTAAGAGGTGGAGTTGGGGGCTTATTTGTTATTAAGCAGTGGTAGAAATAAATAAATATATAAAGTAAAATGTAAATTAAAGAAACCCCAATTTTACTTATTTTATGTAAGGATTTTTAATTTTAAAAAGTCCTCAAAGGTCACATCCCCAAACCCTGCCAGGGTCCTCCATCCCAAGGGAACCCATCCTGCAATCGCCACTTGGGAAACCAGTCCAGCTCCAGAAACAGCTGTTCCTTCCTGAGATTTTCCTGGACTTTTCGTTTCTCTCACACCCCACTGAATTTTGTATTGTCTGCCAGCATGAAGAGTTCTGGAGTCCTCGATGATACTTGTCACTCTGACCCACCTAAAGCATTACACGGCTCGAGGGATGAGCAGAATACTCACCGAAAAATGGGGTCTATTGACACTCAGGGCTCTCACCCCACTGAGGGAAAGGAAAAACTTCAGGCTGTCTTGGGAGAAAGTTGTGCAAAACTGCATGTGGATTTCCCATGCAGAAAATATGATTTGTGCAAAGAAAGCGGTACTAGATTTGCATAGGAAAAAAAACACACAGAAAGAAAATGCAAAACCGTGCAAGTTTTAGGTACTGTTTACAACTTTATGCAATTTACCCAAATACTCGTACACTGATTCCTGCACAGGAAAAAAAATACATGTAGTTTGAAAGCAACAGAAATGTTTTTGTTCAGGAACCAGGACATTTTGCATTCTGCACACATGCATTCAGCAGGAAAATACATTTTCTGTGCCAGAAACTGCATGCACTTTTTGCACATTTGTTCCCATAAAGTCCCCCAGTATGAGTAGTGCTCATGAATTGCAGAGAAATCTTCTTTGTATTTTCACAGTGCAGAAAGAAGAATATTTACAAGATGATTCATTCTTGCTTAAGGGAGAGAAATAAGAGAAGACGTGATTTCCTACACAGCGCTGTATGTGATTTCCTTCAAATATATGTCCAGATATTTTTGCAGATATTCATCTTTCCAGAGATATCCCAAAACCTGTCACTAGCTTCCGTTCCCTTCTGTTCTTACTGGCAACCCTTCTGAAATCTTCCATCACTTCCCCATGACTCTCCACCCACCCACCCACCCACCCACCTTTCTTCTTTCTTTCTTTCTTTCTTTCTTTCTTCCAAAAGTGGACTCAGCGTCCGATTAACTTTGCGCCAGCCCCCCTGACTACTTTCCGGGATTAGAAATCCACTCGGTCGTATTCCTTCCTGGCCTTGCACCTGCTTTTCACATCTCACCTCTCCTGCTGATGACTTTTTAATCTTCCCCACAGTTGTTGTAACTTGGCCTATGGATGTTTATTTTATGCCCCTCGGTGCCTCCTTTGGTTGTTATCTGTGGGTTTATTTCTAATGCATGAGCTAATTAATTCCCTAGCAGAAGCATTCAATTTCTTTTTCCAGGAAATACAAGGGGAAACAATTTATTGGCGTTCCCTTTAAAAGGAAGCCAGACTTTACAGGTGTGTAGCACAGGACTCCCTGTACCTCTCCGCTGCATATTTGGCAGGTGGAATACCCCACTTGTGGGTCTACAAAGCCCACCGATTTAATCCAATTCAGACAAAGTTATAGCTGTTTTTGGATTTGCCTTGGTAGCCAGTGGGAGGCAAGAACAGTTGACTCGGGATGTGAGCTGACTCAGTCTGGCTCCAAATCAAACCTGGCAGAAACCAAGCAAAAATGGCCTGCAGCATCCTGGGAAGGGAGGTCTGCAGAGTCTGGGGGCAGCCACCGAGAAGACCCTCTCTCGCTCCAGACATCATCTTCGTGAGGCTTTGGGGGCTTCTGAGAAGTGGAGTAGGCACAAAATGATGGGACGACGATGACGACAATATTTACATTTATAGATCTCCCACCTTTTTCCCAGTCTGGGATTCAAGGTGACTTACAGCAGCTATAACATAGCTAAAAAGTAAACCTAACACAAAAGTTAAAGATACCAGCTATTCAAAGCAACAAAAAAAGGAAACACAGATAGAAAGTTCAATGAAATTTTGCAGGGCCCCTTTGCCCCCTGAGCAGTCAGTCCCCAAAGGTCTGCTGAAAGAGAAGGGCCAGATCCCTGGAGCCGAGGGTTGAGGGTCCCAAGAGAAAGGCCTCTTGGAAGTCCACCGACCACCTGGTCTCCCTTTTGAGGAGGGGAATCTTCCTAGCCCCTATCATCTCCTGAGAAGGCAGAGGCAACTGGAGGGTGGGAAAGGCAGCGTGGATCTGGGCTTTCTCTAAGGACCATGTCAACACCGTGCAACAGTTAGGCATCCCAGCACTCCAAGCGCCGTCCGCAGATAACCTCCGGCTGGTCTCTGGGGACATTTTCAGCACTGGAAAATGTCCCCACTGACCCCAACGGCCTCCAGTTGAGGGTGGGATGTGGAGAGAAGCCACTGATGGGAGAAATAGCAGAGATCACTTCCACCAAGCACGGAAAAGGAACTTCCTTCCCATCTGAAACATTGCGTATGATGCCTGCAAATGGAAGAGATGGCATAATGTTATAGCGTTGTAATTATACCTTCATTACTGGGAGAGGAGAAAGGGAGGGGGCTAATGGCGAGTGGCCTGTTATAAGAAACCTCCTGGTTGTGTGTCATGCAGTTGTATCCTAACAGAAAAGGTGGGATCCTATTGGTATCCTTTTTTGGGGGGGGGTTGGGTCCTTTCGCATGCAGCTGTAACCTCTTGGTCATTGCACAATGTATTCAGTTTTCAACTGTGCAAGGGGAGTTTTGCAGGCTCATCCGATGGCTGGTCTCAACTGGTGTAGATCCATTGACTCAATTAGATGTACCTACGTGTTGATTCATCACTCAACAATTGATTAAACTTGGAACTAACCCACAGAATTCCAGCCCTGCAATTGCTCCTTCAACTCTTTGTTGCCCCACATGCTTCCCTGGGGCTGCAAGAGAGTGCCTGCGCTCTCTGCTCCATTGCAAGGCGGGACAAGAAGCAGCAGCGGCACAATCAACGGTGCATTGTCCGAGAAGGATGGTGGGGTAGTGCGACCCCTTTGGAACGACATGAGAGTTGATTTCCAGAGCACAAGCCCAACGGAGGTTCTGGGCCTTTGGGGTCGGGGGGGGGTTCAGCGTCTCTGGAAGGAGGGAGGGGGAATGTGGATGATGGAGTGAGGGTCTCAAAGACAAAGGGGAGCCCAAGGAGCCTGAAGGTAGGTGGGCCAGCGGGATGGAGGGCGGGGGGGGGGGGAGAGTGGTTCTCCTAAACTGAATTGCCCCTTGTTTCTCCAAAACAGCCTTCCTGCTGAGCTGCTGGAGGAAGCAGCCACAAAACAGCCCAAAAAGAGTGTCTTATTTTCTCTGGGGCTAATAGGAACCTTGTTGGATAATTGGGGTGTCCAAATGTAACCCTGTCCCCATGAAAGGGAGACCTGCTAATAGGAAGCAGGTGGTGAGGACGCCCCTCAAGGCTTGACCTCCTGGGGTCCTCCCCAAATAGCGGGGCCACCTTGACCTTGCCTGGAGGATGAAAGGGGCTCCGAGCTTCCTCTGTGTGTCACCCCAAACAGCTCTGTGTCACGCAGACAGGTGTGGGGAGGTCAGACCCATCCCATGCTTAGCAAGGGCTCCCCTGGGCCCAGACCCCAACCTCTCTGGGATCCCGAGGAGGAGGCCTCCTCTGCGCAGCCCCTAATTGACTCCAGAGAGGCCGACTTGGCAGGAGGGTCATGGGGAGAAGGCGGGAGAGGAGGGCTGGAATGCCAAGGCCCAAGGAGACGGACAGATGGTCTGTGTCAGTCACAGCAGGGAAAGGAAGGGATGGAAAAAGGGAAGGGAGGAGAAGGGAAAGGGAGAGGGAGAGGGAGAGGGAGAGGGAGGGAGCTCCTGCTGGCTCTCCTCTTGGGCCTTTTTCCTCTCCTTCCCACCCCAAGACCCCAAGACAGCTCCAGAAATGCACATGGGTTGCTGCCCATGGAGGCACACCAAAGGCTGGACTCCTATGAGGACCAGGATCATCACCAGAAAGCCATTTCATCACTCAATCTTTTGAGGGTCCTTCCTCAAATCTGAGTGAGTTGTGGGGCTTCCATTGTGAAAAGGTAATAATCAACCAGTGCCCCAAGGACCACCCCTCCCTTGGGTCACCATGGCACTAGTGTAGGAAATCCCTGATGGATGGCCAGTCACCCTTTGCTGGAAAGACCTTCTCCTGGGTTCCTCTCTCAGCCACAGAGGAGTCACTCAGCATCTGGAACGGGAACCTGGGAAAGGCCAAGGCAAAATGCAAGTGGGGAGCTGGGAAGCAGACAAATATGGACCATCTCCTATCCCAGAATGAACAATTTCCAAAGTTATATCTCCATTGGGCGAGACGACAAGAGTCCTAACACTCCTTTTAAAAAGGGTTTCACACTTTGTGACTTTTGGATGAAAAATTCATTTGTGCACAATGTGTGCATTAAAACAGTGTATTCTGCACATAAACTAAATGCATTTGTACAAAAAGTGTGATTTTGGGTCACCCAGAGGGTTTCCAGGTCTGAGTAGAGGGGATTCAAACCCTGATCTCTTGGGGAACAAGTCCAAAGTTCAGCCCTGGACACCATTTTGGTTCTTGAGAAGGCAGTAAAGCAACCGTGGTGGGAGCAGTTCTGCCCATGGTCAGCACTGCCCACCCTCCATGCTACGGAGGAGGGACACGTGTGCCCACCCCGGCTGTGCCACTTCCCCCTCTTCTGCCAGATTGCCTCGGAGCTGAGCAGCCTCACAAGTAGCTTTGCTAAAGCTGCAAGTTGATCTCATGGAGGGAAATTGAATGGTTGTTGGGGTGGGGGCTTTATCCCCCCGCCTCCCCTTTCATTACAGCGACAGCTTTGGGTGAGAGGTCACCCTTAAAGCCCTCAATCGTGCTGGATCTCATCAGGGGAAAGTGTGTCACCAGCATCACCACCAGAGACCCCCCCATGGGGACAGAGGGATGCCGGGGGGGGGGAGGATTAGTGGTGTGGGGAGGGGGCTGGTGGTGAGGACCCAGGCCAGCAGCAGCCCTACAAGTGTGAGCAGGGCCCCTTCCCACCCAGGACTCCCTCTTTGTGGGTCTGGGGGGTGGGTGCAATACACCCTCTGGGCCCGATCCAGCCCAGCCTTGGGTTTCTCAAAGCTGGAGCTCATGACGGTTCTTCCTCCTGGCTTTCCTCCTGCCCCGTGGCACATGGGGCTCCAAGGAGAGCCAAAGATGGAGCCAAGTTGGATCTGGTGGCCCTTCCTAACAGCCCCCCAACCCATTGGAGGCCTGGCTCTGCTCTCTCAAGGCAGATGGACACCTGCCTTGAGAGAGTAGAGACATTGGGCGACCGAGCCCAATGTCTTGCACAGGAGGGGTCTTACCCCATCCTGCCTGAATCCCGGCACAGCCATGAAATGGTCAGTAGAGAAAGTGTGTGCACATGCATGGGGAGGATCTGCTCAGATCCCTATAGCTGGACACACCAGGATGAAGGCATCCTCCTGGCCTCCCTGGGATCCTCCTCCTAAGGACTGAGGACTGCCTTGTTGTCCCCAAATGGGTTTTCCAAGGAGAGATTGAAAGGCACTATTGGTCTGGAGACTGTTCCTGCCCAGAACTCTCCAAGGAGGAATGTTGGCAGGAGACAATGAGCAAAGCAGTCCCATTAGAGACACGCAGATGTGAATAAAGGCACACAAACACACTGGGAAAAAATTTTATGCACTCATGCTGTTATTTTCAGTCATTCCAGGAAGGGAGCCTGGGCCAAAGGCTAGGACCCTCACTCAGGCTTTGCCTGCCGCTTCCCAAAGGTGTGCAAATGCAGAGTACTCTTGGAACACCTCCACATGTTTGGGGATGGGCCCCAAGGAGCTCCAAGGCTCTAAATAACCCAGCTGCCACCTCCTCCTCCTCCGGCTGCCTTTGCAAAAGTCACGGCTGTAAGGGAGGAAGCCACACTCCAGGGAGGCCACTTGCTCTGTCCCCGTCCCACAGACACTCCCTCAGATGCTGCTCCAGTTGCACAGCTGACTGACAGATGCCTGCTTGGCTGAGAGGCCACATTGTCCTTGCCTGGCTGTCCCCACACAGCCCCATCTGGGTGTGCGTGTGTGTGCATGTGTGTCTCCAGCTGCTGAGGACATCTGTCCCCAAACCTTGGAGGGTCAGGGAGGATTCCACTCAAGGGGACACCATTACTTTGCTTAGTTCAGGGTCCCTCCCGGAGCAAGAGAAGGAGGCTGGATCCAGGCAGAATCTTGTCCCACTTCAGATTAGCGCCTGAGTCCACACCAAAATCCTTCTTCAAAATCCTTCTTCATCCTAGGGCTAGAAGTGCTCATGCAATGGTTTTTCTTACTCTCAAGTAAGTATGCATGCTCCTTCATGGATCAGGACCAGAACACACTGGTGGTGAAGGCTTAAATGCCCCAATTTATTTCTAAACCCACCTCCTCTCTCACACAAAAAGACAACCCCTATGTGTACTTCTATGCAGAATTATTTCTCAAAACACTTAGGGATGGTTGCATACCTGGCAAAAATATGCATTTTCTCCCCCAGTGTGTGTGTGTGTGTGTGTGTGTGTGGAGGGGAATTGTGGTGATTATGGACCCTCCATATGAGGGTGAAATGGCTGAAGATTTGCACACTACTCAGGAGTCTTCTTCCTGCAGAAGAAAGGAAGGCTGGCCGGCAGGCCCCTGCTCCGTCTCTTGCCCACTGGCTCCTTGCTTCTCCATGGGGCACTGGAGCCGCTTGGCTTTATGGCTGCCATCTGAGGGCTGCACTTCAAAGAGGCTGCTTTTAATGGTCACCCAGGAGCCTTTGGGCCTTTGGGATGTCCCTCCAACCTTGGCTTTCTCCTTTGGCCCGGAGGCACTTGGGCCCTAATTAAACTCCACACGGCATTCCTTTCCTCTTGCACCTCATAAATGGGGGGGGGGATGGAAAACACCCCACTTACGGAGAGGACGAGGGAGAGCCAGGCTGGTTTGGCTGCACCATGTGCTCAGCTGGGCCACTGGAATTCCTTTCTCCCTCCCCGGCTTTGCAAGAGAAAAGAAAGCGTGGCCCTCCTATGCCCATGTGACCCAGAATCATGTTTTTCAGGTTTCCTTTGCTGGGGAATGAGGTAAAGCATAAATAAGGGGAAAGGTGCAATCCCCTAAAACAGCCCTTTGTGCAAAATGGCTTAGAGAGGCTGAAGGGATCACCTTGGAGGCAGCGAGGCAGGACAGGCCATATGAGGGAAAGGAAAACAAGATGGGGAACAGACTTGGGCCAGCAGCACCATGGCATCCTAAGGCTGGAAGGAATTGCAAGGGCATCTAGACAAACCCCTTCAAGAATCCACAGGAATCCTTTTGCAGGACACCTTCCTCAGAGATGTGTGTTGCTGGCAATTAGATTGGCAAATGCTATCCATGTTTACCATTCAGTGACCTATCTCCAAAGAAAGCACATTACATTCAAAGTACATAGCTGAGAAAGACCACAGCACAAGGGACACAGGTGTCTCTTGGAAAGTGCCTCTGCAAAAAAGACACATCAATCTGGTTTGGTCCATTCCCCCCCCCTGGGCCCACATGCAAAGTGGGCAGCTCCTTGCCCAGATGCCCCCCCATCTTTCTCCCTTGCCCTTGAATCATCACCAAGCAAAGGCCTTTCTGTTCAGGCTCTCTTTGGGCATCTAAGCTTAGCTGGGGCTGGAGGGGATTCCCACCGGATGGGTGCTTTTGGTTCTTTTTACCAGTGTAAAATTTATGGGTACCAAGTTCTGGTTGGTGGGGTGATTTCCTTTTTTTACTTTTCACACTTTAAGGTGTGGTTTTTTAAATCTGTATTTATGTTTTAGCAGGATTTGTTTTCAGCTGAACTTTATTATGGCACCTTGAGTGCTGGTTTGTGGCAGAAGGGTGAAGTATAAATCTAAGAAAGAAAGAAAGAAAGAAAGAAAGAAAGAAAGAGGCAGCCCAGGGTCTGTCTCTGCTGCTTTGGAACAGGCAGCTGAGTCTGTTCTCAAAACCCATTTGTGCTGCACCTGAATCTCCCCGCATCCAAGTGGACCCAAAGAGGAAACAGAAAGGGGAACAGTATCCAGTCCTTTGATATTTCTGAGCTAAAGTGCAGATAATCTTTTGGGAAAACTCATTGGACCAATTAAGTTTTGGCTAGTTGGATGGAGTGTGATGAACACTGATGGATTTTTTAGTAGCTGTGAGGTTATGAGTGAACATCTGTTGTAAAGGAGGCTGTAAGGAAAACAAGACATTGGGCTGTGAGTGGGATTTGAACTCAGGGCTTGGGCCGTCAGACTCTGCCAGGCATTAGCAGCTGTAGGTTGCCTGACATTTGATACTTCCTTTCCACCTGGTCTAGGCTGAGCCTGAATTTTCTGGCCATAAATTGAGTGTTTCCAAAGCCTCTGGCAAAATCTCCAGAATCAAGCTGCCTCAAGCCTTTAGTTTACACGAAAGAGAAAGAGGGACCGAGAGGAGCAGTTTCAGGGCAGAAGGGATTAAACGCTGTTAACTCTCCCCCCGCTTTCCAAGTTCTGTTTAAAAGGACTGGAGACCAGAAGGGTGTCGGGGAGTATTCTCCAGACCAGAGAGCTGCAACTCCACTTTTAATTAGCTTTTAAAGGATTTCCAGTGGTTGGTCTCAACTACTCTGACTAATTCCACATAAAAATAGGTTTCTGATATGTCAGTGGAACAGTGTCATGAATGTCCTGTAATAGAAGAACTGGTTGTGTGTGTGTGTGTCTCAGTGTTTATGTGTTTGCTGGAGTTGCAATCGCAAGGGGAAGCTCTGGACTGACAAAAAAGGTAGATGCAGAGGCTGCAAGGAGCCAAGATTTAGTTACCTAATGGCTGAGCCAATGCGACCTCCTTGGTGGATTGAGACATGGTGCAACTGAGTGCACAACCAAATGGGAATGCAGAAAGCACACCTGTATACACAACACAAAATGCACAGCAGGCACTTGCATAAGCAATGCACGATGTGAAATGAACAATGGGGCCACAGGCAAAACTCCGCTGCTCTTAATTTGAGGCAATGTGGCCTATTATATTGAGCACTGGATGACAACTCTGGAGACCCGAGTTCGATTCCCAGCTCAGCCATGGAAGCCCTATCAGGGTATGCCAGGTTGCATTGTAAGTTGTGGCTGGATGAAGGTGTAGTAAATGGCAGGTGTAACCATGTTAGGTAAGCCTTCATTGTTAATTAGTGGGCTAAGTGGCCAATCAGGCCAAGGGACTGTGAGAGTCAGCCAGTGGACTATAGCTGCTGTAAGAGTCTGCTTAGAGGGTGGCAGCCTCCTGGTATTGTGTGCTGCTCCACAACGCTGGTTGGGACCATGCTGCTGGGAACTAGAGTGCTATCCATACTGGGTTTCTATGCTGATATGCAGGAAGCTATGCTATGCTTATTTTTGCATCTTTTGTCAAGTTTGCTTGAACCTAATCATACTGCTATATATTTGCTTCAAGTATTTTTTTTTTACTCTGCTGAGTAAAGCCATATTTTTGTTGCCATACCTCCACGACTCTGCTGTGATCTTTTCCAACACCCCAACAAACCCACTGGTCACCTTGGGCAAGTCATGCTCTCTCAGCCTCAAAGGCAATGGAAATCCCCATGACAGGTTTGTCTTAGGGTTGCCATAAGAAGTTGGAAATGACTTGAAGCCACAACAGCAAAACCTGAGCAAACATCCCATGAGTGCAACTCAGGCCTTGATCTCTTTTGCTGGCTGCGTTGTCATTGTTGCTGTCATTGCTGTTGTCATTGTTGTCTTTGTCTCTCCCACCAGCAAGGAAAAGAGGAGGCTGTGGAGGAAAGAGGGCATCTCCTCCCCATTTTTGTCCTTCCCCCTCCCTCTCCCCCCACACCCCAAAGGTGCCCCCTCCCCTCGGGTGTTGTGTAGGGCTCACAATGGCCTGATTGACAAGATTAGGAGGGATCTGGCCCCCCTTAGTCCTCCTCCTCCTCCTCCCTGGTTGCTCCTGCTGCCTCTTCTAAGGTTTCGGCCGCTCAGGCTCAGTGTGAAATTCCCCTCGCCGGAGCTCATTAAATGGGTCAGTGGACCCCTTCCAACTTCTCTGCAGTTCACAAAGGGTTGTGTCTCTGCCCCCCTCCATTGCCCCCCCCCAACTCCGTTTCTCCCAGGCTGTTGACGAGTAAATGCTTCCATATGGCTCACCTCAGCATCTCCTGCAGAAAGATAACACAGAGCCAGAGAAAGAAAGAGAGAGCAAGAGAGAGAAGGACTAATGGCTTGCAGATCCCTCCAGCCCTCCTCCTCCTCCTCGCTCATTGCTCATTGCTCACTGCTCAGCATGGAGGTTGGAGGGAAGGACTCCCAGGCCTGGCCCGGTTGGCTCCCATTGCAACTGACTGGTGGGTGAAGGGCATGGATGGCCGGATGCCAGCGCCTGGGCCCTGCCAGCAACCAGCCTCTGAGAGCCAGCACAGCCAATGGCCAGGGATGCTGGGAAATGCACTCCAGGGAGGAAAGCACCCTTCCCATCTGGGTGGTGTGCAGCAGACCATCAACAGATTTCTGAATTTCAACCACTGAAAGCAGCAAAAATTGGCGTCCCGTGAAGACAGAGGAATGCTTGGAGTTGGGGTGCCCATGTCTCTCTGTGTGTTTGTGTGTCTTTGGAGAATTGATGGCCTTGGAGGTCTTATATTCCAGGCCTGTGTTTTTGGCACATGGATCCAATTGATGGATCTTGGGGTCCCAGTAAAAGAACAAAGAAGGTCCTGTAAACCTGACGTCTCCCCACATTTTGGGGAGATGATGTTGGAAAAGGGCAGCCCAGACCCATCTTCAGGCCAAGAGGCATCGGACAGCAGGGCAAACACAGAGTTTGAAAAGTTACTTTGGAAAAAGGAAGCAGCTGCCTTGATGATCCCAAGCACTGAGCGACAAAGGAATTTGGTGCCATCCTAGTTACAGGATTTTCAAAGTAACTTGTGGTTTTCCAGTCTTCCAGAAGTAATGTAAAACTCTTATCTGTAACAAGACTAAAAGTAACTGAAATAGTGGCCTTTGAAAGATGTGGATGGTCCAAAAGAGGCCATCATTCTCCCCACATTTTCATTGTGTTGACACTCACAACAGAGTGCAAGGCAGCAGTCAGACCTTGGGCTATTTCTTGCACATCCCCATCACTAGCAGAGAAACCTTTTAAAAATGTCCCTTGCACTACGAAAGGAATTACACTATTTTCTATCATGTTTAAGTAGTCATTTTTTCTTACTGGGGAAAAAAAGAGCAAACTACAAATTATCTGCAACAATCTCCTTCTACACTCTTTTTAGGTCTCTTTCACCCTAAGGACCTTATCAGACGTTGGAAATTGGAAGTATAATCTAATGGCAATCCGAATGCAATCGGGGTTTCACGTTATTGCAAATTAAAGTATCTCACGCATTTTCGGGCGAAAGGGAAGTCATTCCGACGCAATCATGGGTTTTATGTTATTGTGAATTAAAGCATCTCACGCAATTTCGGGCAATGGGGGGGGGATCATTTTTGGGTAATGGGAAGTCATTCTGAATGCGAATTGGCTCCAATTGGCTCCATTCGCAATAAAGAGAAATTCCTCCCATCTGATAAGGTCCTAAGAGCCAACTGGAGCCTTGGTCCGGTGCAAAATGTCCACTTCCCGGTCAGGACTGTGCACAGAGAGTCCCCCATTGGATGCTGTGGCACATGAGTGCATATTGTGTCGTGTGCATGGGCACACCTGCACATTGGGCTGTGCATCCTCGTCTCCTGGTTCAGTAACACTACTGCAGAGCCCACTCTATGCCTTAACTTATATGAAGATTTATGGGATGGGCCTTGATCTTGGTCCATGACTCCTTCGGTTGTGGTGGCGGTGGATGGCCTCCTTTCCATCAAGGGCCTGATTTTCTTGCGGGCTGCAAAACAAAAACAAACAACTTCATTTATATACCGCTTCATACTGCCTGAGGAGTGTCTAAGCGGTTTACAACTGTAAACTACTTGCCCCCAACAATCTGAGTACTCATTTTAGGGACCTCCTTGGAAGGATGCAAGCCTGAGTCGAGATTCAGCCCTTTTGCTGGTCTTGAACTCGCAACCTTATTGTTTTTGAGGGAGTGGCTGCAGTACAGGCATTTAACCACTGTGCCACCAGAGCAATAGTGGAAGCTGACCATGAATGGGGCAAGAGACCAAAATAGGGAAGGCCAGCCCCTCATCTCTCTCTCTCTCTCTTTCGCTTTCTCTGCCAGCTGCTTTTCCTGCTTTCCTCTCTTTTTGGCACCTAACATGGAAAAGGGGACACGGATGGCTTTGGTGGAGTTTTATAAACTGGATAAAAGCTGTCTGAGGAAGCACAGAGTAGTTACGCTCTGCTTAGGATCTAATTCCTCTCCATGGCCGGCGGACAGGAAATAAATTATTCAAAACATATGCAAATGACCTTGCTTTCCATAATTATTCCAGGCATAAAACCTGACTTTACTGACACATGGTATGGATATTTTCCTCCTTTAACAGCCTAAAATACACACTTTTTTTTTTAAAAAAAAATAAGAGACACTGGTCTGTAGCTAACTGTCTTTTGGGGACTTGGGCTGAAGAAGATGGCCACCTCTAGTGGAACTGAAGACTTGGGAAATGGGAAGGAACAAGAGTGCCTTTGAACAAGTACAAAATGCCTTTCCCACACTGCTGAGCAGACAAGTGTCAGACCATTGACTGGGTGACAAGAAGAGCAACAAAGCTGGCGGGAGCATTTGGAAACTCACAAGCCCTGCAAGGAATCGTTCGGAGGAGCAGTGGGCATCATGCAACACAGCGATCTTTAAATGTCTGAAGGTCTGCCATCAGCTAGAAGATGGAGTGAGCTTGTTTTCTGCTGCTCCAGAGACTAGCAAGTGCAGCAATGTAGTCAAAGTCACAGAGAAAGAAATCCCACCTGAACCTTTGGAAGAACTCCACAATGGCAAGAGCCATTCAACAGTGGGATGGTCTTCTCTGAAGGCTGGTGGGGGCTCCTCCATTGGATGTTAAACAGAGATTGGATGGCCGCCTGTTAGGGATGGTATAGCCGTGGATCCCTGCATGGGCAGAGGGCTGGATTGGATGCCCCTTGGAGTCCCTTCCTACCCCCTATGACTCTCTGACTCTGTGAATCCAGCCTCAGCAGTGTTTCTGAAACCTTTGCAGCAGTAGGACCTACTTTTGCCTCCTGCTTTCTCAGCCTGTGAGTCCCCATTGCTTTGGTGGGCAAGAACATCCAGACCCAGCAGCATCCTGAACCCATGACTCCTGGCATTAAGGATAGGACCAGTGTGGCACAATAGCCTCTCTCCCTGGCCCTGTTCTCCACACGCCCTGGGCTGAGCTGCCAGAAAAGTCCCTTTGGTTGGTCATCTCCAGGGCTGAATCCCACCTTGCACCCAAAAGAGGCTCCCCAAAGATGCCGCTTTCCTTGGAAACTTGAGCAATCCTTGCTGCTTTCTTCTGGCAGGGCATCTGTTCAACACGTGAAGTTTCCAGTGTCCCAGATTGGGAAAGCTTTATCTCTTGGGTTTCTGGCTACTGAGCAAAGAGTGTCTGCCAAGAAGGGGAGGCAATTGTAAGCTGTATGCTAACAACACGTTGCTTTTGAGAAATTTGTTGCTGGGAGGGGTGAAGCAAATACCTTCCGAATCTCATCCCTCTGCCTCATCTTCCATTTGCCTTGCCGGCATGTGCTTCCAGCCACAGTGACACAATGTCCTTAATTGTATTTGGGGCCTGAAATTATTTCTTCTCAGCCTCATTTCCCATGAAGCAGCTTGCCTGAGTGCAAGAGCCTTCAAATATTGGAAGTCACACTCTGCTGCAAGCGTGCGGCGTCGTTCACCTGCCCTCCCGGCTGGATCCGGATTGGGGAGCCGAGCGGTGCACTGGTGCAAGGTGCACTCCATCTGCCAGTCAAATGCGCAGAGAGAAATTTGCTGTTGTTGGATGTTTGAAGTTTAAAATTGGATTTTAATGATTGGAAAGTCAGAGGAGTAAAATTTATTCACGCAGCCCAGGCACAATGGGGCAGGATCGTATCCAAGCCTCTGCTCAGGTTTCCTTCCAGAGTCAGAGAAACTGGACTGCTCTCTCCTCACACTGAACATAGCCACACAAAAATCCTAAAATGCCTCCAGGCAGAGCAAGTGTGCAAGCACCAGCAAAGGGGGTGTTGGTGAATGTCATTCACAAGCATTCCTCCCCCCTAATCTTGCTGGCTCCCCGTGTCCCACATCCGTGCCCCTCCATGGTAGTTTCCTTGGCCTGTTGGCTGCCCCAGAAAGCCATTGGACTGCAACAGGAGGTGGGGTGCGTGTGCGGGAAGGGTGGAATGAAACATTGGTGTGGTAACATAGATTTGGTGAGGTGGAAACACTAAAGATGGAAGAGAAGGTGGTGGGCATCACACAGACACACCCACCCACTGGCCATTTCCCATCATTTGGGAAGGATGGAAAGAATGTTTGAAAGTATTTTAAAAATAATCAAAACCCACGTTTTTCCAGTGTTGAGACATGCAGATGAAAAGTATCCTGGACTGATGAGAATATTCTGAGTTCAAGATTTATTTTTGTGCAAAATTTGTATGTGGGTTTTTGTTTTGTTTTTTTGCACAAGAAACTGTTTTTCATCACAGGCAACAGCATTTTCTGTACAGAAAATAGTATTTCTGTGTAGGAAATGCTGTTTCCCACTGAATACGCTCCACATTGCAAATAGTCTTCAAGAACCCCTCCGTGTTGGAAGATTTTCTTGCAGTGGAAGACAATTGCTGTAATTACTCATTGCTTCCTTGGAGAACAAAATTAGTGAAGAATTACATCCTGAGGATGCGGCCACTTCACCAAGCCTGACTTTCTGCCTCCCGGAAAGGCTGCAAACAGCCAGAAACTCAGATGGCAAAGGGAAGGACCAGCGGTGGGGGGTGGGGGTGGGGGTGGGGAAGGGGCTGCCGCCTTTGAGGACAACCCAGAAGCTGCAGCGATTGCCAAACATGGCAATAAAAAGGTTGCTGCCCAGAGCACCATACAGGCAACTGATGACACTGGTCTCAAAGGTGCTCTATTGACTGCCAATTCACTTCAGGTATGAATTCAAGGCACTGGGGAGATGGCATTTCAAGCCCTGATCAGCTTGGTTCTCCAGTGCTTGAAGGAAGACTTCTCTCTAAATCTATCTGCCCAAGGATGGGGGTCTGCAGGATGGGTCCTGGCTTCCAATTCCTCAAAGGACGGCCACCAAGAACCCATCCTGCTCCTGGACACCTGGCTTTCCTAGACCTGCTTCATGGCCCCTCTGGGCTGTGTTTTTTGAAGGAAAGCCGGGGAGAGACTTCCCACCAATGGAGCCTCCATAAGCAGATCTGTTCTTGCAGAGGCCCCACTGGTTCCAACCATTCCCCCCCAGCCCCATGGCCCACCCCACTCTTTTGCCCCTGCTGCCTGCCTGCCTGCTGTTTCCTTTCAGCCCCCCTGTTCTGAAAAACCAAAGCCCTCCTGCTGGTCAGCCCCTTGTCTGTTGAAGGATCACAAGAACAAGTGCAATTACCTTTAATTGTCCTCAATAGGTGTCTTGAGGATGTCAGCCTGAAAGGCCACATTTAGTCAAGTCAAGTCCCTGGCCCTCTTGCCCTCCCTTCCCTCCTTGCCATAAGGTGCCCATTGTTCCCAAAGCCCACAGGGGAGGACCACCGCTTCCCAGCCACTGAGAGCTGACACCCACATCCCCCCCCCCATATTAAACATGGGGAGGCGGCTGTTTAGGAGACCTCCCAATGTTTGCTCTGGGAGTGTTTAAGGGCAAGAGAAACCTCTGTAGGAAACCACTGGGAAAAGTGGCTTACGCAGGGATGCGGCAGCCAGCCACATTGGTCCATATAGACAGAGGTGGCTCTCAAGATGGTCTGGGCTTGAGCCACATAAGTCACCCCCAGCCCTTTGAATTGTGCCCAGATCTGGGATGAACTGGGATCCATTGTGGAGTGGCTGGTGCATGCCACCTGATGTGAAGGGATGCTGGGCACCATCCACCAAATTACTGTGATGTCCTCCTCTGCTGTAGACCACTTGTTCCATCCATTTACTACCAACACAGCTTGTCTCAGGGCTGTGTGTGTGTGTGTGTGTTGGTTTTTGGTACCAAATGAAACCTGGGAGGAGGGATGGAATGGCCACCAGTTCCAGTTCAGAACAGTTTCCTGGAGCAGAAACATGGTCTTTCTTTTCAGCTTTCCTTCTGCAGAGAGTTTGCCACCCAAAGTGATTGTGGTCCTCTGAAGGGGAGGTTCAGCCCAGCAAAGGAAACTCAAGAAGTGTGTGTGTGTGTGTTACCAGCCAGAACCTCTCCCCCCCCCTTGATAAAAGGTTGGCACAGGGACAAGGAAAGCCTTTCAGCTGGAAAAGGGTCCAAGTGGCAGAGCCCCCCAGACACCACGCAGAAGGGGGTCCCTTCGTTCCTCCCGGGAGGACCAGGGGGTCCCACTTGAGGTCAGGTGGAAATGACACCGATGCAGCCGGGGCTCTGGGAG
>JAOEGL010000011.1:25257414-25592414 GCA_034509955.1 Urosaurus nigricauda | reverse complement strand
CAGGAAGGGCTCTGCAGAGGAAGAAATGCATTTCTTTCCACTGCAGATGTAAGTGCATTAATTCTCATCCCATGAAAGTTTTGATGCCGTCTAGAAAGGTTTCATCCTTTCCCCGAAAAGATGCAGAGAAGGGAATTCCCTAACTTCCCCAGATTCACTTTTCATGAGCTTTTCACCCACAACGATGGCCATGTCTCACAGGGAATGCTTGGACGATGCCCTTCCCGCATGGCAAAATGGGGCTGGCATGGATGGCCTTTGGGGTCTCTAGGATCCCACGATTCTTTCTTTAATTGTTTCATTCCTATCTAACCCTTTTTGCTCTTACAGCTGGTTCTAGATGCACCGTTGTGTGACCCGGAGCCACCGTTCAGGAGTCCCGCAAAATCTGCAGCGCTTCAACTGAGTCTTTCTCCAGAACAAAAAGAGGTTTCCGGCTTGAATGCGAACCCAAAATAAAAAAGGCAGCGGCTCTCTCTTTAAACCTGGGAGTCCGAAGGGCTGGCAGAAGTTAATATAATTACCGGGAGGTGACTTTGAAGGAGAGGCAACACAAGGAGGGCCATTGTGGCTCAATGATTAACAAGGCCTGGAAGAGAGGGACCCCTGACTTGATCGGAATGCGGCTGGACCCAAAGAAAGCAGCCTCTCGCTTGACAGAAAACGGCCCAGGACTCAGCGCAAAGGTTAAGGGAGGCCTGGCCAGCGCTAGGCCTGGGACTCCAGAGCCTTGGCCTCTGAGAAAGGACAGTCTGCAAAATGGTCTTTGGCCCTTTGCAATCCCACCAAATGAATGAAGGAGCAAAAGCTCCCCTTCAACATCTTTCAGCAAACGTCTTACTAAAAACTAATGCAACAACCCTAGTTAAGGCTTACATAAGAAAATCCAAAAAGCCAGTGCGGTGTAATGGTTTAAGCCTCGGATTAGGACTCTGGAAATCAGGGTGCGAATCCCTGCTCAACAGTGTAAACTGGAGGCACGTTGCTGCAACCCAGTAACAAACATTTGTGTCTCTCAAGCCATCCTTCACCATCCTCTCAACACCAATGCTGTTTTAAAAAATCACTTCCAGCTAGACAGATGATGATAATGATGGCAGGATGCCCTGTCGTCATCATCATCATCATCATCATCATCAACGTAGGTTGCCCTATTATTATTATTATCATCACCATCACCATCATCATGGTAGCTTGCCTTATTTATTATTATTAGTGTTGTTGATATTGTTGATTGCCCTATCATCATCATCATCATCATCATCTTCATGGTAGGTTGCTCTATTATTATCATCATCATCACCATCACCATTACTATCACCTGTCTATTATTATTATTATTATTATTATTATTATTAGGCAGGCTTAGTAAAACAGAAACAAGTATAGTTAGACTTAAGAAGGATACGAGTTTAAAAACGTGCCCAAAAGCGGTTGTTAAAATGCACAAGGGTGGTGGGCCATTGAGAAACATCTTAATAAACGATGCAGTAATCAATGCATTTTGAAAAGGAGGCTCTTCCATTTTTGCTATTCCAGCTGGCCTGGGTTGCAAAACCCCAGCCCACCCTTGCAGACCACCCAGCTGAGGCTTTATTCCAATCCCCCCATGAAGCCGAATTGAAATCGGGAAGATTTGCAAAGGGTCGGGTTGTCTTGCGAGTTGCAAAACAAAAAAACAACAACCAAACCCAAGATCCTTTTTCATCGTCATTTGAATTCTGTTCTCTCCCTGCCTTTAATACATATCACAAGACTGCAGAAAATCAGTGATTAATGCCCGAGGGACGGAAAGAGCTGGAAAGAGCTGGGCACGGTCAGCTTGGCGAAAAGGAGACTTTAAATACCTCCAGGGCTGCCACAGATGCTTGTCTCTATCTGTGCTTTTTTTAAAAAGGAACATTTATAAGCATTTTTTACTTCTTTTGTGAGTTTTTAAACTGTACGTTGCATTCTGTATGCTGCTTTTGGTGGTTCTTATGGTGGTCGGTGTCCCTATTAAATATATATATCACAGAGAAGTCCAAAGTTGGTCCAAAGTTATAGGAGGGTAGATTGCAACTGAACATTCGAAGGGACTAAGGGTGGTCCAGCAATGGAGCCCATGACCCAAAGAAGTGTTGGGGGTCTTCTCTAGACATCTCCAGAAAGAGGCTGGACAGCTCCATTTTTAGGGATGTACCAGCTGGAGATCTTACACATTCAAGGGGTTGAGATTGATGCCCTTTAGAGGATCCTTCCAGCGCTAGGATCACATTATTCTATGGAACAGCATTTAAATGCAGCTGTGCACAAATGTGTGAACATGGGATAAGAGGCAGAGTGACCGGAGATCCTCCTTTTCCAGGGCATGCCTTGCATTTCTGCCTTCTGTCCAGTTCCAAAATGCCCTCCATTCTGAGCAGGACTAAGAAGCATGAGTTTATATTTATATAAGTGCTTTCAGATCTTATTTTGTAATGCCCTATCGTTTTCTCGAACGTCCTTCATCTTGCAAAAAAATGCATGCAAAGAAACCAAAATTTGACCCAGATTCTACCCGGATGATTTTCCCCATCTGGGAGCAACCTGAAGGAAGTTTGCTCTCTCTTCTCCATCTCAGATCAATCCCTCAGCCTTTATAACGACACCGGAGCCAACACAATGTGGGGAAAGGACCCACAGACGCACCACCCAAGAGGACACCAAATGTACAGAGAGACAGAGAAAGAGCAAATGGACTGTAGGGCTTTACAGCCATGAGATGCATTTTCTCAGAGGGTTCATGAAGGTTGCAGAACATCTGCTCCAACAGAGAAGCCCTTCTCCTGTCCAATGCACCCAGAGATATTAATAATAATAATATCCTTTTGGAGGGAAACATAAATAAAAGCAGCCACATCTTAACCTGACCCAAACACCACCTTTCCCTCACATTTGGAGGCAAATACAGTCATGCAGGGGAGGAAAACGGAGCTGTCAGGCTACCATCATCAGGTGAGCGTCAGGCGCTCCTTTGCCTTCAAAGTCATGCCTCTCTTGTGCAAAGGCAGAGAGACGAATGCAGAGAAGGGCAAAAGGCAAAGCCAGAGCGAAGTGCAGTTTCCAGAAAGAGAGATCCGCTACGCATTTACCTTGAGGCGCATGAGGAAAGTGTGCCGGGGCTAAGAGGAAGAAGAATGGCCGGATTGGGAGCAGCAGCCTGCAAATCTCCCTTCTTTGCTGTTCCTTTGCAGGAGGGCAAAGCCATGGGCCTCCAAGGGATGGTTCCTTGCCAGCTGTGGAGGGAGCAGCGGTGGCCCCTTCTCCTCGGCCGTTGTCAGGGGAAGAAGTCCGCTCACCGAGAGGGACACAGGTGTTGGCCACACTGGGCTCCTGGAAGGGTGGCCTCCTCCTCCTCCTCTTCTCCTTCCTCCTCCTCCTCTTGCTCTTTGCAGCCAATGCTGAGCCACTTCAAGGGGAAAAACCGCTTCCCGGCAGCTGTGCAAGCTCTCTCCGCCTCCTGGCTCTCTCAGCCGTGCATCATGCAATCCTCCTTGGCACACTTCTCCTTAAGAGTGAAGTGCATTGAAACACAGGCTTTTGCAAGGAGCACAGGAGGGGCCATAGAGCCAGACCAATGCAATGGACTGAGTGCTGGGCTGGCATTGCAGCCTTTCAGGGGCCAGGGTTCATCCTCTCTTGCTCAGCCATGACCAAGGCTCTAGCTTCAGAGGGCAGCCATGGCAAACAAACCCTGAACCAATCTTCGGAGGAGACAGTGTGGTGCAATGGGTTGAATGGTGACCTATCAGGGTTCAGCCATGGGAAAAAAACCCTCTTGGAAAAGGCTCTCGCCATCAGAGGATGGCCCCTGCAAACCACTTACACATAAATCGGTGTGCGATCCAAATCAATGGATCAATTGGAGCATGGTTCCCGGATCACATTTTCTGTCACTTTCTACCATCAAAATAATCCACTTGTGATTCGCACTCATGATGAATTGATTCAAAATGATTTGGCTCCAGCCAGCTGAAGGGCAAATTTGAATCGATTCCGATCTGCTTGCGCAGAATCAATTTATTGAAAAAGACGCATCAAAAAGACACGGGTTAAATGGGTCTGGTGCATGGCCCCCCTCCCCGAATCATTTCAGCAATTCGGTTTAAGTGGGAACCAGGGACATTTGAACCGTCTCGAACCGAATTGCGATCTGGTTTCAAAGCTAGTGGGAATGAGGCCCTGCAACGAATGGACAAAGCTTCTGTGGAAACAGTGTGGCTTCAGAGGCGGACTGAGAGTCTTTTGGGAGGCCAGGGTTCAAAGCCCCACTTGGCCATGAAGACCCATGGCTTGTCCTTGGGCAGGTTGCATTCTCTCAGCCTCTCTTCAAAGAAGGCAAGGACAAAGGGGGAAAGTGGGAGGAGAAGGGACATCTGAAAAACAGCTGGAAAAGTGGGATGGCAGAGGATTAATCAGGACCGTTGGAGGGCATGTTAGCAGAGTCATCCTCCATGGATTAAATCTCTTACGTTTAAATGCAGTTCCATCTCTCCCATCAGGATCTGTCCACCTCCAAAATCAAACACCGTTCCCTTCGGGTCTGGAAAGGCAAGGGCACCCCTTTGCGTTGCGTTGTGCGCCCTGCGCTTAATCCCAGCCATGAAGTATGAATTCCAAGGCAGAGGAGTCATGAGGGAAACCAAGCCAGGCTCCTCCGTCATGTGTGGCTCTCTCTCAGGCTTGCTCGCACACAAACACACACCCGCACATACACACCCCGGGAGGCTTTGATGCTCAGAGGCCTCTCTGCAGCTGTGTTTAGCCACCTGCCAAATGGAAAGCAGCCGCCAAGCAGGAAGCCTCCCCTCCCTCTGCCCCCTTATTCCCAGGTTTAGCCCCCTGAAACCAAGACACGATGGTTGGCCCTTCGTCCATCCATCCATCCATCCATCCATCCAAGACTCATTCAGTGCCATCTCTGCAAAACCTCCCTTTTGCAATGCACTCTCTATGCAGCCCCTGGACAAAAGTGTCTTAATTATATTCTTCATTATATTCTATAGTTTCTTAATACCTTTTGCTGGAAAGAAAAAAGGCCAGTTAGATGCCAAGGCAGAGCTCCTCCCGCCCCCCAAATAAAGGTGATTGATGTGGATTGGGACCATTGCGCCAGGCAGCTTGCATATTTTGCACCCCAAATCCTCTGCTTGCTGCTCCCAAGAAAATCCACATTTGCCTTCCTGGCGCATTTGTCTTTTCCTCGTATCCCCCCAAAAAAGCCCCTTTGGGGGAGTTGGGATTGAAACTACAGTTCTTGGTCCACCGCAGGCTCTGCTGGCTGGGGATGCTGGGAGCTACAACCCAACAACTCCTCCATCTTTGCCTGATGGCCGTTGCCTTGATGATCCATATCTCCATCTCTCCTTCTGATCACCTACGGACTCCATCCAAAACTGAAAATTAGGGAAGAATGGGACTCTATAAAGTTCCTCTGAAGTACAGGCCACTTTGCTTCCCCTCCAAGGAGGAAAAAGTCCAATCTATAGCCTCCTCCTCCTCCTCCTTGAAATCTTCTTCCCCCATAAGACTTTCCTTCTCCTTTCCTCATCTGGAAAAGGCGGACTCCAGAGGCAGGAAATGCTTTCCAGGCACCAAACCGAAGGAGCCGGAGAGGCCCCAAAGTGGCAAAGATGGGGGCGAAACACAGGCCCTTCTGTTGAAGCTGGAGGAGAGACGCTTTGGGCCTTGCAAGCAGTTGGCAAGGAGGGAAATAGCAGGCATGCCACCAAGTGACCCCTTCTCTGGGCCAAACTGATGGATGAATGGGGGGCATTGAGGAAGCCCACGCGGAGGGCGGCATCGATGGCGCAAAACAGGTTGCCAGGGCATGGAGGACTCTGCTTTGGACGGACGGCAATGGCACCCAGAGAAGGGCAGGGATGGCTGCAAAAGGGAGAAGGAGCTGGTCACATAGGAGAAGGAGGGAAGCAGGGATTAAATCCAGCAAGGACAAGGGGAACAAGGCCGGACAGAGGCAAGAAGCGGACCCTGGGCTGGAATTTCTGCAAAGCTGCAAAGCTGCAAAGATGCCCAAGAAGTTGTGCAATTCAAGCGTTTCTCCCATGAATGGCAGCTGGCTCTTTACTATACTAGTATTAATAATAGTATTCATAGCTCATAAAACATTGCCAGGGCATAAAAGGCTCTGCCACGGATGGCACTGCCTTCCAGAGCAGGGGCAAAAAGAAAGAAGGAAAAGGGGTCTTCAACAGGGGACTAGCAACAGACAAAATTCGGCAAGGACAGCGGGAACAAGGCCGGACAGAGGCTAAAAGTGGTCTGTGGGCTGGACATTTTTGCAATACTGGTAACTGCAATTGGTAATTCTGAAATGCTTTCCTATTGCTGCAGATGGTCACCGCGTTTTCTTTGGGGCTTTGTAGTATAACAGCGTAGCCTTTTTAACCAAGGTCTGTTCTTGTACGTAGGTATGCATTTTAATGTTTGTATGTGTTAATTTTTCTCTTCTTTGTTATATATATATATATATATACCTATAATAAAGTTTATAAATAAATAAATAAACAAACAACAGAAAAAGATATTCTGATTGACAGAGTTGACCGTTGACCGTTGGCAGTTGACCGCTGGCAGCTGGAATTTTCAGTTGGCAGCGAAGCAGACTTTAAAGTTTCTTAGAAGTCAGAGAGGAATGTGAATATATGTGTGTGTGTGTGTATGCTTTCTATTCATATTATATTGTGTATATTTTTAAATGAAGATAAAAACCTCCAGGAACTTTGGATGAAATCAACTGCTTGTGATTGATCTCTTTTAAGTGTGAAAAGTGGGGCTTTTTGGCTTTTACACTCTGCTGTGTATAGATGTTTTTGGCTGTAGCTGGATGATTTTTACCCAGACTGCTCTGGAAGTCCGTCTTACTCAAATTTATATTATATTATATTATATTATATTTACTGGCCGACAGTATGCTTCATTAGCTAGGGGGGGGGGCACTTCAGGGATTATCCTTTTCCCTTAAAAAGTCTAGTTTGACCTTTGCTTCCTTCTTAAAGTGCAATATTTAGATTGCATTTTTTGGCATTTTTTGACACGGCAGACCTAAGGCACTCCAACAAATGCTTCTGAGGAAGGAGGCTCAAGTCTACCGAAGCTCATGTTGCCAACTTCTTGGTTCAGTGAGTCTCAAAGGTGCTACAAGGTCTCCCTAGATACCGATTCCACAGACTAACAGGGCTATCTCTTTAAATGCTCCTTGGTGGGTGATTTGGGGCTTTTTTCTCGAGGTACATGGAGACTCAGCGGGTTTATTTTTAACAAGGAGAAAGTCAGCCGCCAGGTGACTCACGGACGGAGAGAGGCGCATGGCTGACCACAGAGAGGAACCGAGGCGGGAGAGTTCCTCTGGCCATCGGGACAGAGATACGACTTCCCAGGCCCCCGATTCTCAGAAACCAAAACCGATCCCTTCAGCCTTCTTCCCTTTCCAACCTCAGGCCCTTCAAAAAATCCCCAAAACCAAAATAGCACCATCTCATGACCATGTTGGAGTCACAAGCCTGCATTTGTGGTTCTCGGTTAAGATGGTACAAAAGAATACCCATGAGGCAGGTAGAGGCCACTCTTGACAAAATGAAGGGCTTGTAACTAAGAAGATTGTCATATAGATATATAGATATATATCCTTCTCCTGTATGATTTTTAACACCTTTCTATGACGAAGAAGCCAGTGGAGCTCTGAAAGCTTGCATTTTGTGCATTTGGGTTGGCCCATGAATAGTATTGCTGTTGTGTGGATTCTGGCAGTGAGGAAAGGAACCACAACAATTGCTCTTAAAACACCTTCCTTCCAACCTTTATATTACCATGTAATTTTGGATGGATCTGAAATCAGGGCTTTGGTGGAATAATATTGGTACCAGGCCAGAGAGAGGAACCAAGTGGACCTCATATTACAAAGTAGGTTGCCTACCAGCCAGACATTTGGGATGATGACGAGAAGGTCCCTATTTATCTTTGCTGGGAGGTTGGAAAGGCAGGTCAATGGGAGGAATAGTAATCCAGGCATAAACCTCCCCTGGCAAGGAAGAAAAGGCGTTGTGCCAAAGCCCGGCCCTTCCAACAAGCCACTTTCCCTGCAAAGAACCAGCCAACTGTGGCCCCGTCCAAGGTTTTCAAAGCCTTGTTTACTTCCCAAACAATAGACTGGAAGTTTGGTTAACATCACGGAGGAAAAGGAAGCAATGGGGTGGGATAGCATGCAACCTTTGGTCTTGAATGGAGCTCCTCTGGAAACGGCCAAAGAAAGGCGAACCGGGCAGGACTTTTCACAGCGAACAGAAAGCGGAGAGGAGCCAAATGGAAAATGGAGAAACTATGCCCTCTTCTGGGGAAAGCAGAGCAGTTTTGCGATTTTCTTGCAAGCCAGGAGATGGGCTGCGGCAACTCACATAGGACACCTCTCTCGATAGTTCTCCAAATTGGGACAACTCTGCAAATGACATGCTGAACTTTGCATGTTTCCATTGGACACCACTCCAAGGTTCCTCACAGTTTGGACACTACTACACTGAGTAGCAAATGGTAGCAGCCGTTGTAAGGCCACTGCTGAGGAGCTATGGGGAAGGACGGAGCCCAAAATGAAAGAATTGCCTTCCCAAATAAGAATTCTGCCCTCCCCAGGAATTTTTCCTTCAGACCCCAAGTTTCTAGTATTGCAAGGAGATGTTGGAAATCATTCACACCCCGAACTCTTCTCTTTGCTGTGTTTGCATTCCCTGGGGAACTTTGCCTGCCTCTTTGCTTTGGATGCCAAAACTGCATTTCAGCTGAACCTTTACGTTACTGCAGTGCTAGAAGTTTGGAAGGGAATTCCTTTGAGGAGGACAGAGGATGCATCTGGGAGGTCAATGCCCTTATTTCGGGCTCCCCCTAAAACACTGCGCCACCTTGAATGCACCAAATTTCATCAGTTTTCAGAAGCCGAGCAGGGTTAATACTTGGGCAGGGTCTCCAGGGATAGCTTGCAAAGAAGGCTGCCTGAAACCATGATGGAGAGCCACTGGTTGCTGGTGTGAACAGCCCCGGACGGGATGAACCCAAACGCTCATTGGCAGAAAGCTCTGAACAACAGACCAGATGATCCTTGGGGTATCTTCCAAGGAAGAAGCAACACACGGCAGCAACAACCAACAATGATAACTCCAAGATCTTCCTATGAAAAGAGCAAGGCAGCTGCCTCTGCAAGAGGAGCCAGAAGAGAACTCAGCCTCGTTTTCTTTGCAAAGGAATGCAAAGCAGATTACGGTCCTCTGCAGACGCAGACGATCGGTTTCGTATCAGTTGATATTTTGGAATATCCCTTTCGGAATAAAGCATTCCTCGGCTAAGATGTCGTTTACGACGAGCGCCCTTTTAAAACCGCTTTGTCTCCTCTCTTGGTCCCAAAGCGGCAACGTTTTTCCGAACGTTGCAGTTTGGTACGCATGCGAACATTGCAAGCCCCACTTTCCATACGAGAGAAAAGCAACACAAAACGTTTTGTTACTGATACTCCATGGCTCTGTTATTTGTGACACTGATTAAACATACACAGGCAATTGGGAAACATATTGGGGAAAACAAGGAGAAGTACAAGATTACAATGAGACACACATACCATTTTTTAAAGGACTGTGGCAATGGCAACAACCACAGTTCCCCAAAAATCAAAACAAGCCAAGATCAGTGAATGAATCTGATCATTTCATACTTTCTTTCCAAACAAATAGAAAATGGTTTGTGCAACGCAGAACCCGGCATGATCACTATTCCACTTTGGGCAATCAGATACGTATATGATCCGTTTTTCAAATAAAATAAAACAAATCCCTTGCTCTTATGCCATTGTAATAAACCCAGAATCTGTAAAGGCAAGTCTCATAAGCCAGAAGGACTTTGAGTAGACAATGCGGAGAGCCAGCGTTTCATTCGGTTCCTTCTCTGGAGCTACTAAAGGGCAACAAATACTGCAGTCCTGACCTCAGAGTAAATCCCCATGTAACTTAGTAGGAGTTGCCTCTGAGTAGGCAAGCACAGATTTGCTCAGCAAATTATACAAAATAAAACTGGAAAGTGGATTTTAAGGGTTTCACTTTTGCAAAATTTAGGTTTTTCTGAGTCTATAGTCTGACGCCTCGCATATAGTTTATTTTGCCTTAAGAAGACAGAGGACGGAGGAAGAAAAGGGAAGCGGAGAGTTACTTACCCACATCGCCCTTGCCTTCCAAAAGTGTGAAGCACTGAAAAACAGTAACAACAACAACAACAATCATTAAGCTATTTAGCTCACTACAATCTATAATGCAGAATAATATTTTTATTTTTGTGCAGCATAATATTGGTGTAATATATCTTTAAACAACAGAAGAAATGTTTTGATTGACAGTGCAGTTGACCGTCGGCAGTTGACCGTTGGCAGTTGGACTGTCCATTGGCTGGGAGCATCAATGGAGGCAGCTCTGGTTTTTGTTTTCTAGGCTGAGTCGGGGGGGCATTTTCTTTTATTTTTCAAGTTTCATTTACTTTTTGACATCCGCACGTGAAAACACAGGCATAATCATTTGCTCCTGAGAAATGCTATACCTGCCTTGGAGGGAAATAAAATACATTTAGCTTATTACAGAAAGATTAGTCTGTCCTTTTCCTCATTTAAAACCCACTCCAAGATAGATATTCATTCTGGCCTAGGAAATAGAGACAAGTCGGATACAAGACTAAGTCCACCCGAACTGAAGCTTTACCAAGCTAACCCATACTGAGCACATAAAATCATATATATATATATATATATATATGCTTTTGTTCATTTTAATGTATTTTTTAATTATTATTATTAATAATAAGTTATTATTTATACCCTGCTCTTCAGCCCTAAAGGCTATCAGAACGGCTAATAGTTAACTGTTAATAGTTTTAATAGTTCACTGTTTAATTGATGTCTTAGGGGAATTATTGGGACATGAGGTTTTGTATGCAATTTTTAAACTGTAAGCCTCCTCAATTGTCATGGAAAGAGAGGCGGGACATAAATAAAGTTGTAATTATTATTATTATTATTATTATTCCTGTCCAAATCCTATACAAGATGAAATTTGACCAAGGAAGCATAAAAAAGTGTTTTTAGGGATGGAGAGGTTTAATATTTCAGGTTACCATTAAGTGTATTTTTTATTTTCTAATTTATAGCTAAAATACTATTCCCTTTAAGTGTTTTGGAGGGGGTTGTTGGTGTCATATATCTTTAAACGACAGGAAAAAAATATTTTGATTGACAGAGTTGACCGCTGGCAGTTGGGATTTCCAGTTGGCTGTGAAGCAGACTTCAAAGTCAATTAGAAGTCAGAGGGGAATGTTCCTATGTCTGCATACTCTAATTATATTGTATTTATACTGCATATATTATATATATATTCTTGGCTAGCGTAGTTCTCCCAATTAGGTGGGCACTGTGGTGCATTTTATTATTATTTATTAATTAATAGTAGTGCAGTTCTCCCAATTAAGTGGGTACGGGACAAGATTGGTGCTTGTTATTATTTATGAATTATTACCAGTGCAATTCTCTTAAGTGGGTTCTGTATAGGATTGATGCCCGTTATTAATTTAAGGGAGGGGTTAAAGTTTTATGTAATTTTTATTTTGTATTCGATTATGTATTTTTGTGTATTGTTATTGTTGTAACCCACCTCAATCCTACGGGAGATGCGGGATAAAAATAAAACTTCATCACCACCACCACCACCATCATCATCATCATCATCATTATTATTATTATTATTATTAAAAGCCTCCTTATTCCTTTTAAGTGTGAAAAGTCTCCAGTGCACTGCCAATACCAATAGCTGGGGGGTTTGTTTGCACCCAGATGCCAAGAAGTCATAGATTTGGAAGGGACCCCCAAAAAGGGCCATCCAACCCAAACCCTTTCTGCCATGCAGGAACTCTCAATCAAAGCAATCCCCGTGACAAAATAGCCACCCAGCCTCCAATGGACGAATCTTCATCACAATCTCCACGGCAGCAGGTGGTCATTGGCTTAAACGGACTGACCGACCCATGCATTTTATTCTGATGGCCGGTGGCACTGAGGCCGGTTGACGGTCTCCATAACTGAACCTCCAAGGAAAATGCAAAAATCCCTATCAACACATCACTTCTAACTGTTTTCTGTCTTATCCAGGAGCTGGCCTTTTGTAAAGTTAATGGCTCTTAATTCCGTGTCCAAAAGCAAAGCACTTTGCACTATGAATGAAGGCGCTCACAATAATATATCATTACTTTTTACAGCTCTGTCCCATGCAAAAACAGTTTGCGTTGCAAAGGAAGGAGCTCACAATAACAATACATCATTGGAGGGGAATTCTGTCCCATGCCTGGTTTCAGAGCAAAAGGGAAAGGGTCAGTTGAAGCCTTGCTAATTCCAAAAGTCCTGATATAGTAGCCCCATAACCACCGTCTCCAAAGAAAAGCAGATCAGGCCGAGCGTCCTGCAGCTGAGCCAAGATTTTCACTAGAGAAGGCCTTGCCAAATGCAATGAGAAAGTCCTTCCCTCCTTGCTTTCCAAGCTCCCTTCCTCAATGAAGCCACAGAAGAGGGGTCCCTTCGAGGGTCAAGGTGGCCGGAGGTGGCCGCAGTCCTTGCCAAGTCCTTTGGCATCTCAGGGCCGGAAGGAAGGAAGGAAAGGGGGGGAGGGTGGCATTTGTCCGGCTGCTGCTTCCACATCTTAAAAGCTGCCACAGCAGGAGGCAGGGTTTGCCCAGGGAAAGCTTTTCAAAATGCCAAGCTCAGAGCCAAAAACAGAGGCCTTACAGTCCCGGGACAAAGGGGCCGGAGAGGAGGAAAAGCATTTGCCAGGATGCTACGGCATTTGGGCACCGGATGAGAGTGGCGCTGCGCCACAGATGGAAATTGAGGCACACTGGAATGGTCAAGGGGGGATTCTTAAGAAGAATAGACAAGCTAGGAGACGGTGCAGCAGTTTGCTTTTTCCAGAGCCAACTGGGAAGGGCAAGATCTCACCTCCTCCATGATCAGCTCAGTGCAAACTACTTTTGCACCCCCAACAAAAGGAAGCTGAGGACAAAAGGGAGGAAAGTGGAAGGAAGAGAGATAAACTGGGACACTTTAAAGGCAGATGGAGAAGCGGGACGGCAGAGGGTTAATGAGGACCGTCCCTGATAAATCAGGACACTTGGACTCTTGGTATCTGCTGGGGTTTGGATACTGAAGTCCCATTAAATACAATGGCAAAGCAAAATCAAGGCTCATTTTTTTGAAACTGATATATATATTTTGAAAGTATTTTCAAGCCATGGATGCTTGATAAAGAATCCATGAACATGGAGGGCTGCCTGTATATATACCTTTCTTTTCCGTGAGCCAGTGTACTTTTCCTCCCACGGCTGAGTTCGCCGAGAGCAAACTACTTTTGAGCTCCGAACTCAGTTTGCAGCAAGAGACAAGAGCTGAGGACAAACGGGGGAAAGCGGGAGCAAGAAAGAGAGAAACCGGGACATTTTAAACTCGGCTGAAAAAGTGGGATGGCAGAGAATTGATCTGGACTGTCTCTATGAAATCAGGACAGTTGGGGGATACATAGATGCCAGGAAGGACAAAGGTTGCCCTGTGAACTATTTCTCCCATGCAATGGAGAGACTAAGCCTTGCAGAGCCCTGGGGGAGTCCTTGCGTGGGATCCTTCCGAAAACACATCCATATGTGCCTCTGGCTCTCCTCCTTTCCACGCTCAGGGTCTCCAGGGGCCTTGGAGAAGTTGAGGAATGCCTTATATCCTAATGGATTTCCACTTTCCCACGGACCATTGAGACCCTCCTTCCTGTCCAGGGAACGGAAGAAGCTTCCAAACTCATTTTCTGCAGTAAAAAAACCAACAAAATGTTCAGGGATGGCAGAGGAACAAAATAGGCCGGGTCCGAGAGTCCGCAAAGGGGCTCCATTCCTTCCTCAGAAAGGTCACATTCTCCCCATTTTCTGATTTCCCTAAGTCGTTCCTCATAGGGCATGGTTTCCAGACCCTTCATCATTTTAGTTGCCCTCCTTTGGACCCGCTCCAGTTTCTCCACATCCTTTTTGATTTGTGGTGCCCAGAAATGGACACAGGATTATTCCAGGTGGGGCCTGACCAAAGCAGAATGGAGTGGCACTATTACTTCCCTTGATCTAGATACTATACTTCTATTGAAGCAGCCTAATATAGCATTGGCCTTTTTAGCTGCCACATCGCACTGTTGACTCATGTTCAGCTTATGGTCTACTTGGACTCCTAGATCCCTTTCACACGTAGTTTCATTCAGCCAGGTGTCCCCCATCCTATATCTGTGCATTTCATTTTTCCTCCCTAAGTGCAGAACATTACATTTCTCTGCGTTGAATTTCATTTTGTTAGCTTTGGCCCAGATTTTTAGTCTATTCAGGTCATTTTGAATTTTGATCCTGTTCTCGGGGGTATTAGCTACTCCTCCTAATTTGGTGTCATCTGCAAATTTGATAAGTATGCCCCCAATTCTGTCATCCAAATCATTAATAAAGATGTTGAATAGAACTGGCCCCAGGACGTTGGTGTCTGTGAACAGTGTCCGTTTCTTGAACGCCGTTTCCTTAGCAATGTATTGTGTCTCTTACTGGGTTTCATATAGATTGCCTTCACCTTCCCATTGCAGCGATGGGGACAGGGACAGTCCGGGGGGTATATCCCCAATGGAGGGATCTATCCTGTATCCCAAAACACATGCTTTGATGGCTGCTCTTCTTCCTTCCCGACCTTAATGCTCTCCATCTGGGATTTCGTCTCAAATCGGCTTCTCCTTCTCCTTGGCTCCGGTGGAGGGAGTCTCCGGAAGCTGGGCTTAGGTCCAGATGAAGTGCACCAAATTGCTTTAAAAGCCAGTACCAAAAGTACCATAAATCTACAACACAAATGCAGATCCTGAGCAAAGCTATTTATACGGTGAGCGTCCGTGACGTGGGCCCTTGGCATCCGGTGTGGCACGCAGTGGGCATCCATGCAGGAACTCACACTCAAACCACACACAACCCTGCCCCCCCCCCACATAGATGGCAAAAACACTTTCAGTATAAACACCCCTCTTTCCCCAAAGTGCATCGCCCTCAAAGGCCTGCAGCCGAAAGTCCCCCCAAAACACGAGGCGGCAAAGGGATGTGTCCGCAACTGTCACTCTGCAGTTTGCTATCGCATCTTTTCACTGTACTTCGTATCCCCTTTTTCAAATCTCGACCAAATGAAACATATGTAATGTAAAGCAGCTGTCCTGACAAAACGTACATATCTTCAATAGGAAAGAGAAATGGAGAGGCTCAGGGGTAGCGAGTTAATGGGGAGAGTTTTCTCCTCCTGCTGGGTTTGCTCTGTCAGAAAGACAAAGCAGAGGCGTTTGCAACTAGGAAGGGAACGCAAAGCCGAAGGGGGGCAGAGACCCCAAAGACCCCACAATACTACTCTCGCGTCATGCATCCACACGTGCCCCTCATCTGTCAAAAAGTCCGCATCCCAAAGAGGCTGGTGGAGGAACGGTCTTGCCTTCCTTACCTTGGCCCTCCTGAAGCAAGTCCAGAAGAAGTCCAGGAATGGCATCTTGCAGGACAAACTCCCAAATCCCCTTGAATCAGCAGCTCCGAGTAGCCCTTGGGGGTCCCTCCATCAGCCCCCCAGAAGGAGAGCCCCCTTTCCCTGGAGCCATGATAGAAATCTCTTTGGGCAGAAGAGGAAAAAGAGACTGGGAAGGATGGAAGGAGGGAGGGAAGAAAGGAGGAGAGAAGGAGGAGGAGGAAGAGAAGGCGGACCCTGCTTTGATTCAAACTCGTTGGCTGCAAAGAGGCCGAGAGCAGAAGGCTGTTTTTTGTTTTAATGGGGTCTAATGCCTTCACATGATGCATCTCTGCCTCTCCTGTCAGCTTTTTCCATGGTTGTTCCTCCTTTTTCTGTTCTCCTCTGCATTTCCCTTAGTGCCTGTTTTTCTTTTCTGTAAGGACTTCTTTCTGGGTCTTCATGGAAAGGTCGCTTTGATGGTCGCAACCAATTTTGCTTCTGATTCGTAGACTATTCGGGAGACCACCTTTGCCCTCGTGGAACTCCAACCGACCACTTGGGACCCCTCTCCTTTTCTCTAGGAGCTTTCTTCCAGTTGGGAGCAAACAGACCGAGACTCGGCTCCGAGGAACCAGCCTTCCCTCTTGCGAGGAATGGCCTGGAAATCCCGGGCCAGCAGTTATATCCAATTAGACTTCTCACTCTGGCCCCCCAAGTGACCCACAGAAGCAGACCAGAGTTTTAAAAGGATCGGGTCTCACCCAACCAAAATGGCCGCACAGAACCAGCCTTTCCTCTTGCTTGCGTGAAGCTCTTCGTACTCGTCTTGTTGGGTTAAATTAAGCTAGGTTTCCATTGTGGTGTCTTCTCCATGCATAAGCCATTGTTGGGTTATAGGAATGTCAGAGCAGAAGAGGAAGGGGTCAGGAATGGGAATTGGGGCAGGGGCTTCTTCTTCTGTTACATTTTTTTTAAATATTCTTTATTGAAAAAATTCCCCCAAATACAAAATATCAAGCTAAATCAATAAACAGAGAAACAGAGACATTTTCTCATTTTCTTCTCTTGCATTTTTTGTGTGGAGATGGCTGAGGCTATTCTCTTCACAAACGCTGTTTACACAGAACCAAACAGAACCAGGCTTTCCTCTTGCTTGCGTGAAGCTCTTCGTACTCCTCTTGTTGGGTTAAACTTAAATTCAATTGAAATGAGATACATACTGAATCAACAAAACACCCAGGAGACCCTATTTGCCTTTGTGCGACTCACACCAGCCAACCTCCTCCAGCCGAATCCTCATTCAGTTTTGCATTGAAAAGATACACTTCTCTTTTCTTTTTCTCCATTTCTGGTTGCTTGCGTGAAGCTCTTCGTACTCCTCTTGTTGGATTAAATTAGATTTAATTCAATTAAAATGAGGTACATACCAAATCAGAAACATGCCAGGAGACCCTATTTGCCTTTAGGAGAGCCACACCAGCCAACCTTTTCCAATCTGGACCTCTTTCCCACTGCAGTTTTACATGTCTCTGCCTTTCCTTTTCTCAGCTTTGCTTGCATGAAGCTCTTCTTACTCCTCTTGTTGGATTAAGTTAAATTACACTTGCACAGTTTCTACACGCTTACAATTACACAGTTTCTGGCGAAAGGTTGAAACTTGACAGACAAGCTTAAAAGGCCCAGAGTCCGCGCACGGACCGGTATTAACTCGCCACAAAAGCGGTCAAGCAGAGAGAGGAGGAGGAGGAGGAGGAAGAGGAGGGGAAGATCAACAGAAACAGCCTTTCAGAGAGCGGCATCCAGGCCCATTAGCATCCAGAGAAGGAACAACAACATCCCTTTCATTTGCCTCCTACTGAATGGATGCCTTGGAAGGGATGCCAGCAAGGAGAAAGAGCTTGCGAAAGAAAAGAAGAGCCTGCGTGGGTTGCCAATGGGGCAGCTGAAAGGTTTGGGAGCAAAACACACACACACAACCCAGGATGCCCCCCAACTCTTAAGGGAATGGCAAGACCTCCGTCTCCGCAAGTGCCCAAAAATGTCCCCAAGCATCTGGGCCAAAGTGCATTGCCCTCCATGGCTCAGACAGATCTGGAAGAACACACAAGTGACAACAACAACAAGGAAAAAATGCTGGGGCGGCAATTTCGACATCTGAAAGCCCAACAAGAAGTGTGTGAGAGTGTGTGTTGGAGGGGAACCACAATTATGCGCTGTTGGCATCTCTGACCATTTCCCCGAATGCCTTCCCTCCCCTCCAGACCCACAACGTGGGCGCATACCAGTGTGTTTCCATACCAATGTGTTTCATTTTTGGATGCAAAACAGGGGTGTCTAGCTGCAAGGGGTGTGTGTAACAAAATGAAAACATTGCCACCGTCACCACAACCCAAAATAAGAAAGGGAGAAATGGAAAGCCGTTCCCACGTAGAGGCCTTCTTCCATTTGCAGTGTCCGCCTTTCCTTGTTGGTTACTTTGCCTGACCCTTTTCTTTGGACGCCTGAACTGGACAGACATAACGGTTAACCATTTTGAAATTTACTGAGATTTTTAAAGATTTGTGTCTGCCTTGGGTCCTTAATGGGGAGAAAGGTGGCATACAAATTAAAACAAACAAATTGAAACAAAAATCCAACCAACAGTGAAACCTTTATTGGCCAACTGTAATGCACAATATATTTGTTACAAGTTTTTGGAGCGCCACTGGCTTCATTTTCATCAGGCAAGATGTTACAAACAGGGAAAAGACAGAAGATGCTAGCCATATAATTGCATTTTGTTATTAGTCCGTTAACAAAGCCTCTGACAGAGGAGCTCCTATTAACAAGGACATTTGTACATCCTCCCATCCACTCTGTTTCTTCCTTGTCCTTTGTCCAGCTGGATTTTTTTGGCAGCGTCAGCATTGGGAGGACGATGGAGGAAGTGGAGCTGCAGCATTGGGTTGCTGCAAACAGCATCTGACCTTCCTCGGCTACGTATTTTGCATTTGGCGTGCTCTACTTTGTGACTGGTAAACCCAGGCTTGATTTGCAAGTCCCGATTGTTGAGGCACCCAGTTCTCTAATAGCAGAGAACACAGATTCCCCCCCCCCCTTGATATCTAAATCCTGCTGTTAATAAAATAGCTTTCTGCCCCCCAGTAGTGTTTCCTTGGCAGGAACTGGGATTCCTTTGCAGGCATTTGGATCCTGCCATGGATCCTTTCATTTCTTTCCTGCTTTGCCACTGAAACGACAAAACTCTCCTCATGGGATATCACTTAAGGAGGGTTACGTAACCCCCATCAATGGCTGGCTGAAATCGCTGTGGCCAAGTCTGGTGTTTCTTTATGGCGCTGAGCGGCTGCCCAAAGAAGAAGAGGAGATCTTGCTGGAACTGGGCCCTTGCCCCAGGGCTGGACGTCTGCAAAAACGCCGGACCATCTTCTGTTTGCCAAAGCTGGTTAAAAATAAACAGAAATGACTGCCCTGCCCCAGGTCAGGTCCTGTAACAAGGAGTAAAACATTGCACTGGTCTCCAAAACCTGGAAAGAGTCATTTATCTATTTAAGATTGCTTTTGCACTTTGGGTTCCGTTTGCAAGGGAGCTGAAGTCAGCTGAGGATGAAAGGAGAAAGTGGGCTGAGAAATCGGGACGTCTTGAAAGCACCTTCAAAAATGGCACGGCACTTGAACGCAACCTGCTTCTGCGCTCTGAACTCAAGTTTGCGGAAACCGAAGCTGAGGAGGAAGGCGGAAAGCGAAAAGAGAAACTGGGACACTTTACAAGCAGCTGGAAAAGCAGGACAACAACAGTGGAATAATTTGGAAAATAAACGTCATTGGCCACCTTGCCAAAATGGGACAGTTAGGAGGTCGCAGTAATTTGCAAAAGGCACTGAAACGCTGTGGGGAGTCACGCGGCCCGCAGATGGATTAAATTGCCTGGGTCCTTTTGCAAAAGCCAGGAGGGCCGGGTGACCGTTTGGGCGTGCAAGCATCGCTTTAGAAAATGTCTGGCTACTTTCCCAGTTGCAATTCCCACTGTGAATGGGAGGGAAGGAATGCAACGGGTGGGACAGAAATAACTGAGCGGAGCCAGAAGCGCACTATAAAAAATGTGCCACGTGGAGCACAGCACATGCCAGGAGGAGGAGGAAGGCGAAAATGCAGGCCATCAGGCGCCTCTCTTTGCAAAGAAGGAGGTCAACGGAAGCACGCACACCCTATTTATTTACCCACAAGGAGGGCAGGTGGCCGGAGAGGAGGGAAGACCAGGCCGAGGGAGTGACCAGAGGGACACCGAGGCCTTGGCTGGACCTTTGACCAGAAGAGGCGCTGCTGGGTCTGCGTGCAACCTTAAAGCATGCACAGATACAAAAATAAAAATAAGTTGTGAAGTTTAGGAACAGCATAGGAATGACTGCGCCTGGCTTCCTCTTGCTGGTCTCCAAGAGAGGCAGGAGCCACGGGGGGCTTGGGCTCATTTCTGCCCCACTGAGAGGGGTCTGAACAGACAGACGTGTATATATATATAGAGAGAGAGAGCACAGAAAGAACTGGAGGCTGGAAAAATACCAAACTAGACGATAAGGAAAACTAGCAGGCCTGCCCCCATCCTTCCAGGAAGGGCCCTTCCGCATGGCCCTGGGGAGCAGCCATGTCCCCCCAAATTGTCAGGATGGATCCTATAGTGGCCAAGAGGAATTTAGACACAGCAGCTGCACTAAACCAGCATTGAAAGCAAGGCATTGAATGGAAAGCACTCGGCCTCCAAGCAGCAGCAACAAGCTATGCACCAGGTTTGCAGCCCCTTTCCTACAAATACCTAGAGAAGTGCTTTCTTTTGGAGCTTCTACGTTCCCCAACCCAACTCTATGGTCAACTCTATCCCCAACCCAACTCTATGGTCTCCAGGGCAGAATTGCACTGGAGGACCTAGAGATTCCTAGAAGGAACATATTAAAAACCGCAAAAAAATCAAATCCAGAAAAATCAAAGCCGCAAATGCAGAGGGCTGACTGTGTAACTTGTGGTCTTATATTAACTCCATCAGTGCATCTGAAAAAGTGTGTGAAAATCCCCAAAAGTCCTTATTTTCACCAAATTAGCTACTCATATTGCAAAGCTGGCTGCAGTACTTTTGCGGCAGCACTGCTAGCTTTCCGATCCCTGTCGCCCGTAATCAAGAATTAGGGGAATCCTTGCATTAATCTGATGATATATACTTGAAAGGGATATGAGAAAGAAAGAGATAATGACATAAAAGCTAGGCCTGTTCCAAAGTTCAGGTTCAGAAAAACAAGTGTGCTTTGCTTTGCCAGAGTTTGAAGGCTGGCTTGATAGCAGACCATCATTGGTTCCTGGATGACTGTGGCTTGCGAGATATTCCCAGAAGGAACCAAGAGGAATGCGAATAAAAAATGCCTCTGCTGCCCAAAAGGAATGACAGAAAACCCACAGATCTTGATGGTACACAATTGGCTCTCGGTACAAACACTCCTCTTCTTTCTTTAGTTTTTCTTGGCCGTTCTTTGACTTTTTTTGGCTTGAAGGCCCCCCAGGACTGGACAGGGACGTTGGTAGATTTGACAATGGCACATCTGATGCTGGAGACATCATTGCTGCCACCACCCAAACGCTCTCCATCACCTACAAATGAGACAAATGAGGAAGGCGCGTTCTTTTAGTGATGCTGACATGTCACTGAGTTGTCCTGGGGTTCTTCATTCCAGTCCTGCTTTATCAGTACATTTCTTGGCTCCCCGTACTCCCTGGTCTGTGGAAAATGGTGCAGAATACACCCCAAAGTATGGCTGGAGGAAAAAAGTGTCCTGGAGCCTAGCACCATCATCCAACTGCAGCAGTGTGATTCGCACAACTGTTTTCAGTTCCTGCTCTGTTGCGAAGAGATTGGCACCGTCTCCACTTTGGCATTGTTGGACAGGTTGGCCAACAATCTCCACTGCAGAGAAAGATCCAGCACAGTCAAATCATATTCACTGGGGCTGAAATCCTGCTCCCTGCAAACTTCTTCCAGGACCTGGAGCAAGGTGGTGCTGGGGCCTATGCGCACCGTCATAAGCCTCCCATTCAGGGCCAGCATCACCGTGGAGGAAGAGGAGTGGCCCCCGATGCCACCTGCCATCTTCCCTTGCGCATCCGCTGTCACCATAGCCGCTGCTGCCACCCCAGCCCCTCGAAGCATGACGGCTGCCCAGTGCCAGCGCCTCCCTGGTGGAAGCCATGGCCGTGATCGTATCATGATAATTCTGCATTGGCAAAGGAGAAACACAACCATAAGGCAAAGACAACAAATTACAGCAGGCATAGAAAACCCAGCAGTTCCCACTGGAAACTCATTTTGCAAAGGGACCACATTTTGACAATGCCTGGGACAACGCTCAATGCTCGCGACTCAGAACACAAGATCTGGGGGACACATTCCCAATTGTTGATGCAATGAACGCAAAACTCACCAGCCTCCACCTTTCCTTGGTGCAGGACCTGGGGTTGGGCCCAAGGCATTGAACTACTGCTTTTTAAAGGTTTGCAGAGAGAGTAATATTTCCAGCAGCCAATTCTGTAAGGGAGGTCACAGAGCCCCTGGTTTTCCCCTTCCAGCATTCTCTGCAAAGTTGAAAATGATGCAAGTACCTGCAAAATCTCCCTGCTCTCTCCAGTGCATCCAAGAAGATCTTCTGAAATGTTGTCCTTTAGATTGTACACCATTGGCAGGCTTTATTTTTATTGAGTTTATTGATTCGTTGTACAGTGCTGTCTCTACAGCACTTTATAAATAAAGTTCAATAATAATAATAATAATAATAATAATAATAATAAATGTCTGGGCTCCTTTCCTTCTAAAAGACAAAGGCACCCTCTTCAAAAATTTATGTATTTTCCATAAAGTCATCCAAGCTCCAGCTGTGAGGATGCACACATCCTTTGGCACACACCCTGCGGTGGTTGGAAAGCAAGACAAGCCTAGTTACCTATCAACCCCATGGTCAATATTTCTCTCTCTCTCTAGCACATGCCAGAGACTTCCTTGCAAAGTGATGTGCCATCGCTAACCTTCGCCAATCAAGTACGCAAAGGGATATTTGTAGGACCTTTGAGACTCTTTTGTAAGACTTGGTAGACTTCCTCAGATGCATGGAGTGAAGTGGTGCCAAAAAAGGACCTTTATGGTCAGCCTGTATAACTAGCCATAGAAATGCCAAACTTGTTGGTCTGGTGAGGAGGGGACAAGTTCAGATCTTTAACTTGGGTCCTTGAGGGACAAAGGCAGATTGCCTAAGGTCCTTAGGGAAGATGGATGACTCTATAAGTGGTGCAGGTGGGAGGTATATGTTCTGTGCATACCTTAACAGAAAGGGCCCATCTGCAAAGGATGTACACAAGTGTCAAGGCTTTGAATATCCACATTTGGAAGGTAACAGCTACAAGAAACATTGGCCGAGTATGACACATGATACAAAATTTCATGTCTCCTTCAGCCTTTTAATTTACAATAATTTACAAATAATTTACATGTTTCATTCCCCAACCCAAACACATATACATTCACAAAGTAACAGTGACATTATGTACAAGACCAACACTGAAAAATAAACAGTCGAAAAGGCTCCCCCCCCCTCCACACACACACATCTGAAGCAGGTGGCAGAATAATCATTTGACAAAACTGACAGTTAACCCTGTAGATATATGGTGTCGTTTTCAGGATGAGAACCTTTTTCTCAAGTTTATCAAGGAGAAAAGAAATCTGCTCTTATTTCCATTGCTTTCTTTGAGAAACCCTTTTCTTTCTGGTGGAATATCAACCATCACCATGTCACCAAACCTAAATGACATTTTATGCCTACAGTTCTTAAGATGCACCCAAGTCTGGAAACATTCATCCTCTCCTTGTGCCTCCATTTCTCCCAAGTTTGGAAGACATCTCGAATCATGGCAGCATTGCAGACTTAGATTTTATATCACTCAGGACCAAGCCCCACATGCTTTCTCCTGCAATGGATCCCACAGTTTATACATATTGGCCATGTATTCCTACCTACAAAACCAGAAAGGCAGCAGCCTAATTTATTTTTTAAAAAACTAAGCAAAATAAATACACGTCCCCACAGTTTTTCTTCGACTATGACCCGCATGCTCTAAAGGTTACAAACTGGGGAACTTCAGAAATAGCCAGCCATGTAAACCTACACTTCTGATCCACAAGCAACCCATGGATTTGGAAACAGGTCCCTCTTGGAACATCAGGAACTGGACAACACTAATTTTAAGCATCTCATGGTAGATCGGTCTTAAATTCATTCAGGCTGACTGAGCACAATCTAGTTCGTGTCTTGTATTGGACTATTAGGTAGCAAGAGAAAGCACTGACATTACCTGCTAATTTTCTGCCCCCCCCCCAACCTCAAAATCAGCAAACAAAAGAGATGATAAGAGCCATGTTGGGAAGAGAGTTATTAGGCTATGCATAATGATAGCTCCGTTACTCAAAAAGCATTTGTATGCCAGCACTTCACCAGTGAACAGGAGAGAAAAAGATACCCCAAACACAAAGCCCATGTTAAATAGAGTAACTCACACTTTCTGCTCAGAAGCCACACAGGCATTTTACATAACAAATCAGTACAACATCCCAAGAACTAGTTTCTGTTGTGCCTCGGATGACCTCCCAATGAAAAGCAGGTGGAAGTGGGCCAAAGACAGGCAGATAGCCCAATAACCAGTTAAATGACCCTTCCTTGGATAACTGGGGAAAGGACCCCTATTTCTCATCCAGGGCAGGCAGAAGGAACTGTTTCAGAGGAAACCTCCTCTGTCAATACAGCAGCTGTCAACAGTTCCATCTCTATCCAGGAAATCCCATAAAACAAGGTTCTACTTAACACTTGTACAAAAACACACTGCCCATCTGTTGGTTATACGGACACTCCTTCTGGGAGAGGAATCTAGCTTTCAAAACTTCCACAGCAAATCCAAATAGACAGAGGAGGCCAGGCCTACACAGGTATCGCATGCAACCCCTATCATTGTATGCCCAGGATGCCCATGTTGCAAAAAGATTTCCTTTCTATTGTAATCAAAAGTACATGCTTTCCTCTGGAAGTTACAAGGAAGGGTCTGGCATTTTTATGAAGACTTGGAAAGGACTGAGGCACCGATTACAAGAATCCACAAGAACTTTACTAGCTGGGATTCCTCTTTGTTCAATCTTCTTCTCTGAGGTTAAGTGTCTGATCCCTTGTCTCTTACCTGAGCTAGAGTGCATACAATGCATCTCGAGCCACCAAATCTTCTCACAACTTGGCAAACTACATTCAAATCAGCTAGGAAATCTGAGTAAATTTCCAAAGTGGGCAATATTTTTCTATGGAACTAGGAATCTCCTGCAGATGGATCAATGAAACCCCCAAATGCACAATTCCCCATACATCTGCCATGCACAGAACATACTGAAAATGTGTTGCATTCCATGCTTTCTGGAGCAAATCCCTCTGATGTGCTTTGGCTTGGTGTGAAGAGACTACATGCAGTTCTCATTTGGGGGGAAAACTGAAAACAGATGAAAGAACAAGGAAGAACAAAAGACAAGCTCCCTGAGCCAACTTTCTTCTCTTTGTAGGCTGAAAGGATTTGGAAAGCCTCTCCAAGTCAAAAGTCAACCAAGGGTCAAAGATGCATAAGGCAAAATGCAACTGAACACTGAGTGCCAAAGGTGGAAAGGAGTTCTAAGTAAGCTGGTTAAATGTCTGTATCCCAACATATTCCTTTACCAGCAGTTGTCATGGCCCACGTATGTGGCTTTTTTGTGTTGCTGTTCCTCCATCATAAGCATTCTTCACATATCCTGCTTAGCTGCTCATTCACAGTCAGCGGGCAGAGTGTCAGTTGTGGTTTTAGAATTCAAAACACCTAAGCGGCTCCTTGGCGCGCTCCTTTGGTTTGGCCTATGGGTCACCCGCCCTTCCACAACACAAAGAAGAAAATACAGGCAGATAAATTAGAGGACGAGGCAACTACTGAGAGCCATCTACCACAAAACAAAAGAAAATCCCACCCTCCAAAGGAAAAGCCACCTTGATTCAGTGTTTGTAGTCTTTGCTGATCCCGCATTTGCTATGGCGTGAAGGTGAGGATCATCCAGCTGATAACAAAATAGAAAAGGAAAATGGGGTAGACCACCAGGGCTTTGCGGTTGGGGGGCTGGCTGTCCGCCAGGAAGGCTGTGGATGCTGGAGAGAAAGAACAGAAAAGAATGGCCTTGAAAACAAGAATGACAACTCCAGCTATATCATCATCATCATCATCATCATCAATAATAGAAGTACCCTGTTTTTCTCCAAAAACCGAGACTCAAGGTAGATCACAAAGCTAAAATCATACAAAAGGTCAGTATTTTAGATCACTGTTAAAGAAACAAAGCGGCATCTCTCTGCCTCCAACCTACCTAGCGTTGACCAGCCGAACATGGCGGTCACTACTAAGAGGCGCACAATGAAGCCGACGGTCCCAGCGCTCGCTATCAGCACCAGCCTGCAGACGAAGAGAGCCACCGTCAATGGCAGGATGCAGTAGCCCAGGACACAGAGGCTCTGAAAGAAAGAGCTGGAAGGGGAGAGAGAAGGATCGTTGGAGTGAGCTGGGCCTCGGTCATCGGGCAGATGGGGACCAAGAGTCCTTGACCACACCATGGGCAGCTGTCTGGTGGTGCATAAAGGCTTAGTTTGCAGCCAAAGCAAACACAAAACCCCCTCTTCCCAATCTCCCCAAACCCTCCTAGAGTCCCTTTCCAAAACACCCCCCTTTTCCTTTTGTCTCTCCTTCAGAGAAGTTATCACATTTGCTTGCCATTTTGAAGGAAAAACAGAGTATTTTGACGCACTCAGATGCAACGAGTGCAGCCCATGGGGGGGAAAAGAAGTGGCACATTGGCCCCCAGCCTCTGTGCCATCGCCCACCCGGCACTAAGACACTCACATGGTTCCTCCAAGCAACTTGGAGTTTAGCGTGATGACGACAGCTCCGAACCAGATGATAACAAACACTTCTGCAAACTGTGGCCCTCTGTCTTCGGTGCTATCCGCTGCCCCTCCCTGAAGCATTCTAGGAAAGAGAGAACCAACAGCCAACAGACTGGAATGAAACAGCAGGCATCTTCTTGTATATTGCACTGATTCCTTCTCTCTCATTTTCTGGATTTTCTCCTGCGACTGAATTCAGTGGGAGCCCTGGAGAGCCAACATCCCTGATAGTAGGTTGTTAAGGTTACAGCCGACAACTGGGCTCGACTGGTGAACTGGATAAAATAACTGTTGTATAGGCCCCCATTGAGGTCAACAGAATCATGGCTTTTAAAATAATCTAAGGCTTATTCCCAGCTCGGCCATGGAAAACCACTGGGTGACCTTGGGCAAGTCACACTCTCTCAGCCTCAGGGGAAGAAGTTCACGGCAAACCCCTTTGATGAAATGCCAAGATAACCCAATGAAAGAAATGGCATGAAAGAACAAAACAACAACAAATCTTATGTTATTAGATGGGACTTTTTAAATAGACTTTCTATAGTTCTGTGTGTATCAGACTGTTTGAAGACAGTGGCCATGAAACCTGTCAAGCTTCAGGAGGGGAAACCTGCTGCTGTTGTTTTCCCAAGGAAAAATGTTTCAGATCACAGAGAAGCAGCTAGTCTCAGCTTCCTTATGGGAAACAATGAAGGTGCACCATCAAATGGAGCGCATTGATTTTCTCCTTCCTCTGGGAACACAAAGCAACTTGATCTTCATGCACTTGTGGGAGAGCGCAAGGACAAGAGAATAGCTCTTCAAACCCTGCCCAGAAAGAGACTTATATGTGCATCTACCACTAACAAGATGCCATCCAATGTGTTATATAGGTTTTTAAATTGGACAAAGGCTCAAATATATATTAGGCACAGGGACATAAAAGTGAAGATTTCACCTGCTGCTCTTGTTGTTCAAGAAATCTGAATGCTTGCGACCGTGTGGTACAGTTACTCCAAACTAACTTTATAGTTTAGACCTGTTGTTGCATCTCCTGCACCAAACCTGATGGTTCCCCCCAATGAACAAAACAGTAGAGTTTTTTTGTGGAGCTTTTGGGCTATGTGGCCATGTCCTAGAAGAGTTCCTTTCTGACGTTTCGCCAGCATCTGTGGCTGGCATCTTCTCTGAAGATGCCAGCCACAGATGCTGGCGAAACGTCAGAAAGGAACTCTTCTAGCACATGGCCACATAGCCCGAAAGCTCCACAAAAAACTATGGATGCCGGCCATGAAAGCCTTCGACTCCACAAAACAGTAGAGCCAAGGAGAGGGTGAAAGAGAAAGAGGAAAGGAAAGAGAAACGGAGAGTGAGTACAAACAACAAGAACCCACAAGTACTTACAGTGCAAGTAAAACACACAGGACCAGTGGCCCCCACAAGTCCCCTGTGAGGAAACAAAGGAACAAGACATGCAGATAACAGCTCTGTGATGAGAAGCTACCTGAGAACATGAACCCCTTCCCCACCAAAACATGATCTCCCTCGACTGCTCTTTTCCCAAATAGTCCAAATCCTTTACTCATCCCAACAGTTCCTCCCTGAGGCATCCCACAAGGCCATCATTCTATGTGCATGCTTTTAGACCACTCCAATGGACTTTCAAAAATTTTCATACTTATTTCTAGAGTTTACAAAGCTAGGAAGCAGATCGTGGTACGTACAGTCTCTCAGGAGGGTGCTGCTCTTCTTTGGGTACATAACATGGACAAACTTCTTCCCGACGGCTTTTAGATCTCGCATCTAGAAAGTTAAAGAGATTATCTAGGATACTCTGAAGAAGAAGGAGTCTTCAATTGTTGTTGTTGCATGCCTTCAAGTCATTTCCAGCTTATGGCAACCCTAAGATGAGCCTATCATGGCAAGATTTGTTCAGAGGGACTTTGTTTTTGCCTTCATCTGATTAAGTGGTATTATTTTCCCCCAATTTACTAACGTATATAATTTTATTACGTAAACTGCTTTGACAGCCTTGTGAAATAAATAAACAACAAGAAAAACATAGACACAAAAAAGTGGTCCCTGTTCATCAGAGGAGCAGAAACCATAGACCAAATAGGTATAATATCTCTCTTAGCAAATCTGCTTTCCAAGGAATCCTTTCAAAAAGTCACAAGCATTTCCAATTCCTCGGTATGAGTCCTCTGCAACAAGAGTGCCAAAACTATTCAGCATTGCTACCTTGCTCACGAAGACACAAACAACTGCAAGTAAATTATGGGCAAAGGAAATGCTCACAGCTGATCATAGAAACAGATCCTCGCAGAAGGAAGCCATGATATTTCACTAAAGTCCGAACCACGCTGCAGAAACAATCCAGTTTGAGAGTGTTTTAACTGCCCTGGCTCAGGGCTAGGGAATTCTGGGAAACTGTGAGCTATTCAGCCCTCCCTGTCAGAGAGTTCTGGTGTCACAATAAAACTACATTTCTCAGGAATTCCCTAGCACTGAGCCAGGGCAGTTGAAGCGGTCTCAAACTGGATTATTCCTACAGTGCGTTTGGACCTAACTCCCCGCCAAAGCCCAAGCGGCGACAGACAAGGTCGGTCCGGCTTGATGCCTGAAGACGGAGTACTTACAATGGTCTCCTTGACCGGCTCGTCCAGTGTGGAGCCATCTTCGTCGGGAGAAGAAGGGGACCCCACGGGGACCGTGATCTCTCCCTCCACGGGAATGTCTTCCGATATCGACACGTCCGCAAGGCCTGCAAACTAGAGGTTTTCAACAAGGTTTTTTAAGAGGTGTGTGTCCGAAAAGCACAGACTGAGTTGGATACGTCTCCCAATGCTTTAATACGAAGCACAGCTGGTGGCCTTTGGATATTTGCTCTGGAGACGATGTCTCAACTTTTGGGGAAGTGCAGCTCCCAAAAGCACCACAACCCACAGTGACAGCCTCCCCACCTTCTCTCCCCAATGAGAGATTTGCTCAGAGGAGGTTTTGCCACGGCTGAGAGTGTGACCCACCCAACAAGGCTGCCCAGTGGGTTTCCACAGCTGAAGTAGGACTTGAACCCTGGTCTCCAGAGTCGTAGCGCAACGCTGGGTCTCTCTGCTGGGATGTACCACCAGAAAGCCTCTTTGCAAAGTTCAGGGGATCAGCCAGGACCCTAGAGCCCTCCTCAATCTCTTCCTTCTCGCTTCTTAGGTCCAGGGCCTTTGGGGGAAATGTACTGAAACAAATGGCAGCCCTTCCCCACAGGGACACATAGGGCAAGCCTTCCCCAAGGGTTCCCTAGGGGCAACTATTCCGTAATGTTTCCCTATGGGGCAATATTCTCCAATGTATCCTTATGAGCAACTAATTCCCAGTATTTCCACATGGGCAAGAATCCCCCAATGATTCTGTATGGGCAAGTATTCCCCAATGTTTCCCTATGGGCAAATAATCCCCAACAATTACCTATGGGCAACTATGCCCCAAGGATTCCCTCTGGAAGGATGGCTTCTCTACGGGAGAAGGGTTTTCTAAGCATCCCCTATGGACGAGCCTTCCCCAATGATTCCTTATGGGTCACTGTTCCATCGTGTTTCCCTATGGGGCAAGTATTCTCTAACGTTTCCTATGGGGCAAGTACTCTCTAATGTATGTCTATGGGGCCAATATCCCCCAGTGTTTCCCTATGGGGCTGATATTATCCAATGTTTCCCTATGGGGCCAATATCTCCCAATGATTCCCTATGGGGCAAGTATTCTCTAATGTATCTCTATGGGGCCAATATCCCCCAATGTTTCCCTATGGACAAATATTCCCCCAATGTTTCTCTATGGGGCAAGTATTCTCTAATGTTATCTCTATGGGGCCAATATTTCACAACCTACAGTGCTATATAAATAAAGGTTAATAATAATGTTTCCCTATGGGGCCAATACCCTCCAATGTTTCCCTATGGGGCAAGTATCCCCCAATGTATCTCTATGGGGCTGATATCCCCCAATGTCTCTCTATGGGTCCACTCTCCCCCAGCGTTTCCTTATGGACCAGGAGACCTTCCCTCCTTCCCTCCCTCCCCTATGTTCCCCAATGTATCTCTATGGGCCCAATATCCCTCAATGTCTCCCTATGGGGCCAGTATTCCCAAAGATTCCCTATGGGGCCAATATCCCCCAATGTTTCCCTATGGGGCCAGTATTCCCAATGTTTCCCTATGGGGCCAATATTATCCAATGTTACCCTATGGGGCTCTAATGTATCCTCTAATGTCTCTCTATGGGGCCAATATCCCCCAAATGTTTCCCTATGGGGCAAGTATTCTCTAATGTATCTCTGTGGGCCCAATATCCCCCACTGTCTCTCTGTGGGTCCCCTCTCCCCCCGTGTTTCCCCCTCCCTTCCCCGTCCGAGGGTCCCACCGTGGCCCTGGGTCCTTCTCTTCCTTCTCTCCCAGAATCCTCTCCCAGAGTCGCCTCCATCGCCGCCGCCATTTTGTTTGGGCCTCCTCGACGTGGAAGGCCGAGGGGGCGGGGCCTACGGAGGGTGACGTCATCGCCGCGCGACCGCTCAGCAGCAGCAGCAGCAGCAGCAGGACAGGGCTCCGCGGGCGGCGCCTCCGTCGCCTTGGCAACCGCCGCTCAGGCCGCGCGCAAAGGCTGCCGGGAGGATTTAAAGGGGCAGCGCCTCCCTTTTTTTTTTCTCCAATTAATTAACCCACCCTTTTAATTATTATAATAAAGAATGGATTGCTTTGATGGCAACCCAAACAAAGGTGGCCTTATTTTGGGGGGATTCTGGGATCTGTAGTTTTTTTGGGGACATGGTTCTGCCTCCTCCTCCTCCTCTTCCAATGGACTACAAATCCCAGGATTCCATAGCACTGGGGCTGAAAGGGACCAGGCCTAAGGGGCCTTGCTTTGGGGATGGAGCTTAATATTTTCAACAACGAATTAAAATGGTTTCCTCACCCAGACTTTGGTCTCTTAGGCCCCAGCTCCCAGAATCCCCTGCAAGGAACTCTGGGAGTTGTAGTCCAGAATATAATCCCAAATAAAAAATCACCAAATATAAAATTCCCTTTTAGTGGTCTGTGAAGCAAAAGAGAGTTTTATTGAGGCAGGTGTTTCCTGGGCAGATAGAAAGCCATATAAGTTTTAAATTTAAAAAATAAAACAATAATAATAATAATAATAATTTTTATTTACGGACTCTGTCGAAAACATTTCTGGAAAAATATAGATTGTTTTTTGTGACACGGATAGCGCATAAAATATAGGGCCAGCACATCATTTTGACACATAATTTTACCCATCAATTGTTTGTTCAGTTTGTTCTTCTTTTACCTCAGGGACCGTCTTCCCATACAAACCTTTGTATTATTATTTTATTTTTAATTTAAAAATTATATGGCTTTATAGCTTTATATAATCTTCCCCAGCTCCTATAGCTTTTATCGAGTTGCTCCAGCTTCCTCCCGGTTTTATCCCGAAGAAAAAGTGTTTTTAAATTATTATTCTACATTGGTCGCTTGTTGTGGTTTTAATCTTTCTTAGTTTAATCCTTTTTTTTTTTAAAGGGTGGGAATTAGGATAGACATTTTAATGTAACTTTTTCTTTTTAACTTGTTGTACCCCCTCCTCGATTGTTGATCAGAGAGGCGGGATATAAATAAAATCTGTTGTTATCATTATAACAATATTATAATATAAAATGATATATATATATATATATAATCCTGGAAATAAATAAAATATAATTATATTATAATATCAAATTATATATAATTTATATATATAAAATCCTGGAAATAAATAAAATATAATTATATTATAATATCAAATTATATATATATATATATATATATATATAATCCTGGAAATAAATAAAATATAATTATATTATAATATCAAATTATATATAATTTATATATATACATTATATATACATTATATATAATAAGTGTATATAAATTATATATAATAAGTGTATAGGGAGGATAATATAATTATATTTTATTTATTTCAGGATTTTACATATATATCTGAAATAAATAAAATATAATTATATTATCCTCCCCATACAATTCTCTTGGCATCTTTTACTAGACATTTCAAAATATCGCTCCTCCAGCTCCTTTCTTTATATTGAGAAAAACAGTCTTAAACACAAGACATTGTCCCTTTACTCCTTTCCAACACAAATACAAAAATGCAATAGAAAATAATGCCATTTTATTTACTTCTGCAAATAAAAACACATTCAACAATCAAGTATAAAGTTTAGGTGGTTCACAAATCAAAACCCTGCCATTTCCCCAGCGAAATAAAACAAAACTATTTTAAGACAAAAACACGCTCGGCTCCCTTTTGAATCCCATTGTGAGCAATGTAGAATTTGGAGCCATATAAAATTCATCATCATCATCATCCAAAAAACAATTTACAGTGAAAAATGCAAACACTGGACATTTTGTCTTCAGAAAAACAAAAGGTATGCAATAATCTGAAAGAACGACAACAAAACCTTGGTGTAACATCAGAAGGGTTACTGTTTAACAGCAGTTGCTTAGGAATCCTAATAAGAAACTTTTAGCAAAAGTTAATCCAGACATTTTGAAGCTTTTTGCAGCGCAAGCCTGGGAAAAATACTCCTGTAAGTCATTTGTACATTTAAATATTTAGCATTTTGCAGTTCCAGAAATACTTCAGTCCCATTAAGCATGCAGGTGTTGGCCATTTAACAAATACAAACAAAAATCCAACCGAAATATGCACAATATACTTGTTGCAAGCTTTCAGAGCTCCATGGGCTTATTCATCAATAAAGATAAAGCCTGATCTTGCCCGATGATGAAGAAGCTCATGGTACTCTGAAAGCTTGCAACAAGTATATTGTGCATATTTCGGTTGGCCGATAAAGGTATCCCTGTTGGGCTTTTGTTTGTATTCAGTTCCATTAAACATCCATATTAAAGTCAGTACTTAAGCGTAATACTTAATTTCCACAGCCGGGACATGACGCTCTTCGCTCTCTCGCTACGAAACGTACAAAACAACCCTGCGATATTCGGCATCGGCTTTATCTGGGGAAGTGGACAGATCCAGCGTATCACGAGATTTCTGGTAAGTTCATTAATTGCAAGTTCCTGGGATAGAAGAAGCTTCAATGGTATGTAATTGCTGGGATAGAAGAAGCTGCAATGGTGTGTAATAATAATAACAACATACTATTGTTATTCCTATTAATTGCAACTTGCTGGGATAGAAGAAGCTGCAATGGTGTGTAATAATAATAATAATAATAATATATTAATATTATGACTATTACTATTATTATTATTATTAATTGCAAGTTGCTGGGACAGAAGAAGCTGCAATGGTGTGTAGTAATAATAATAATAATAATAATATATTAATATTATGACTATTACTATTATTATTATTATTAATTGCAAGTTGCTGGGACAGAAGAAGCTGCAATGGTGTGTAATAATAATAATAATAATAATATATTAATATTATGACTATTACTATTATTATTATTATTATTAATTGCAAGTTGCTGGGACAGAAGAAGCTGCAATGGTGTGTAAATATTATTATTATTATTATTATTAATTATTATTATTATTATTATTTGCTTGTTCCTGGGATAGAAGAAACTGCAATGGTATATAGAGCGCAGTGACCGGTAAACCTCCCTTTTGCCCCATTGAAATAAATGGGATCCCTAGATTTAACTTCCAATGGCTTTTATGGGATGCAAGCTAGCTCAACGCTCTCTGAGAAGTCGCTGAGATTATCCTCTGAATTTTAAAAGAGCGATGCAAGATTATGCAAGACAGGACTTCGGAAAGGAACAGAGCTACGGTTGCGGCTGCCATAGCTCTGGTGGTTTGGGCACAACGTGCATCTATTGAGACATTCAGACATATAATAGACACACCCTGCAATTTCATCACCTATAAAAGCATCACCCAGCGAGAGAAGCATTTGCACAGCAAAGGAAGTCATGGGAGGCGTAAAATTCAATTCCTGCTTGCTATTGCACTAGAGAAAACTATTTCTGTTAGCGCTGTCCAGTGTACTTTTGGGTTCACAGTCTTGTTGCAACACAGCTATCAATGTCACTATAGTTAATACACACAGGATTCGTTTTTTCACAGCTCAAGAAAATAAACACCATTTAGCGGTAAACCTGCAACCCTGTCCTACAGAAAGGTCCCAATCTGAAACGAAGACTTCAGGGTCACAGGGTAATAATGTCGAAATCGCATCCATGCAACCAGTTTTGGTACCCGCTGCAACGTTTGCAGGGATAGTTCTGGTAGAGAAACGCAATTTATGTGAAAAATTGCAACACACACTGAGACCGAGAAGCGATCTATCTGCAGACCAGATAAATCATGCAAAAAAATACATTTAAAAAAAAATACATTCGGTGTGAAGGCCACTCGGTATGTGTCCCCTAAAACTGTATTGGAAACTACGAAACTTATGATGAGGTTGACTTTCTTATTTCTAAGATGTGACATGGGTTTTTCCAGGATCGACAAATACAGTAGTAAATATTTCTACTGGGATATTTGGGCAAGTAATGGCTGGGGGAGCTTCATCCCCGCAAAAGGAAACTGATTTCTGGTGCATTGGAAGAAACAAACAGTTTTCCATTGACCAAAAACAAGCCAAACCGCCAGACAAGATGAGATCATTTGGCAGCAGAAAGTTTTCCCAACGGAAATGAAAAGCTCCCGATGCAAATCAGCCCAACGTTTCCAGGAAGACCGGAAGCCTCTCTTTTGGCTCCTTTTGCACCAAAGCCAAGCTGAAGGGTTTGTCTTCTTTAGCCCTTGCTTTTTACTCTGGGACTCAATGGATATTTTGCAAAGGCTTAAAAACCCACCCAATGCTTCTGAAGGCTTCATCCCAGAGAAAAGGATTCAACCTTTGGAAGGCAGCAGGGGAAAAACAATGAAACCACATTGATGTTTGAAGCGCAGGAAACAGCTGGAAAAGGCGCTTCCTGAATCCCGGGTGGCATTTGGCACATGAGGACAAAGCGGGGCTTATAGGCTCCCGAGGCATTCAATAAAAGAAGGGAAAAGAATAGAGAAATAACAACTCCGCACCAATAGCTCTGCAACGTCTGACTCAAGGGACAACAGCCATCTCTGTCTTGCTTCCCTGTCTCCCTGTTTTCATGTAAATCGAAATCACTTTTGGACCCCAAATCCAGCAATTCAGAACACAAGGACAATTGGAAACATCTGCCGAAGATGGCTGGAGCCTTGGCACCGATATTCGAAAAAGGAGCGTGGACCAAAGAGACGTAGCCCTAAATTCTTAGTCCAAGGCAGAGAAGATCCACTAAGCCATGGGAAGTCAGAGATGGAGATGATACGTCCCTCTCAGATGCTCTTGGACTACAAGTCCCATTATCCTTCTAGCCAGCGTAGCCGTAGCTAAGACATACAGTCCAACATTATTCCTATCTCTGTGATAAGTCAACCTTTTGAAACAGGGCTGAGGGCATCAGACTTGGTTCAGAAGGTGAGCCGGGTAGGAGCATCGACTCTTGCAAACCCTCCTTTAATCTGATTTAATTTGCAATTGGGCAAACTCACGTGTGCCCAATGGCCACTCAAAAGGGTGGAAACAGGAGCGAATGTGTCACACCTAAAAACTGTATTGATTCGGTGGATCCACTCTGGTTTAGGATTTAGGGCTCTAGCTGCACATGGAAACGTCCCTTTCTCAATAACAGTTTCAAGAAGTACCTTAGCTGCCGCCTTCTCCCTAGCCAATGCCTCATCTCCATAGATATTTCACAAAATATAAGAAACTTTAACAGAAGAATCCTCTTTCCGCGATGGCACTAAAGGCTCCACCTAAATTGGATTCCTTACAAATCAATATTTGTAAGGAAATAAATTGGTAGTACCTAGTTTGAAACTACCCCAAAACTCCACCAATTTATTAGAAGGTAAGGAACTCATGCTCATCCCGCTTTGAGATGAGCAAAATATAAAAGTGAGAAAATCTGTAGAGTATGTCAAGTGATAAGTTCGCTTAAAGATCAGCAAAGTCTCAACCTCTCTCCAAAGTAAGAAATTCATATGCCTACAAATCTTTCCTCTGCAACCATTAGAGGAATTTAAAAATCCAAATTCCTCAGAAGAGGATATTTTTCCTGGAGGAAAGGGGTCCAGATAGATGTCCCCTTCCCCAGAATGAAACTCCAAAAGAGAATCAGAACAACTGCAAAAACACAATAACGTCTCCCCATTAAAGTCCTCAAAGTTCAGAAAAGAAGTAATATTATATTTAAATTATTACATCACATTTGTAAACAAACCGGTTATAAATGTCAGTATAATTTCTTAAAAAAGGAAAAACCCTGAATGTATGCCGGGAATAAAAAATCCCCTGTAAGGGACCACAGAGGCCCTATAAAAATTGCAGAAATATTTAAGATATCAACAAGAAACCTGTTCGTCTTTTTTGAAAACTAGGTCAGAAGTCCATTCAAGGCTGGATAATGAAGACAGGTCTGTGTTTTAGGAACATCTGAAAGCTGGTACAAAATGAAAGATCTTCATACTCTTTCTTTTAAAAAACAGGATCGAGGCAATCCAGAAACAAAAACGTCGTAAAGTCGATCTCAAGCACCAGCTTTTTAGAAACTGATGCATACAATATATTTGTACATTTTCCAACGTAGGTGACCCAGGAGGCAAAACGTCACAAAGTAGATTACAAAACAGGCATCTACAATGTTCAGGTTCTCCTTGGGTTTTTGTCTTTCTTCTCTCTACAAATAAAATGGTCCTGCTCAGCGTTAGGATTTTGCTCCCAGGATCATAGCTGTGCTCTTTCCAAAGGAGGATCAAGATGATCCAGGAGATGAAGGAGATCTCAAGCAGAGATACAGCATCAGTAGATGATTATTTTAAAAAGAAAGAAAGGAAAAGACAGTGGATTGATGGTGAGCAAAAAAAAATTCATCCCTAAAATGAGGCCGTCCAGCTGAGGTCAGCTGGACATATATTGCATTGAAAAATCTCCCTGGATTTTCCTTTCCTCGTCTCCAAAAGCAACGTCTTCCTCTTCGGCCTTAAGATCTCACCCTAAAAAGATCTCTAGGTAAGACAATCCCTCTTTCAGCAGAAAGCTGAACCCATCTTGGTTGCAGGAGAGACTCTTGAGATGAGAAAGTCCTCCATCCGGACGCGCTTAGTGGCCGCAGTTGTGGGTCTGGTTGCCCACAAAGTGGCCATAGAGCAAAAGGAAGGCATCGAACCGCTGGAGCTTCTGCAACGCTTGGGCCAAGGAGAGAACCGAGGGAGGCCTTCCAGAACCAGATAGGAAAGCGAGCAGCTCCACGAACCCAGATATCTGGGGCTGCTTGTGGGGTGGGACCCCCAGTTCCTCTGCCAAGTGGCTGAAATTCTTGAGTCCAGGCAAGGAAGGGTCCAGGTGGTCAGCAAGAGAGAGCACCAGGGAAGACGGCAGGCCGGCCACAGGGAGGTCTAGCGAGAAAGACAGAAAGAGAAAGGACTGGTCATAAACTCAGTGTGAGCCCAGACAATCTGAAAGATGGTTTGACTGGGAATCCTGAATAAGGAGCAATCCATGCTGCAATATTTAGTTGCGGCTTCCATGGGTTCTCCTTATGGGAGGCGTCCAAACCATAGCTTGGCTCCAACACCTTCCCCGGCCGGATGGAAAAAGGACCAGCCACCTACTTACTCACTTTGCACAACGTCGTGGATCTCAGCCAAAAGCCTCTGAATGTCATCTCCCTAGAGAAAAATAATATATTGTCAGTGAGCATGCAATAGTAAGAAGGCAATCACAAAGCCTAAGGAGGGGAAAAATACAGCAGCCCTACTTTTTGGAATACAATTCTCAGATGAAGCTTGGTTTGGGAAGCTCTGGTGCAAAAAGCAACTTCTCCCCGAAGCAACGGGCAATTCTGCCACTGTCCAGAATGGATCAAGGCATTGATTTATTGCCCAAAGCCCGGAAGAACGGCTCTTGGCGTCCTTATGGGATCTGAGCCCAGTGATGGGCAGCAGCAACAGAAAACTTGCCAACTGTTCCCCAATTTTTTGGAATAACACTCTAAGATGTGGTCCAGCAATGTTTTCCCCCAAGTTCTGGCTAATTCAGCCACCGTCCGCTATGAAGCAAAGCATTCGCACAGTGGACAATGGACAAATTATCTAAAGCCTGGAAAAAAGGCTCTTGGGTCCTTTACAGGATCTGAGCCCAGACAGAAAACTTACCGGCTGCTCCCCACTTTCGACAACAGGATTCCTGAAGGACAGGGATGATGAGGTTGGGGCAGACGCGGAAGCGAGCTGGCCTTGTGCTGCTGGGTAAACTGGGCAGACCGGTGCCTCGGGGTGCAGCTCCTCTTGTGCCATCTTCCCGGCGTCCTCTTTGTGCCCAGTGACCACACGCCCCACTTGGCCGGAGAACGCCTGCAGGTCCAGCTCTGTGCACTCCACGGGGGCATGGGGCCAGCGCGGCTGGACGTCCGTAGCGCAGAAGGAGGGAGGAGGAGTGGGGTGGCCGGGGTCCCCCCCAGAGCCGTGCCCAGCCTCTGTGGAGGAAGACCCTCCAGCCGAGCAGTCGCTGCACTCCGAAATCCTGAGCAAGGGCCGGGTTTCTAAGGGATTCCTGGCTGGAGGAGCCCTTGGGCCAAGAGTGACCAGGACGGGCAAGTCCAAGTCAGGCTGGCAGCCGGGCAAATGGAAGCCAGGGACCTCCGCTTCTGGGACACACGGCACGGACTCAGCGGGACCTGAATGGAGAAAGGAGATGGCATTAAAAATACCATAATATTAATATTAATAATAATAATAATAGATTTATTTATATCCCACCTTTCCAAAAGGATCAAGGTGGGTTACAAAAAAATACATAAACAATACATAACACATGAACACCTAAAATTATATATCTCCTTAACCCTTACCTTAAGTAAAATACCAAATTTTGCCTGGGATTCCCAGTTCTCAAGGACTGGAACAAAGGGGGAGGAATCGCAGGGCAAGAGCACTGCCTTGGAAAAATGTATGTGTGTGGGTATGTGTGGTTGTGAGACTCTGAGTTTGCTTTTTTCCCTATGCAAACAATATACTTGGTGCAACTGTGGTTGATGCTTAAGGTGCCATGCTTAATGACACAACCCTTATACAAGTGGAATATCCCTTATCCAAAAACACAAAATCTGTAACACCTTTGCTTTCTTGATGGTTCAGTGTATCCAGACTTTGTACTGTATATGAAACATAAATGAATTCTGCATTTAAGGACTTGGGTCCCATCTCCAAGCTATCTCATTATGTATATGAAAATATTCCAAAATCCCAAATCCCAAACACTCCTGGTCCTGAGCATCATGGATAAGGCAGACTCAACCCGTAATATTTTCCATGCATAATCTCCAATTGTTACCATCTGGCAGGAAGGGTCCTTATTCATCCTTTGTTGTACACTTTTTCAGTTGGTTTTTACAACCTTCCAGTTTCTCTCCCCTTCTCTCATTCTCTCCCTTTGTCCTCAGCTTTATTTCAATTGCTGCCAAGTGAATTCAAAGTGCAAATGTAATTTGCACTCAGTTAACTTGCCAGTCTAGTCAGGCAAAAAGAAATGGCTCCAACCTCTTCTAGTTTGTCTGTTCTTCCTCATCAATAATAATAATTATTATTATACCCCGCCTCTCCAATGAGATCGAGGCAGCTTACGACAATATTGTAACACTAACTTTTGCCCTCTTGATCACACTGATATTGCTCAGCCACGTTATGCCCCAGTTTGCATCTGCAAAATGTTAGAAAGTATGAGATTATCCTAAACACTGGAAGCAGTCTGAGTCAGAGGCTCCCAGAGGGTCACCAAACGTGCCCAAACTCTCACCAAAGCTCTATATGGTGGTTTTGGCCCAGCAAAGAGGCTACCTTCGCCAAGCACCATCTTGGCAGACCCAAAGATGCCATCATGAAAGAGTCACCTTCTAGTGGTCCACAGCCCTTCATGGAGCTCTCGGTGCCAAAGCAAGGAGGATTCAATGTCGGTTCGTGGCAAGAGAAGCCGGCCGGCAAAGCGGAAGCCTGAAGAGTCACCCGCTGACCAGGGAGGGTCCGGCTCCGCTGAAGCACTTGAGAAAGAGAAGAAGAAGAAGAAGAAGCAAAAGAAAAGAGGGATAGAGATCAATGCCACCTCATGCTGAATTCATATTTGAAGCAGCATAGCGAGGACATGTTCTCCAACATCTGCTAGATCAAAACCAGTTCACATTATTGGCTAAGCAACATCAAGAGATTGCCCAAGATGGCAGATGAAGAAGAACGGATGAGCCAAGAGTGTCTGCAGCAGTTTGCTTTTGCCTGGGAAAGGCAAGATTCTGCCCCGATCTCTTCTTTATAGTTATTTATACATATTTTTAAACTTATACCCTTCCTTTCTTCTGCGATAGGATTCCCTCATACCCTCCTCCTGCCCCAATTTGGCAGGGATTGTTGTTGTTGTGTGTCTTGCTTTTCACCTGTGAAATGTTGGAGGGTGAGTTCTGCCCTGAATGTTTGGCAAACTTCAGTTTGCATCAGCATGGAAATAAGCTGGGAACAAAGATAGATATTGGGAAAAGGAGAGAGAAACTGGGACATTTTAAATGCAGCTGAGAAGGGAGAAAATAGGTTTGGTTGGGAGGATCTCTACCAAATCAGGATAGTTGGAATCCATGATGCTACAAGGCGAAGCCCTGATAATATCATTAAGCAAGATACCTGAAACATCGACTAAAGTTGCACACAAAATGCCATTTGGGGGGAAAGTCCCCAGAAGAGAAGCATCCCAGCCCCTTGCTGATAATAAACAAGGCCACTAATACAAATGAATGTTGACTCTACCACTGGACTCTAAAGCCCATCTGCTTGGTGGCAGAGGCCCAGAGGAGGGAAACCCAAGGAAAGGAGATGGCAAGGAGCTTGGGAGAAGACTCACTCACCCCGCTGGCACTGGCTCTTCCAGAACCGCCGGCCGTAGAGGATGGAGACGGTCAAGAGGACCAGCAGAATGATGACCAGGGCACCGATGGTCAGTGCCACGAGGGCCGAGGCATGAGCCGGTGCCGAGTGACTTTCCACTTTCACCAGGGAGACTCTTGCACGGCCTGAAAATGCAAGATCCATCCAAGGATCAGGAATGATTTTCACTAGAGGTACAGAATCCAGTCTCAAACTGGACTATTTCTGCAGTGCGGATGCATACTTACACTGTCGTTCAGAAGGAGGGGTCTGCTTCGTGCAAGGGACGCACACCAGATCCTGGAAACCTCCTATCTGGGTCTTCCTGTAGAAACTGAAAGGAGGAAGGAAAAGTTATTTGGGTGGAAGAGAGCTGGGACTCCACTCCCAAAATTATCCCACCAAAAAGGGCAGAGGCCATGCACAACTTTTCCCGCTGCTCCAGGAAGGATCCTCAACACCTAAAAGGTGTTTCTGACTTACACAGACCCTAAGGGTCTCTGCAGCATTAGCACTCCCTTGTCGTTTTTGCAATGCGCTCTGTACTTACCCAGGAAAACACTCTCCACAGACGGCGTCTGAAGTGGCGCTACAGTTGGACTTCTGGACCCGATTGATCAGGCTGCAAGAGGCGCAAGGCTTGCACCCATGGCGTCCCCAACCATCCTTGAACCTCCGCGGTTGGCAGGGCACGCATTGCGCATTGCTCCCTTCGCCATAGCCACACTCCTGAAAGAGAAACAACATGCCTGTTTGCACATGGAGGACAACGATGGGACGAGTGCAACGTGAAGCAGCAACTGGTTTGCATGGAGGAACGGTGCAAAGGAGATATGCACAGATGGAAGGTTCTCAATGTCCCTCCTGAAGCAGAACCCTGGATGGTGGAGTCAGTGCACCCCATGTATAGCGTGAGCACTGAGTACATTGTATGAGCCATTGCATTCCCTGTCACCATGTATGGATACGATAGCCGGACAGTGAAGAAAGCGGATAGAACGAAAAATCAATTCCTTTGAGATGTGGTGCTGGAGAAGAGCATTGAAGATACCATGGACAGCCAAAAGGACAAACAAATGGCTGCTGAAACAGATCAAACCAGAAATCCCTCTGGAAGCCAAGATAACTAAACCGAGGCTGTCATTGGGAGAAGAGAAGAGTTGTTTAAAAAGACAATAAATGCTAGGAAAGGTGGAGGGAGGTGGAAAGGAAGGAAGACCACGTGCCAGATGGATGGACTCTGAATCTGCAGGACCTGAGCAGAGCAGTGGAGGAGGCTGAGGCTTGGCGATGTCTCACCCAAAGGGTCCGCATGGGTTGCAATTGACTCTAGGATGGATAACAACGGCAACAAACTCTGTCCTTGAGGGCATCCTCATTTCTCTCCCTGCTGCTGCTTCGTGGCTTGTATCATCTCCTCAACCCATCTCTGCCCAACTCCTGGGACTTGTCAGATGGACTTGCCCAAGTGAAAGTATGCCCAGATGTAGGAGCTTTTCCCCATCAGAGGGGCAATGACTCCACTTATGGCTCTTAGCCTGAGCTCTAAAGGAGCTATCTACAGTGCTGAAGAAGAAGTCCAGCTATTTGCGGAGCTTCTCTGCAGCCCAGGCCACCTTCTTTCTGGGGCACGGAGGCCGTTGGCCAGCGGCTGCCCCGCTCACCTCAGAGAGCTCCAGGCCGGGTCCGCATGGCTTGCAGGGGCTGCATTTCCCACGATCGTCCAGGTACTCATTCTCGCGACATTCCACTGGGTTTGCAGAAAAATGTGGTGCCTGGGAAGAAAAGAAGGGAGAAGAGAGCCTTACTGCATTGGTAGCTGCATCTGGGATGAATGGCACGCAGCCCCCATACATCCCTTGCCTGTTTTTGCAACCATAACCAGTCCCAGGTGCTCCCAAATTTGCTCCACAGAGAGGCAAAACCACCACCAACATCATCCAAGAGTTCCCCCGAAGACGAGACCAAAGATTCCCTCTGCTGCAATTGACCAATGTCTCCATTGACTCACCATCCCCCCATTGATCGCATGGGTCTGCTCTAGTTGGGACTCTCCAACAGCATCCCAGTTGAAATGAAACTATCCACAGAATGATATTTCTTCCCAGGAAGGCGATGCCACCCGGGCTGGGTCCATACCTTGCTGGCAAGCATCAGGAGGAACATCATGGCAGCTTCCTTTGCCATTTTAATTCATCGCTGGATCAGGAGAGGACCGCCAGACTTTGGGAGTTAGCAACGGACTTCCTTCTCCAGTCGAATTCCTCAGGATCTGAATTATAGGAAAGTAAGCAAAGGGGGAAAACGACAGTCACACTGCGGAAAGTGGAAGGCAGGAGGAAAAGAAGAGTGGGACGTGAATATCTGTGGATTTTGGCATTGGCAAAATAATTGGCAAACCCCACTTTAGCAACACTACTACTCATACCCCATTGTATTGAATGGGGATTGAGTTTCCATGGATTTTGGTATCCATGGGGTTTATCATATGACGGAATTTGGGGGTATAATACAATAGCAATCCGAACACAATCCTGGGGTTTCACGTTATTGCGAATTAGAGTATCTCACGCAATTTTGGGCAAGAGGGAAGTCATTCCAAATGCAATCATAAGTTTTACATTAATGCGTATAAGAGTATCTCACGCAATTTCAGGAAATGGGGGGGGGGGTCATTTTGAGGAAATGGGAAGTCATTCTGAATGCATTCTGAATGCAATTAGATTTCACGTAAAATTGCTAAACTAGTGAATTTACGTGAATTCAAATTGGCTCAATTCGAAATTGGGAGAAATTCCTCCCGTGTGATAAACTCTATAGGGATGTGTGTGTGTGTGTGTGTGTGTCCTGGAACCAAACCCAAGCAAAGGATACCAAGAGCCCAGGGCAGTTGTAATATTATCCCATTGTATGTAATAGGGTTTCATACATATAATACATACATATGTACAATACAACATTGGATGGAATAGGAATTTTTTTGGGGGGGGGAGCTTTCCTGGTACCAAACCTCAGGGGGTAGCAAGAGCCCAGTGCAGTAGTAGTAGCAGTAGCAGCAGCAATAGTAACCTATTGTATATTATAGGATTGCAATGCCCATAGAGTTCAATGTCCAATGTCCATGCATTTTGGCATCCATGGGGGGGGGGGGTTAGTCCTGGCATCAAACCCCAGGGGATACCAAGACCCCAGTGCAGTAGTAGCAGTAGTAATAATAGTAGTAGTAATACCCTATTGTATATATAAGAGGGTTTCACCATGCCTGGATTTTGGCATCCATGGGGGGGGGTGTCCAGGATCCAACCCCCAGCAGCCATTGGAGGTTGAACTCCATGGACATTTCCCAATAATAATGCCTCCTCCCTTTTACTGAATGTCTCTTTTCCTCTTTTCAGTGCTGGAATGCCAGACTGATGCCACTGGAAAAAGACAGGATGAAACCAGAGAAGGAGAGCAAGCCTTTCCTCCCCTTCTCTTAACTCTTTCGTTTCCCCCCCCCCCCAAAAAAAAGAGGGTCTGCTGCCTCTTCTTGGAATAATAATAATAATAAAGCAGAAGCCCCTTTCCTCCCCTGGCTGCTGCTGCTGCTCCCTACCTTCCCTTCCCAGATCAGGATGAAACCCTGCATTAAATCATGCCAAGAAGGAGAGGAAGAAGAGGAAGCACCTACCTAGGAGTACCCCCAGCCCTGCTGCCTCCACTCCTCCTCCTCCTCCAGTCCTTACTCCAGTCCTGCTGCTCTTTCTTGCAAGTCCAGACTTGTCCGGAGGGCGCCCAGCCAAACCTAAGGCTAAGGCTAAGGCTGCTGCTGCTGCTGCTGCTGCTGGGCACCCAGCAAGACAAGGGCACTCCTGCTCCTGTTCCTCCGCCTGCTGCTACTCTACTACTACTACTCTACTTTACTATTCTTCACCGGGGCTTGGAGGCACGTGGGAATATTGTGGAGGGTCCTGGGGATGATGGGGGGCATGCCTCGACAAGACCCCCTTCTTCTCCTTCTCCTTCTCCTTCTTCTTCTAGCAGCAGACCTCCTCCTCCTCCTTCCCTCTTTGGCTGGCTGGCTGCCAGCAGCAGGGGACCTGCCCCATAAGGAAAGCAGACCTGCCCCTGTATAGGGAAGCATTGGGGAATACTGGCCCCATAAGGAATCATTGGGGAATACTGGCCCCATAGGGAATCATTAGGGAATATTGGCCCCATAGAGAAACATTGGATATTTGCCCCATAGAGAATCATTAGGGAATATTGGCCCCATAGGGAATCACTGGGGGAGACATGACCCATTGGGGAATATTGGCCCCATGGGGAAACATTGGGGAATATTGGCCCCATAGAGAAACATTAGGGAATATTGGCCCCATAGGGTATCATTAGGGAATATTTGCCCCATAGAGAATCGTTGGGTATATTGGCCCCATAGGGAATCATTGGGGAATACTGGCCCCATAGGGAATCATTGGGGAATACTTGTCCATAGGGAATCACTTACGAATTCCCTTTTTTCAATGTCAAATGTTTTAGAAACCCAGCCAAGTATTATCCTATTATTCCCTATGGGCAAGTCTTCCCCAGTGATCCTCTATGGGGCAAGTAGGGTTTCCCAAAGGGCAAGTCCTGCCATTTGTTTCTAGGGACCCCGGAGCCAGGCATCTGCTTTGCCTTCATTTGGCTGACTTTGAATAAGGTGGGCCAATGCTAACAAGATGAAATTCAACACAGAGAAATGTAAGGTTCTGCACTTAGGGAGGAAAAATGAAATGCACAGATATAAAATGGGGGACACCTGGCTGAATGAGACCACATGTGAAAGGGATCTAGGAGTCCAAGTAGACCATAAGCTGAACATGAGTCAACAGTGCGATGCGGCAGCTAAAAAGGCCAATGCAATTTTAGGCTGCATCAATAGAAGTATAGTGTCTAGATCAAGGGAAGTAATAGTGCCACTCTATTCTGCTTTGGTCAGGCCCCACCTGGAATACTGTGTCCAGTTCTGGGCACCACAATTCAAAAAGGATGTTGAGAAACTGGAGCAGGTCCAAAGGAGGGCAACTAAGATGGTGAAGGGACTGGAAACCATGCCCTATGAGGAACGCCTTAGGGAACTGGGGATGTTCAGCCTGGAGAAGAGAAGGTTAAGAGGTGATATGATAGCCCTGTTTAAATATTTGAAGGGATGTCATATTGAGGAGGGAGCAAGCTTGTTTTCTGCTGCTGCAGAGACTAGGACGCGGAATAATGGATATAAATTGCAGGAAAAGAGATTCCACCTCAACATTAGGAGGAACTTCCTGACAGTAAGGGCTGTTCGACAGTGGAACACACTCCCTCGGAGCGTAGTGGAGTCTCCTTCCTTGGAGGCCTTTAAACAGAGGCTGGATGGTCATCTGTCAGGGATGCTTTGATTTGGACGTCCTGCATGGCAGGGGGTTGGACTAGATGGCCCTTGTGGTCTCTTCCAACTCTATGATTCTATGATTCTATGATTCTATGCTTTTATTTAAAAAGCCTTCATTATTCCTTTATGTTGAAACACTGCTGCTGGGTTGCAAATTGTAAATATATATATTGGGTTCTAGCTATTATTATGTTAGCAGCATTCCAACTGTACGCTGAATTTTAGCTATTGCTGCGTTATATTTAGCTACGATGTTTTAGCTGTTAGAAAGTGTCAGGATGGCTTTGAGTGGCTCTAAAAGAACATAAAAGTAAAATTAATAAATAACCGAGAAACACAAAAATAGGATATTATGACTCCACTGAGACCGGAGTTTCAGTCCCTCTCCAATTAGTTTGGGTGGAAATAGTAATAAATAATAATAGTAACACATTTTTATATAATATGCCACCTCTCCCACAGGATCGAGGTGTCTTATAATGTCAAATAAAAAGTTCCCCGTATCCATTTATTTATATGGGAAAACGCAGTCCTTGGACTTGGCTTGGACCAAACCTGAACTGGGCCTATTTGGGAAACTTCTCTGAAAATTTCACTCTGCCTTTTGGAAAGGAAAGTGCTGCGAGTAAATAATGAAACCGCGTGGGCCGCCTTGAACGGCTCGACTTTGCTCCCAGACATTATTTGGGTCGCCTTTTGAGTCACTGTCCGAAACTTTCCCACCCGCTTCGTGGTTTCGGGTGCTGTGAACCTGTGACTCGTCTCCGAACTTGGTTCAACTGAATGAAAGAAAATCAGAAAATGACATTTTCTGGGTGTGAATTTCTTTCGACAAAGATGCCACCGTTTTTGGGCCACTTTCAAGAAGGCCGATCTTTCCACTCGTCGTCCGTGGCAGTTTCTGCACGGGATCCGTCCCGTGTGATAAAGTCCTAGGATTCCTTAGCAATTCAGAGTGAATCCCAAAGTGGATTCACAACACACACACATACACACACACACACACCCGTGACCCACCATCCATCCATCTGAGTGACTTTTGTGTCCAAAGGAAGGATGCCAACTTTCTGTCAAATGATGCAACAAAGCCCTTACTTCAGTGGCTGCGCTGCAGGAGACAGAAGGATCCCAGAAGAGATGATGAAGTCACTTTCCAATTTTGCAGCCGGGCATCTCTGACCCACGCATGGCTTTGGGAAACGTGACCCAATTTCTCAGCAGCTTCGTTGTCTTGTCTCCTATTCTTTCATTTATAGGCCTTGTCCTTTGCCCAAAGATGGGGTGCAAAGCAGCTTTGCAAAGGGAGAAGAAATACCAACAAAGAGATGGTTTTGTTGTTGTTGATGATGCATGACTTTGTTTCTGACTTACGGCAACCCTAAGTCAGAACCTCTCCTGGGGTTTCCTTGGCAAGATTTGCTCAGAGGAGGTTTGCCATTGCCTTCCTTTGAGGCTGAGAGAGTGTGACTTGCCCAAGACTTATGGGGACCCTAAGGAAGAACCTATCCTGGGGTTTTCTTGGCAAGATTTGCTCAGAACAGGTTTGCCATTGCCCTCCTTTGCAGCTGAGAGAGTGTGACTTGGCCAAGGCCACCCAATGGGTTTCCATGGCTGAGCTGGGAGTCGAACCCTGGTCTTTGGAGACAAGAGACCAATGCTTGAACCACTACGCCACACTAAAAAATTGTTTATATATATATATATATATTGTTTAATCTAATTTGTTTTAGTTTGGTTTGTAAGCTACTTTTAGTCCCATACTGGAAGAAAAAGGAAGAGAAATGGCAAATATTTAGAATGGGGTTTGTTTCCAAGTGCAGCTGGTTGCAGGATGCTTTTCTGTTCTTCTCCCAGAAGAGGGAGACTTGAGACTGTTCTAAAAATCACCATTTTCGATTTTTGCCGCTGGACCTGGAAGGAAAGCGGAGAGTCCAGGGATGTTGGTCCTCTTGACCTGTATCTCAAATCCTCTGGTTTTCTGATCTGTTCCCATTGAGGAATAAACATTTGCTAAGGTCCGTGGCACCCAGATATTTCATATTATGGTGACCCTGGAAGCCAACCTGGAGTGTCACACCATCGCAGCAAATGCAAAGCGTGTGCAAATCAGGAGGTCCAAAACATCTGGTTTGCAGGAAGAGTCCCAATTAATCCTCTTCCACTTTTTCAGCTGCTTTTAAAATGTCTTGGCTTCTCTCTCCATCTCCCACTTTCTTCCTTTTGTCCTTAGCTTTCTTCGGTTGCTGCAAACCGAGCATAAAATGCAAAAGTAATTTGCAGTCAACGCAGCAGGATCTCTCCCTTCTTCGCAAGAGGCAAAAGCAAACTGCTGCAGCCTCTCCTTGCTTAAGTCTCCTTCCTCATTAATCGTTTTGGCCATTTTGGCCGCACCTTGATGTCGCTTGGCCACCAATAATCTCATTTTTCACCTGCGAAACCTTGGAGGGCGTGGGCTAAATCAACAACGAATTTGTGCAAATTTGTGCAAGCTGCAATCACGGGCATAAATTTTACAAATTCTGAAGCGTTCGGGACCATCTTGGCACTGAGGTTTCTGGGACAAAACCCCAAATTTTGGGATGGCCCTTGGTGATGTCATTCAGCATCATGCATTAATTGCTAATTACATCAATTGCTCACAGCTTGACATTCAGAAACATGCAGAGCGAGAATAATAAACCTCTCTGGAAATTAACAGAAATCACAGTCTAAAAGGGGGCACTTTCCCAGACCAAGGTGAAAGGCAATTATTCCTTCCAATTATTTAGGAAGATGGGAGAGGGAACATTTTGCAATGCCTTCGCTCGGATACATTTAGCTAGGAGAAGAGAAGAATGAGAGATGATGATATTGGGGTCATCTTTAAACATATGAAGAGATGTCATAGAGAAGACTTGTTTTCTGATGCTCCAAATACCAACGAACCAAAGGGATTCAAATTACGAGAAAAGAGATCCCATCCAAGCATCTTTCAGGAGTGCTTTAGGTCCAAAACATACTGCAGAAATAACCCAGTTTGAGACCACTTTAACTGCCCGACTCAATGCTAAGGTATCCTGGAAAGTCTAGTTTTCGGGAGACATTTCGCCGTCTCTGTCGGAGAGCTCTGGTGAAACAATAAACTAATAATAATAAATAATATTTTTATTTATATCCTGCTTCTTCCTGTAGGATCGAGGCTGCTTACAAACGCAATAAAATGCCACACAGTAATACAATAAGAATAATAATAATACAACTACAGTACTGTACATTTCCCAGGACTCCCTAGCACTGAGCCAGGGCAGTTAAAGCGGTCTCAAACTGGATTATTTCTGTGGTTTATGTTGAGCATTAAATATATATATAAGAAGAGAGAGCTCGGCCTGCTTCTTTTTTTTGGTTTTAATCCCTGTTCAACAGCTGTCATAATGCAAGCTCTGAGAATAAATTTATGGGGAAACGGCCTGAGCCTGAGTCAAGCAGAGCAATTTTCTGGAGCCAGGTCGGCTGTTTCAATGAGGCCGGCTGCTGGGATTTACTCATCTGGAGCAAGTATTAATTTATTAAGCCCGTCATTAAGGAGAAAGAGATACAGCCTCCGTCGAACCGGGAACAATCCAGTTTCCCTTCCCGGCCATAACGTGGGTGTTCACCTGGAAGGACTCTTAAACCTCTCCTCCAAAAAGTCTCCAAGTTTAATGACCTGTCAAAAGAAAAATAGTCCAAAAAAAGTCGGATTCAAGAAACTTGACGTCGTCGGCCCTTGCACTTTCCATAGGATTTTTCTTGACCTACAAACCCTGCTCACTTTTCGCTCAAGGTGGATCCTAATTATTTCTCCAGCCCACGAACTAGAAACCGTGAAAATTCTCAGTCCTTGACTGTTTTGACCGGCATTTTGTTGATTTTTCTGGGCATCACTCACCATCTAGGATGATGGGTTTTGCATGCCAAAACGCAACTTTGGAATAATAAGAGTCCAACTGTCTTGGTTTTGTCATTAGAAATGTTTAAAAGGTTACGAAAGCAGCACTTTCCTGAGACAGATAACAGATTTACAGCCCTACAATGACCCAGGAGCGGAGAAAAATGTTCCCCGCCAGTCGAAATAGAAATATCCCCTTTTTGTCTATTGTTGAGTTTGCCTGGATCTGCTAATATTGTGTGTTTGTGTTGTTGTCGTTGAAGGGAAACCAAACAAGACATGAGACATCCTAGTTCCACCGGTCAAGTCTGACAACGGCCCCGAAGAAGAAATTTCTCTGCAAAATCTAGCAACATCCAACACCAGCCGTTGGGAACTTAATCTCAAATTTGTCTCCTATAATTTTTTCTTCCTCCATCCTATTAGTTAGTCCCATAATCCTATTAGTTAGTCTCAACTAGAATACCTGGATCAACTTTTCAAAGGTATGTCGACACATAAGTAAATGCCATCGATCCAATGGATCCTCTTAGTTGAGAACAACCGATGGGATCCAAACCTATATTAATAAAAGAGGGTGAGAGTCTATGGGTCTGTTGGTTTATCATCACTACAGTAGACCCCCTGAATCCATTTGGGAAAGGTATTTTATGTATTTATTTATTTATTATTATTATTATTGCAACCGATGATGCCACCAAACCCCCAAACCCTACTTTCTCAGCCTAGCAGCACCCCAACCAACTAATGGTTCAATGGGAAGTTGACATAAAAGAACATCTATTGGGTCAACTTTAATTTTGACTGACTAATAGGTTTTAGGATGTCTTCTGAGTCTGCAAAAAACAGAATCCAGGCCAATATCTTAGCGTTTGAGACGGTTTATTAAATTATCATGCACAAGCCAATAGATCATTGCAATTCAAACAAAAACCACCGCCTACTTTGTGCTTCAGCAAAAGCCTTCTCTCTCTGGCCTCTTGTCCTAGTAACAACTAATAAATATTTGTCTTTGATATACCAACCAACTATCTTTCAGGCTGCTGTGGACTAGAGAGCAATTTCTCTCTTCCTTTTCGTCTAGAGGTACAACGGCAACCGTCTTCCACCTGGGATCAATAAATCCCATGGAACTGATAATGAAATCAAACAGTTTGGCAAGTTGAAGGCTCCTCCTGAGCGTTGTTACTTATTCCTCGCAAGCGGCAGAATTGGCTCCTTCCCTCCCTTTGGAAGGATCAAGGATCCAGCAATCTCGCTGAGATAAATCTTTGGTAACTTTGGGAATCTGAAATCAAAGCCAGGTGTTTCTCTGTTTGGTAGAGATATTGCTCCCGAGGATAATCCAAAACGTTTGCAAACGGCGGGTCAGAATCCAGCGGTGGGTGTTAATGCTGTTATTCCAACAGCTGCATTTTTTTTGTGGAAATTACACAAAGGGCAAAATTCTATTTAGGATTGTGTAAGCTTTGTTACACCAACATGGACCATTGTGCAAGACGTTCCACTCCCAGGAGGTTCTGCAAGTGTGGTCTTCCATGATACACATAGAGTTTGATTCCCTTTTGCATGCCGTCCAACATTTCACAGATGACCAAACTGAGGTTGTCATACTTTGGCAACATCATAAGTAGGGATGACTCTTTAGAAAAGACAATAATGCTAGGGAAGCTGGAAGGCAGCAGAAGAAGAGGAAGACCACATGCTAGACAGATAGATTCAATCCATAAGGTCATGGGCATGGATTTGCAGGACCTAAGGAGAGCAATGGAGGACAAGAGGTCTTGGAGGTGCCCATCCACAGTCGCTCTCTATGGAGTTTATCACACGGGAGGAATTTCTCTCAATTGCAAATGGAGCCAATTCGCAATTAAGTGAATTTGCTAGTTTAGCGAATGTACATGAAATCTGATTGCGTTCAGAATGTGTTCAGAATGACTTCCCATTTCCCGAAAATGACCCCCCATTGCCCAAAATTGTGTGAGATACTCTAATATGCAATTACGTGAAACCTCATGATTGCATTTGGAATGCCTTCCCGTTGCTCAAAATTGTGTGAGATACACTCATTCGCAATAATGTGAAACCCCATGATTGCGTTCGGATTGCCATTGCATTATACCCCCAAATTCCTTCGTATGATAAACTCCTGTACTCATCCCATATCCCTATCCCTGGGCATGTGATGGAGCCTTTATCTGAGAGGGAAGGGGTCCCTTTGCCCAGCAGAGGGCACTCGACCCTTTCCAAAGCCACCTTCTTCTCCCTTCCCTTTCCTTCCCGGCCAGAGATGGTCCTCCTGGCTGACCGCAGGGAGGACATTCTTGCGGAGGAGCTGCTTCCCAGCTGGACAGAGGGATGGCCAACTGAGGTTAGAAGTTAACCAATATAGAGCTGGCTTTCCAACGGAGACATTTCTGGGCTTCTCTTTGCTCTTCCCTCTCCAGAAAGCTCTTCGCATCAGTTGTCCGTTCTTCCTCAGGAATAACTTTTGCCATCTTAACCCCATTCTGCTGTTGCTTGGCCGTGCGTTTCCTGGCTTTCATCTATGGGTACGGGAAATTTTTCTCCAAAGCCTCCTGTGCAAACGTTCATTTTAAATGCCCCTGCCTCCAGCTGCTCATTGCTGATCCTTATGTATTTTTGTACGTATGGCTTTATGGTGGTTGCTCTCAGACCCTTTAAATTCCTTGCATCACTTTATAAAATAAGGTTAGTTAAGTTAAGAAAGGCATGCCTAACAGTATGGCCACATCCAAAGGGCTGCCAAATGCAAAGGAGGGCATATCTACATGGGCCAAATGAAGCAGGTTCACAAACACACAAAGTGCCTTCATTTTCTTCAGGGCCCTGATTTGAGTGCAGACCATCTCCATGATATAAGGACAGTTCTGCATTGCATTCACCCTTTCTCTTCCTTAAATAATATAACAGGGGGCTGTTTATACATACGTCCTGTTGTGACATCTTGTGATACTGACATTGGTGCTTTCACTTTCTCTGAAGTTACAACAAAGCACCCAGCCAAGTGGTCAAGTGCTGGGCACCTTGTTTCCAAAGGGAGCAATGATGGACATGTATGTAGACAGCCACCCAGTTTGCAAAGGCAAGTGGGGGAATTTGGGACCACCACGAGGCCATAATCCTCCAGAAGCATCCAAAGTGTTCAAGCTGGTGTCGATGCGCACCGCAGACCTAAATACGAATGGCATTTTGACATGGATCCAGCCCATTGGAGGTGTCCACAATGTTGCCAGAAATGGAAGATAATAAGCCCAGGGAGAGTGTGAGGTTGCAATTAGAGAGCGCCAAAACGCAACAAGTACAAGCCGTGATCACATTTGCTCCCTCATTGCCTCGCACATGGCCATTATATCAGAGTATCAGCAGGTGGTACACAGATGCGCTTGTCTTAATCAGCTAATTAACACACGTACGGCGATTAAAAGCCCTTGTTCCCAAAGGAGATGGGCTGGTTGGATGCCTCCTCGGCTGTTTCAGCTCCAAAGCGGCCTCCGAAGCTTCTTGGTTCAAGGACAGCCGCCCGGGGGCCAGAGTGTCCTGGGAGACTGGAGTGTCCTCTTGTTGGCTTGTTCTTTAACATCGTTGTTCCTGGCATTCAATTTCTGCCCGTTTTGGAGGGTACTTGCACATTTCCTTGATGGGTGGAGGAAAGGTGTCTGGATACATCAACGCATCAGTCAACCCCAGACATTGAGGAGGCTCAAGTCCATGAAAGCTCATCCTGCCAAGTTCTGAAAGGTGTTGCAAGATGCGCAATGTATTTATCCAGGTCAAGCAAGCCTAAATGTGGATGCTTGGCTGATGCTCATCCATGCACCCCCTGCAGAAATTGGCATTCAAGTAATGCAACATGGAATATTGTGCATTCAAGTAATGCAACATGGCCATTGCCACACAAGCATTGTGCCACACAATCGACGTGTGATTCCACATGCGGAGATTTGCACAAGGCAACTCCAGTGCAAGATTGCGTTCTGGGGCTGATTTGACATCCCTATACAACCCTTTTGCACTATTTTGGCCAAAGGTACCCTCTTCTTTTATGGGCAGAGGATGCATGCGCCTTTGCTCGCAGCCCCATTCCTTTGCAGCACACGCAACACCCCGAGTGCGAATGCTCTCATGTTCTCCTTTTGACAGCCGCATAAATCACGGTTGTTTAGCCTGCATTTTTATGAGCCCTGCTCGTGTAGCTGTGGCCCTCGTTTCTATCTGTGCAATCTTTCTTATTGGCTATTTTATCTCACTCTTTTTTTATCACACTTTGTAGTTAATGAAAACTAACACATTTTATGGCAGGAGGTTTTGTGGAGCGATGTGTCTTTGCATCGGGTGCTTCGTTCTCTTTTCTTGCCCTCAGCGCTTTGGTTTTCCCTCGGCTCAGGAGGATTCAAACAGAGAAATGATACCTTCTTCGTGTGGGATACCCTGTGACTCCTCCATAACTCTGGAGGAAAGAGAGGAGATGATGGTGATGATGATGATGATGATGATGATGACGACGACGACTTATGGAGACTTCATCATCATCATCCCTCTTGTTGCTTGGCCACATGTATCTTGGTTTTCGCCTGTTCGATGTTGGAGGGCACGCTCAAGAAGACCTGATCTGAGCTGAAATGTCACTTAGACTTGGCAAATGTCACTCCTGGGCCTGTTTGCTCAAGAGAGAGTCAACAGCACACAGAGACTTTTGAGACAACTTGCTCCCCTTGTATTGATTTTAGAAAGATTGGTTTAGACAGGAACATATAAAGTTTTTCCTTGTTATGAATATTTCCTCCCTCCTTTTATTTTTTTTTTCATGTGCAGTTCGCATTTATTGAGCATGGAAAACGGCCTGGCATCCAGTCTTGTTTGTCCACCTCGCTCAATATCGTCTTCTCCGACTGAAGGCATTCTCCAGGGTCATAGGCAGAGGCAGGCCACCAACTTACTCCTTTCTCAAAGCTGGCAAGTCTGTAGTTTGCATCTATGGATGAGATCCTATATGCTCCCTATGTACCATCCCCATATCCCCATTGCAGCATCAGACTATATTTCTGCAGCCATAAATATTCTCCTGGACCTCCAAATCCTTTCTCCATACATACTTTTGGAGAAGAAGCATGAAATCAGGATGACAATAATAACCATTTAAAAATCCTCAAAACAGGGGTGCTTTTATCGGGCCAACTGAAATGCACAAAATACGTGTTGCAAGCTTCCGAAGCTCCGTTGACCAGCAAAGTATCATCGTCTAATATCCACAAATCAGAGAGGAAAGGAAGAGGAAGAAGAAAAAGAGGAGAAGAAAATGAAGAGGAGGAGGAGGAGAGAGGGATGGATAATAATAAAGAGGAGAAGGAAGAGAGGAGGAGGACAGAGAGAGAGGAGAGGAAGAGAGGAAGAAAAAGAAGAGGTGGAGGAGACACAGAGAGAAAGAGAATGACAATAGAGGAAGTTTTTCTCTCCTTTTCCCACTTTCCCCTCTTTGTCCTCAGGTTATTTTGGTTGCTGCAAACTGAGTTCAAAGCACGAAAGTAGTTTGTAGTGGAATAACTCAGTTCAGAGGAGAAGGAGCAGACGCTTGCCCTTCCCTGTAGGCTCAAGCAAAAGCAAACTGCTGCATCCTCCCCTAAAGCTTGTGTGTCCTTCCTCACCAATAACTTGTATCGCCTTGATGCTGCTTGGCCAAATTCATCCCGGTTACACCTGTGAAATGTGGGAGAGTATGGCATTATTATGGCAAGTGAGACCCAGAGCAGGTAACAGTGATACCAGCAACATCAATGGCATTTAAAAGCTAAGTACAAAAGTCGTGGAGCATGCCAAGGAACGCTCCTATATTGCAAGAGGTTTCCGAAGGCCTGCCAGAATGCAAATTTCTTCCTCTGCCGGAAGAAGGGCAGCAAGGAGGGAGCCGGCTTTGCCTCCCTTTTGCTGGGACCCTCTCCTTCTTCTGGGAACAAGGAGCCTCCCCAAATCCATCCCTTTGGCCTCGGTTCCCCTCCCTGTTCTTTGGACCAAGGACCAGGCGCCCGTGGCCTTGCCTCTTAGCCACAACATTTCTTTGCTCCTGGAGATAGTGCTAGCCTACAAAAAAGGGAGAAAACACAGACCAAAACAAAGGAACTGGATCCTGGTTCATCCATCTCTGTCTGTGGATCTATGACCTTTCAAGTCACCTGTCAACTTATGGGGAACCCGTGAATTTCAGAGGGTTGTTGTCTTGGGCGAGGAATAATCCTCAGGGGCGGTTTTGCCAGTTGCTTCCTCTCAAATATATCCTACAGTCAGTTGTCTCCCATCCAAGTACCAACCAGGGCTTAGTTTCCAAATCCAGAAGGGATCGGGTGTCTTTAGCCTGCCATGTGCGCATTTGTGTCTGCGCTTTCAAGTTGCCAATCTTGACTTATGGAGACTTCATGAAAATAGGGTTTTCTTTGGTGAGGAATACTCAGTTTTGCCAGTCCTTTCCCCTGAAATGCAGCCAGCAGCACCTGGTCTTTGTTAGCGGTCTCCCATCCAAAGACTAAACAGGGCTGACCCCACCATTAAAGTGGTCACGGAGAAGCATTAATGCGCATCTCTTTACCTTCGGGATTTCAGTGCCAATGCATTTCCGACATCGCTTTGCATATGACGATCATTCATGAAATTATTCTCCGTTTCCATTTCATTTAAATGGGCTTCAATCTCTCTTTAATGCCAAAAACCAGCCGCAGTGTGACAAACTCCTACGATTCTATGAAAATGCAGGCGTTTCAGGGAGACGTCGGGTCGCTCCCATTTTAGGGTGTCACTCGGCGGGGCCCGCACCCCCGGCACCCCCTTAATGGTGCCGCTGCAAATGGGAACAAAGGGAGGAATAAATGACTGGAGTGGAGGCAAGTGAAACCAGGCTGGGCTTTGCAAAGCGAATTTGCTGTTTCAGCCTTCCTTCAGGGACAGGGAGCTGGTACACCGCGATCCTGCCCCATGCCTGCCTCTGCAGTTGCCTTGGAGTGCCATTGAGGAGGTGGCCCCATTGACTGAAGCCAGGCGCATCGGTTGCAAATGGCGCCTGATGCTTGGTTCTGGGCTGGGACTGAGCAGCCGCCATCCTGACCTTTGCTCCAGGCAGCAAAACACCTTGGAGCATCCCTGCCCGGTTTTGGTTGCCTTGGCCTTTGCAATTGCTGAGTTTAAAGAGAGGAATAAATAATTGCTCTCGGTGCCCCTAGCCCTGCTTTGCAAAGGGGAACGCTTCGTAACTCTTATTTTTCTCCCCAAGGATGGGAAAGGAGAGGAACAAAAGAAGGGAAAACTATTATTTCTGCAGCATAGATGTGAAACCATAGGAACCGGGTTTAGGGACCTCTCTGTACCAAGGTCCAAAACGCGCTGCAGAAAATAATCCAGTTCGAGACCACTTTGGGTCAGTGCTAGGGGGTCCTGGGAATTGCAGGGAATTGGTGTGGCCCCAGAGCTCTCCCTCTGGCAGAGAAGGCTCAACGTCTCGGAAAAATATGGTTCCCAGAATCCCCTAGCATTGGGGCAGGGCAGTTAAAGCGGTATCAAACTAGATTGTTTCTGCAGTGTGTTTTGGGCCTTAGTTAGAGAGGTTCCTAAACCTGGTTCCTATGTTCTCATCTACACTGCAGAAATAATGCGGTTTAACCTCCATGGCCATTCTCTGGGTCCTCCTTTACCTCTCTTCTTCCTCATCCTATCTATCTATCTATCTATCTATCTATCTATCTCATCTCCTCCTCTTCCTTTTCTCCTTCTCTTTTTCTTCCTCCTCTTCCTCTCCGCCCTTCTTTCCTCTTTCTGTCCTCTTCTTCCTCTCTTCTTCTTTGTTCTTGTTATTATCTGTCTATCTCATCTCCTCCTCTTCCTCCTCTTCCTTTTCTTCTCCTCTCTTTCTTCCTCCTTTTCCTCTCCTCTTCTCCTTCTCCCTCTCTGGACTCTTTCAGACGTGGGAAATTGGAAGTATAATCCAAGGGCAATCCAAACGCAATCCTGGGGTTTCACATTATTGTGAATTAGAGCTTCTCACACAATTTCGGGCAAAAGGGAAGTCACTCCGAATGCAATCATAGGTTTCACGTTATGGCGAATTAAAGCTTCTCACACAATTTTGGGCAAGGAGGGGTCATTTTAGGGTAATGGGAAGTCATTCCGAACGCCTTCCGAATGCAATGGGGATTAACATAAATTTGTTAACAAGCGAGTTCACGTGAATTCGCATTGGCTGCATTCGAAGTTGGGCGAAATTCCTCCCGTGTGAAAGAGTCCTCTGTCCTCCTCTTCCTCTGCTTTCCCTGCTCTTTACTATTACCTTTCTCTCTCTTTGCTCTCCTTCTCTTCCTTTTCTTCTCCTCTCTTTCTTCCTCCTCTTCCCTTCCTCCTTCTCTTTTCCCCAGCTCTTCAGCCATAATATATTCCCACCTCTTTCGGTTGTGGCATAGAGCGCATGCAGAGTTCATTTCCTTGGTCCTGGCTCAAAGACCAAATTTGCAGCCCAGAAAGTCACCTTTGCGAGAGAAAAGAAACAAGAAATACTTCTTGAAACTTACTTTTTTTTCCTTCCTGAAGCTAATTTCATCCTGTGTTTTTCTTTCTCCCTTTTCATTTCACCTTTAATAAGCAGAGAGACGTGTTTGTTTTTACTTCCAACATGGAAATTAATTTCTACTCCTATGTAAATTTCAGGTTGTGTGTTAAAGCCGGAGCAAAGAAAAGGCAAACAATATGAATACTCTGTTCCTTTCATAAAGTAATGAGAGCACACACTGCATCGAAACACACACACACATGGAGAGACAGACACACAAACACACACATGTGTGGTTGTGTGCGCTTGCAAACAAGCAAAACTACATTTCTTTGGAGTTTGGGGCTTTCTTGAGTTCGAACCGGGGTCAGATCCCGGATAAATAACTTTATTTAGTCAGACCCTTCAGAGAAACTTGGACTCGTTTCCCAAGGCCGTCCGCTTTCAAAAGCACATTTTGTGTTGTGCGTGTGTGAATGCGAATAATCCGAGAGGTCAGCAGTTGGCTGAAGACAACAGAGTCATGTGCAACTTTAGAAGGTTGCAAATAATTACAAAAAGGAAAGAGTTTTGTGTTTGCAAAAACAACAACAACAGCACCCCAAACCCTTATTTGTTGTTTTCTTGCAGAGGCTGCTTTGGCAAACAGAGGCTGCATCCACACTGGAGAAGTAACCCAGTTTGGCACCGGTTTAACTGCCCTGGCTCAAGGCTATGGGATTCTGGGAGCTGGAGTATGTTGTGGGGTCCAGAGCGCACACCATTCCTGTGCTTTGGTTCCATTGCTATGGACCGTCCAGTTATTTCCAGCCTTTGGAGAGCCTGTCTTTGGGTTTTCTTTGCAAGATTTGTGCAGAGAAGGTTTGCCATCGCCTTCTCCTGATGAGGCTGAGAGAGTGTGACTTGCTAAAGGTCCGCCAGTGGGTTTCCGTGGCTGAGTGGAGATTTGAACCCAGGCCTTCCGGTTTCCAAATCCAATGCTCAAATCATTAATACACATTGGCTGTTGTAGTGGAAACAGCCAATCACAGAGCTCCAGGAGTCCAGCCAATGAGAAGCTGGCTGGGCAGGGCTATAAAAGAGCCTTGACAGGGAGCGAAAGGGGGTTTATTTTGTTGGAGTTTGGAGGGAAAGGGACACCTTGGAGGGAGGGTGTGCTCTTGGGGTTCCTGAGGTTAGTTTACAGGCCAAGGAAGGGTCTGAGAGTCCAGTAGGGACTAGAGAGGCTTGAGGGAGTCTGAGAAAGAGAGGCTCAGAATAAGCCTGGAGGTGTTAAGGAAGATTTTGGCCATAATACATGGAGACAAGGTTGCCTCGGTGGCTGTAGTGTTAATGTTTAAGAAATAAGACAAACCAAGCTTTAATTATATTTTATAATTTATTTTATATTTTATAAACTTTATTCTTGTTTTGAGATACCTCTTGGCCTCTGTTAAACTAAACTCCCTCAGTACATGGTGTTGGTCTTAACCTTTAAAGCCCTACCTGGCTCAGGTCCATCCTATCTGAGGGACCGCTTCTTCCCATACGAACCTCCCCGCACACTTCGATCCTCTGGGAGGAACCTGCTTCAACCCATGAAGACCAGGCTGGTCCAGACCTCCCAGAGGACCTTTTCGGCTGTCGCCCCCAAATTGTGGAACAACTTGCCGGATGAGATGCGTCTTATTCCATTCATTGACGGCTTCAAAAAAAGCCTTGAAGACGCATCTCTTTCAGCGGGCCTTCCCGGGAAATGTCTAACGTCTCCTGGCTCCAAACTTTTTTGCCAGTTCCTAGTCTTCATCCTCCCAAACAGCTCAGGCAGCTTTCAGCTTGATACTGTTGATTTTTGTCTATCTGCACTTTGTTTTAATTTGTTCCTGGTTTAATCCTTTTTTAACGGGGGGGGGGGGGAGGTGAGAATGGGATTGGATATTTTAACTGTGATATTTTAACTGTTTTTTGTACCCCGTCCCGATCGCTCGTTCAGAGGGGCGGGCTAGAAATAAAAATTATTATTATTATTAAACTATTGAAACATGCTACCAAAGATATCAGTGCCTCAGGTGGTGGGCGAACAAGAGAGGATTGTTATCACATTCGGTTCAATTCGCACACATATAATAAAAGTGGTGGCAGCGGTGGGATCTAAAAGCCCAGATTGTTGTCATCCAGGAAATGTAGGAGTGAACAGGAAAGTGGTTCACTACAGCTGTGTTTATTGCAAGCCAAGGAACAGACTGTTTATTGTGGCGAGTTGTAGTATAACCACCAAAGGGTCAATCATTCTGTCTGTATCTGTCTTAAAGTATGTCTGATTTCCCAATTGCAAAAGCAACTAGACATCTCTGTCTGATAGAGAGCATCCACCTTTCGTTTAAGATCAGGGACATGGAGGTGTACCAACGATGTGCAATATTGGCATTCGACACAAGCGTCACATAGCGCAATCCGTACTTTAACGTCCAAGGATTAATTCTACAGAGCTCTGATGTAGGATCTTGGTGAGAGTTTTATGGCATCTTAACATAACTAATACATATTTTTTGAGCAAAAATTGGCACAGACTTCCATGGACCTTAGCCTCTTTGTCCGCAAAAGCGGAAGCCAAAAAGGCCTTGTTGCCAGTCTTTAAGGTGCCACTCAAGTCGTTTTGCTGCTTTTTGCATCCGCATCACTTTGAAACTTGGAACGCTTTGGTTTTATTCTTCCGTCGATTCTGTCTCCCGTCCCTCATCGCCCTTCTCCATCCTAATGACTTTTTGGGTCCAGCAATAAAACGACAAGGCAGACGACAGCTTTGGAGTTTCCATTGATTTCTTACTTTCAGGAGAAACCAGAGATGAGGGCAAAGAGAACCACGGTTCGACTTCCATACCCCCCAAAAGAAATATTGGAGGAAAATTAATTAGCGTAATGGGCTTGTCAAATACAGAGCTTGGAAGCCTTGGTAACCGGAGCAATTAAGTTAAGAGCTTTTAGAAAACGCACGTTTTGGCTGCTTTCGGAAGCAGCGACCCAAAACTGTTCTTCTTGGTCTCCTTCTCAACATCTTGCAAAAAAGGTAGATTTTAGCATAGAGAGATCATACGCACAAAAAGCCAGAATCCCTGCGTTGGTCCAGAGCATCTTCTTCTTGTTTCACGCTTTCTCTTTCCCAGGCCTGGTGTAGTTTTACAATTAACTCCGGCTCTCGTCTTTTTCTTTTAACTCTCTGCTCCCCCTTTTTTGATCTTATTTTGAACTTACACTTTGGAGTTTTTGATGCCGCACCAGATTTAGAAGAAGAGGGTTCTGGAGAGGGGAGGGTTTCCAAAAATAAGACAGAAACACATGGACGGTTAACTGATACAGCTCAGGACTGCAAGAGTATTATACAGATGGCTATTGCCAAGAGCAGCTGCGTACAGAGACAACAAAATGGGAAATAAAACTTTTCTTTCCAGCATAAGAACATGGTTTTTGATCTGGAGGAGCCCATCCTCATCTTTCCAAGAGAAGGGTTGTGCCATTGGAAGCTGAGGGCTTTGGAAAGGGGATTTGGAAACCCTTTAAGGCCCCATTCACACTATGAAAATATAATCCGGGATGAATCTGGGTTGGATCTTTTTGCTCACACATGTCCCAAATGCACTCGATGCACTTTCAGGAGGTCTGGAAAAAAACCCCACTTAACCCAGGATACTCTATTTGATTTTTCCCCCCAACTTTTCCCGAAAGATCCACATCGATCTGCATCTTCAGCAGCGTAAATAAGCTTCTGAATCTATCCAGATCCCCCTGCGTCATTCAAAGGAATGAAAGCTGCTCCATTTTAATCTCAAAGCAACGGCATGTGTGAGTAACACAAGGGTTATAATGATGAACCCAAAACAAAATGGGAACAACAAATCCGATATACGTCAGCGCGACAATCCAAATCTTCTCAGGAGAAAATAATAAATGAATATGAATGCCCTGTATGGGCACCCACCTTGCAAAAATAATCCAGGTTGACACCACTTTACTGCCATGGCTCAATTGCTATGGAGTCCTGGGCTTTGCAGTTTGTTGTGGCTCCAGAGCTCCCTGCCCGAGAGGACTGAAAGTCCCACAAAACTACTGGTCCCAGAATTCCCCAGCGTTGAGCCATAGCAGCTAAACCAGGGCCAATCCGGATTATTTCTGCAGTGCATACTCAGCCATAGTAGACTGAACTCAGCAGTTTATTTAAGGACCCAGCACCGGATGGACTCTCTCTGACAAGGAAGGCTAAATATCTCCCACAAAACTACAACTCACATTAACTATAAATTTCACTATTTCTGCAGTGCAGATTAGACAGTGCAGATGAAATTGTCTGCCATGGCTCAATGCTATGCTGCGATTTGTAGTTTTGTGAAATATCTAGCCATCTCTATCAGAGATCTCTGGTGCCACAATGAACTTTTCATGTTCCGTATCAGTGAATCCATTTTGGGGATTGATCTGAACTTAAAGCGAACCACCCAAATAATTGCATCCCCGAAAGAGGTTCACACTGCAGAAATAATCCAGTTTGAGACCGCTTTAACTGCCCTGGCTCAGTGCTGGGAACCTTAAAGACAGATATAATAAAGGCCAACCCCTCTTATTAGGACACATTAAGCATCATGGTTGGCACCCAATTAATGGTGTGTAGCATTTAATTAATTAAGGCCTGGCGTTTAATTAATTTGATTGTGGATAAATTGTTGTCTTTGGGGTAATGGCTAGGAATATAATTGCTCACGAGGAGCACATTCTGCCACTTGTCCAAATGAGAAGGATATTGCGTCATGCAATATATTATATTAATATATTGTATATTAATTGGTTACCAGCCCTGTTTGTATATTGCCCTTGACAGAGGTCTGTCATAAAACTTATATATCTTCTCAACATATTTTATTGCATCTCTGCTCCTCGTATGTCTCATGATGCACAATTGTAATTTATATTGTCCATTACATTAACAATATGATTACAGAGGAGCATTATACGTAGCTTGCTATACAATTGTGAGTCTCAAACTATTGATATACTAGGATTGTATTTATCACTGGGTTTCCTTGTTGTTGTTGTTTAGCTCAGTCCGTTTAATTAAGATCTACCAGGGTCCCTTTCAAACTACAGAGTTATAGCCCCATGATTCCACTTTTCACTGTCATGGCATCATCCTATGGGATCCTGGGATTTGTAGTTTGAGAAGGGGAGCATTCTGGCTAAGACTTCTATAAATGCATCCCCTTCAACTGCAAATCCCAGGATTCCATAGATTGTCGCTAGGACAGTATTAAAGCAATGCAACTGTGCAGCATCCCAAGTCTAAGCAATGAGGGAAATATATAGCCAGCTCTCCAAATCCACGGATTTATTTTTTCATCCATGGATTCAAGCATCCACAGTTTGAAAAATATAAATTCCAAAAAGCAAACCCTGATTTTGCCATTTTATATAAGAGGTGCTGTTTTACTACGCCACTGGATTCAATGGGACTTGAGCATCCATGGGTTTTGGTGTCCAACAAACCTTTAATGGATACCAAGGACCCACTGTAGTAGTAATAGTCATTGTCATAACAACAACAACAACAATACTAATAATAATAATACAGTGGGCCCTTGTTATCCGCTGGGGTTTGGTTCCAGGACCCTCCGCGGATAACAAAATCCGTGGATGCTCTCAAGTCCCATTAAATATAATGGCACACAACAAAAAGGGTGTCCCATATATAAAATGGAAAATCAAGGTTTGCTATTTGGAATTTATAATTTTGGCGGAATATTTTCAAGACGTGTATGCTCAAATCCATGGATAAAAAATAATCCATGGATAAGGAGGGCCAACTCTATATCCTTCAAGGCTGCATTTTCTCCCTGAGATTCCTCCCGCCGGGGACCAGAGGAGAGGACCCCTGAAACCTGGGAGCCCTAAAGGAAAGAGTGGGGTTGCACATAGTTCAAATGAAAAAGAGCATGGCTTTGGGCACGTAGGGCGCTTTCAATGCTCCTCTTCCGCCCGGGAGCCTCTGACTCACATTTTCCATCCCTTCTTCCGCTCCTGAGAAAGAAAGACCACAAGAGCAAAGCTGGGCCAAGCGTGAGGCTGGGAATTCGCATCCGCCGTGCCCTTCGCGCGTCGGGCGGACCCTTTCCCGTCTTTCATGGGGAGGCATCACCTTGTCAGACACGGGTGTTGAAACAATTTCCATTTTAAGGCTATTAAAAGGGCTTCATTGTAGAAGTCGAACCCAGAACAGATGGCCGTCTGGGTTTAAAAGGAACCAGATTTGCCATCTTGGGTTGATTTGCAGTTGTGTTATGCTCGACTTTGGTGGGAACCCTAAAATAGACCCACTGGATTAGTTGTTGAGAGGCGAGACAAGGGTAAATCCACTTTTCTTGATGTCTCCATTGTAAGCGTGGATTAAAGCAGAGTCGTAGATTTGGAAAGGGTCGCACCGCGTCGGGATATGTAACTGAAATACCCCCAAGAGATGCCCAACCAAACCTCTGTTGGAAGATCTCCAAAGAAGGAGTGCAGGGTTTTATCTGCACTGCAGAATTAATTCAGTTTGACTCCACTTTAGTTGCAATGGCTTCATCCTTTGCAATCCTGGGTTTTGTTTGCTGCAGTTCTCTGAAAGAGAAGACTAAATATCTCACAAAACTACATATTCCAGAATTCCAAAGCATTGAACCAAGACAGTTAAAGTGGTGTCAAACTGCATTAATTCTGCAGTGCGGGTCAGAACCATATTCCACTATTGAAGAGCTCTCAACTTCAAGACGTTCTTCCTAACGTTTACATGGAACCTCTTTTCTTGCAATTTTCATTCTATAAGGTGCTCCAAATACTTTTCCATTGCAACTCAGCCTAACAACCTGGTGTGTTGCAGTTGGTTGGGTCTGGATTTTTGTGGCTTTGGTTGCATTGTTTTACTTACGTTTTAATTTTAAGCAACATTAACCCAAGATTAGTCACAACTCCAATTTGTGACTAATTTGCGATTTGGAACAAGTGAGGTTTACCTACATATTGAGTGACCGTTTAACAATTGGTTCGATAGGTCTGCTGTGGTTGAGATTGCTAATAGGATTTGGTCCTTAATTGTATGTGAGCTGGGACTTTTTCTTTTAAAGGAGTGTGTCTTAACATTAACATTTGATTCATGAACGAAGCAACCAACCACCCCAAGTTGACTGTCTGTTTGCAGTCTCTTTCTTCTTAACATTACTCTATGTGTCACAAGCCCAAGCATTGATCCATATCCTTGTTTCCATCTCTTTTTGGGGTCTGGGATTCCTCCATTGGGAGAGTTGTACTCTTCACAGCAAGTTTACTACGTTTGCATCTTTGGTTCAAGCTCCGAGGAGCAGCACATGGTTTCCTTCGACCCGAAGTCAGGGGCGGATCGTGTCAAGTTGACCCGACTCGGCCGCTTGGCAGCACCGGGTCAACTGTTTATTGTCGTTTGTCAGTTGACATTAAACACAGATTGGAAGGGAGAGAACAGAAACTTCACAACAACATCCATCACCCCTTTGCAACACTTCCAGAAGGACTCCAGCCCTCATGGAGTAAAGAGATGGGGTTAGTCTGTCTTTCCCCTTCAAAAGACATCCTCTGATAAACTTTTCCTATGTTAAGGATATTAAAGTTGTGTATCGACCAACGCTTATGTGAATTCCAATAAGGGACTGTAGGAAAGCCCACCTGGTCTAGTGCGTTGGGCTTTGGAGAATAGGGTTCGAATCCTGGATCGGCCATGTAAACCCGCCGGGTGACCTTTGGGCAAGTCACACTCTCTCAGCCTCAGCAGAAGTCAATGGCAAACATCCTCTGATGCAACTTGCCAATAAAACCCTGTGATAGGTTTTCCTTGCGGTCGACATAAGTTGGAAACATTGGCTCGCATAGGATGGAGCCATGGAGGTTAAAGCGGTGTCAAACTGAATTATGTCTGCACAGCAGATGCAGCCTTAGTCTCTATAGAAGTTGATCCATGGATCAATAGGATGTACTTATGCATTGATTCAACATTCAGAGTCAATGTGTTTGCTCCACTGGAACTCTCTCTGGCATAGGAAACACAGGGCTTTCCAAATGTTGTAGGGCTTTGCCACTTCTAGTAAGCAGAGTTAACTTGGTGAGGAATGCTGGAGTATGCAATCCAACAACGTCAAAAGGGCCATCATTCCCATCCCAGAGTAACCAATAGGTCTGAGGCCAAACTGAAAGGCCACCAGTTTGCATACCTCCAAGGAGGAAACTTCACCCCATAATATTGTAGTGGGAAACTGGATTAGCCCACCCCAAATGGCCCACGAGGCCACTAGGAATCTTGTTGGTTAGCCCCAACTAGAGTAGACTCATTGATTGACTGTTAAACTGTGAGTAAACACATCCCCGAATCCAAGTGATGCAACGGGTCTCACCATAGTGGGATTAAGAGCAGAATTCAGGCCCAGATGCGACGCTCTGTTGCTTTCAGCCGTCCAAAATAGTGTCCTTGATGGTTCCCTGCAGACCTCTGGAAAATCAGAGGACCTGGGGGAAAAAAAAGAATAGTTCCATGGATCCCATATTTAAACATAGTTTCCCCATGTTTTGTTCCCCAACATGGAAACAAACAGCTCATGCAGCAGGCACAGAAAGGAGCGCATTTGCACAGCAAAGGCTGGCCCTGGGCCATCGGAGCCCATTTGAGCATTTTTGCCACTGCGTTTATTATAGTTTCCCACGACTGAGAGTGTTACTTGAGTTGCGCATGATCCGTGACAAGGGGACAGTTTGGGCTGTGGAGCTCAGACACAGTCATTCGGAGCAACGAAGCACTCGCCTTTGCTGTCACTCTGGATCCGAGGGCTGATTTAGCCTTTTCGGCCGGTCCCTTGGGAGCTCGGGAAGACGCCTGGAAACATATATATATTTATATAAAGATTGGTGTGTCTGTAAATCGGTCGCTCTGACGGCAAAACATAGGCGGATGAGTCAGTGAAGTGGAGCAAGTCCTCTCCAAAATGCAAGGCTGGTTTCTGCTTACTGGGGTTACTTTCTCAGGATGCAACAGTAAGTCATCTTGCTCCGTAAAAGAGAAGGGATGCAAAAGCTGGCCGAGGATCCTCAAACCATAGCAATAGCAAGTACATTTCTATATGGCTTGTGAACTATGCAATGAACTAGCACTCCCTAAGCAGTTTACTGTATGCAAACCAATTGCACCCAACAAACTGGGGACTCCTTTTACCATCCTATAAAAGGATGGGAGGCTGAGTCAACCTTGGAGCCCTCCTTCCTCTAGGATCGAACTTACAACCGGCATGTAACCACTGCACCATCAGGGTTCCTTATGGGTCAACAAATGGTGGTCCTTCCTGAATCCTGATGGACAATGAATGGAGGAGAAGGACGGAGGAATGGTCCGCAGATGGAGAAGGTGAAGAGTTCCATCATTAGCTGCCCCAGGAGACCTTGGAGGTCTTCTCCACACCCTTCTCCCATAAAAAATTAAAAACAAAAACCAGATTTTATTGCTCCAAAATACCCTCTAAGAGGATAATATTTGCACCATGTTTTAGTCCCCTGGAGCCATTTTGGACCCAAGATAGTTGCAATTGCAAATGCAAGATTTTTCGACCCCTAGGAAATGCTGGGACCCAAATAAAAGGGGGTCTCAAATGAAGGCCATGGGCTGCAGTTTGCGCTCCTTTGGTCCAGAATAAGGATGGAAATTTTTCAAGGGCAGTCATATGTCCTGGAAGTGGCATGGCTTCACTTCCGATCATTATTTTCAACTGCTTTGCATCTGAAAGCGGAAAGGCTTAATTGGCAAGCGTCGGGGGCCATTCTGGAGTGGAAAAATAACTTGTCTGAAAATTAGGCCAGAATATTTTAGATTGGGATGAGGAGGTCTTTGGGGAGCGTGGCCTTCTTAGAAATTGGGGTCAGGGTCCTATACATCCATGGGCCAAAAAATCAAGCAGACTGGGTAGAACCATATGAACCAAGTCTATTGTTGAGATTGGGCCATGGTTGATAAAGTGGTGTCAAACCAGATTACTTATGCAGTGCGGACGCAGCCTAAGTCACGCTGGTCCCTCCTGCAAAGAAGGCTCTGAGTTCTTCCCTCCGGAAACTCTTAAACGTGGACTTTGGTTTTTAAAGAAATTATTCATTGGTCCCATGCCGAAGAGGAATAAATTATTTACGTTACCCAGAAGCCAATTCCCAATCTGGACACATGTGCGTTAGGTCAGAAAACAGCATTGTCTGCAGAGTTTACATTCTGCAGCTCTTTATTTATGGCTGAATGGTTGCTGGGATGCTGATGGTCTTCTCCCTCCTTGCCTCTCCTCCGCGACTTCTAACAAACTCTGCTTTCTTTTGGCAACGGCTGCATTTCTTCTGCTGTAACATAAACCAGAGGCTGGAGCCCTGAGACCGACTCTGGGTCACTTTCACAATACGGCGCTCCTTGTAAAATGCAGAAACGTGATCGGCTTTAATGCCTCTTTGCTGGATATGGGATGGCTATGCACAAAGGGAAGCGTTAGACTTTATCTGCAAGAACCTAGGTTTTGTTTTGATGTGCTGATCATGGAGATGAACTCCGAAACAAACCTTCTCTGGACCATAAGGATGCCTAGTACTATGAGGTCATGTTGGAATTGCTGAACTGTTGGGGTGGAAAATGAAAATTTGCAATATCCAGGGCTGCAAAGGATGCAGGAGACAAATGTATGCATGGGATTCCCCAAAGAAGGGCCCATTCGTTCCGTGTTTGAAAATGCAGCAACTGCTTCTCTCACTTGGATGAGCATCAAATAGAGATGCAGTCTCCACTGAGTCTCAGGAAGCAAGCTGAAATTTTAACAATTTTCTTCCTGCGGTGAAATTGTCTTCCAACACCACACTGTTTTCAAAGTCTATTTGCAAATTCAGGTCGTATTCTGCAGAAAATTCGCACAAAGTTGTTTTGCATGGGAAACCACATTTTCTGTCTAGGAAGCAGCTTTTTCTGCTCAAATACTATTTCTGTCTAGAAATTTATTTTTTTTTCCTGCACAGAAAATACTGTTTTCTGCACAAATGAAATGGACACACTTGTGGAACTCTATTAACCCGTATAAACTCAATATATCCGTTGCACAATGGCCAAAAATATACAATGTTAGGGAATTTAGACCTTTGTAGCAACAGGTTTCCATCCAAAGTGTTTTCTGCCATAGACATACCAAGACAACAGTTTTCATAGGAAACTCTGGTTTGTCGAAAGTGCATTAAGTTCCTTCAGGACCCCACCGATGGGACAGGTAAGGAAGGGGCCTTTCTCGAACTCGGCTCTTTGCAGTGCATTATTTTGCCCGTCATCGAGGAAAACAATAAAGCCATTTATCATTTCCTTCGTCGCATTTGTTTTTCTGCCCTTGACTCTGCGGCCGATCTCTCCAAGGCAAATATCAGACAGGGTTTGGCTTTTCAACTGTAGTGAAAACAAACCCGTCGATTGATTTATGGCTTTAATTCTTAATTAAAACTTGCCTTTTGTAGCTGCTCATTCAGATGGAACATTCCTTGGCCTGGAGAATCGTTTTTCCAGAACAAGGAGCCTCACCTCCTCGAGATTCGCTGGGAGCCCTTTGGAGGAAAGAGAAAAGAAAGAGAAAGAGACCTTCCTCCTTCTTGCCTTCCATATTATTTCATATTATTCCCCCATGTGGGTCTCCAAGCAGCTGACGCAGTGCTTTCAGAGAAAACCACCAAAGCAATAACAATTAAAAAGCATTAAATAATAAGCCACATCACAAACATTAATTCAGAACGGTTAAATATATATGTGTGTGTGTTAAAACACATTTCATATTAAGAAACAGCACACCTGTTGCACTAACCTTGCCAAGTTCGTGCGGAAGGAAAGATGGTTGCCCGTCTTTGGAAACAGAGCAAAGGGGGAATGATTGAGGGTGCATCTACACTGCGGAAATAATGCAGTTTGGCACCACTTTAAACGTAGCCTAAGCTTTCGTAGACTCCGGTTGACTCCATCAGAAGCAACCAAGAAATAGGCCCAAGCTATGAAAGCTTTCGCTACAAACTTTTGTCTCTTGGTTCACCTCATAGAGACTAAGGTCCAAAACACACTGCGGAAACAATCCAGTTTGAGACCACTTTAACTGCCCTGATTCAATGCTACGGAATTCTGGGAACTGTAGTTTTGTGAGGCATTGAGCCTTCCCTGCCAGAGTGCTCTGGTGCCACAATAAACTACAAATCTCAGGATCCAATAGCATTAAGTGGTCTCAAACAATAATTTCTGCCATGGGTTTTTTGGACCTAAGGCCGCATCCGCACTGCAGAAATAATCCAGCTTGGCACCACTTTTAACTGCCATGGCTCCAATGCCATGGGATTCTGGGAATTGTAGTTGTGTGGCATGCTCCTTGAGCCTGATTCAACTGACCGCAAAATTTGCAATTGTCAGATTGTGAAAAATAAGACAAAAACAAACCAAAAACAAACCTGCACCTTCCAATAATATCAATAAAATTCTTTGTTTGTTCTATTAACCCAGACAAAGGCACAGCCCTCAGTCAGGCTGAAGAATATCTCTCTGTTTGCAAAACCCACAACCCTCGTGTCTTGAGGGAAGCCCTTTTCATTTTATGGCAGGATCCTCAGCCCCGGATATTCTCTGCTACACGAACCATTACCTGTTGTTGTCGTTTTCCACCTCGCTGGAGCTGCACGTACACAACTTTGCGTTCCAATGAGGCTGTGGAAAAGTCACAGTTGTGTTCTTGGATTTTTCTGAAATCTTCATCTACCCGCTCCATGTTTCTGGCTCTATAAATAATAAGCGGCCGTCAAGTTCCAGCAGCGTTTTCTGAGATTGCGTTGTTGCTGCAGAAGAAAGCAAAAATGATGGCAACGGAGGAGGGAGGGGTATTTTGTTTTGCAACAACTAAATTGGGGTAAAAACTTGGGGAACCTGACAGTTGATGTGGAAATGATGACAATCGCCAGCCAGTTTCCTGTTGGCATCTAACATACACACAAATTCCTCGACTGAAGCGGATGAATTTTATTTTTATTTTTTATTTATGTTTGCCTGTTTTGGAATATTTGCATTAAATTCAAGTCAGCAGAAGCAAGGTTGTTCATAGGGAGCCCTTCTGCTTGCAAACACACATCCGCGTTGTGTCGTTTATCCGGTCACGTATAATATCTCGGCCCAGGATTTTCGTGGTTTTTCCGGGACAAATGGTAAGCCTAGGTGTTGTGGGAAGAGCGGCACAATGCTGTGGAAGGGAGTCGGGTCAAGGGAGGGTTGGCACGAATTGCTCGCCGTTTGCCCGGAGAGCTTCCTCAAGAGGGAGCATTTACTCCGTCGATGCACCAAAGCGAAGGGGGACAAAGCGGGAGGTGGACAACCCTCCTCACTCCTCTTCTCTTTCGTTTGCTTCCTCCTCCTTCCTCATAGTAGTGATGATGGTGGAGGAGGAAATGCGTAGGAACTGGAAGAAAAGAAATAGATGGGCATTGCCAAAGCTGTCTTTGAATGGAAATGCTTCTCGGATGCATCCACATTGGAGAAATCCCCTGTTTTGGCACCGCTTTCATTGCCTTGGCTCAAGGCTATGGATTTCTGGGAGTTGGAGTTTGTTGTGGGGTCCAGAGCGGAGCAGAGCTCCGCTCTGGACCCCACAACAAACTCCAACTCCCAGAAATCCATAGCCTTGAGCCAAGGCAATGAAAGCGGTGCCAAAATGGGCAATTTCTCCACCACGGATACAGCCCTCCTCTCCGTTGAATCCAGGCACACCATTTCCAGACAATCTATGTATGCCTTCAAGTTGCCTACAGACTTATGGTGACTCCACGGAGCAGCTGTTTTCTGTCTGTTTCAGGAAAGAAGCACAATCCCTTCAAGTGCAGCCTCTTCCAAGACCTCCCAGATTTATTGCCGCCTAGAGTCCCCTCCTCGCTCCAATCGAAATGGATGGCGTCCATGGAAGCTTTATCCCATCATGGGTCTCTTAGCCTTCAATGTGTCACAACACTCTCTGCTTTTGTGCTTTTGCCTCTGCTTTTGTGATCATTTCAGGTAAATCAGTGCGCGATCCGAATCAATGGATCCATTCGGCATCGGAGCATGGTTCCCGCTACACTTGCCCCGATTGTATTTTCTGTCATTTTCTGGCCTCAAAACAACCCACTTGTGGTTCCCATTCACCGATGAATCAATTCAAAATGATTTGGTTCCAGCCTGCCGAAATTTGAATCGATTCCGATCCGCTTGCGGTTCACACTTGCATGGAATCAATTTATCGAAAAAGAAGCAGGAAAAAATCAGCATCAAAAAGATATGGGTTAAATGGGTCTGGAGCATGGCCCCTCTCTGGGAACCTCTTCAGCGATTCGTATTAAGTGGGAACCAGGGTTGTTTGAACTGATTTGAACCAAATTGCAATCCGGTTTAAAAGGTGGTGGGAATGAGGCCCAAAGGCCGATGGCTCTGTGGCTATTTATGTAGCTGAGGAGCAGAAAACATAGAATCGTGAGCATCTTAGTGTTGGAAGGGACCAACAGGACCATCCCATTGAACCCCATTGGATGCCATGCAGGAAGACACCATCAAAGCCCTCCTAAGAGATGGCCATCCAAACTCTGTTTAAACACCTCCAAAGAAGGAGACTCCACCACTCTCCAAAGCATCATATTTTACAGTCAAACAGCTCTTAATGTCAAGAAGTTCCTCCTAATGTTTAGGTGGAATCTCTTTTCTTGTAGTTTGAACCCATTGCTGCAGCTTGCTCCTTCAATAGGTCACCCTTTCAAACATTTAAACACGACTATCATGTCCCCTCTTAACCTTCTCTTCTCTTGAGAAGGAATAATTATTGGGAAGGAATAATTGGACCTTGAAGGGTCAAGGTCCAAAAAGCAGTCCTTGTGTGAAAGCAAAAGTGGAGAGGACGGGCCAAATCCAAAATCCAGAACAGCAGAGGTCCAGGTGGGTCAAAGTGACCAGCTGGCAGCCTCCCATTTCAGTCCAAACTTTGGGTTTGTTTTGTTCAGCGTTTGCTGTGTCTTTGTCGGGGAGCGAAGAACAGACCCAGCACAAAGGCAGCTGCTCTGCCTTCCGTCTTATTTTCTTTATTTTCTTTATTATTACATGTTCTTCCCTACCCAATGCCAGTCAACACATAAACATTAAAAGTAACAGCCATAGCAGATGAGATACCGGCAGGAGCATCTTTAAGCTATCAGCGTTCGGAAGGTAGACAAAACAAGGAGATACAGCTCTGGAGGCACTGAAGGAGATGAGGCTTCTTTGGGGTCTCTTGGAATATGGATGGCAGGAGAGTCTGTCTCCTCTATTCCCCACTTTGGCCTTTTATGGATTCATTTCTGCAAGGTGATGGTCATTTTCTCCTATATTCCCTTTCCAGGGAAGGTATAAAGGGATATTTTGTATGCAGTGGCTTTGTCTCTGTGGCTCTGGGGAGATGGAAGACCTGGGCTGAGATCCTGGGTCAGTTACTTAGTTCATTATATAGTCATATATATATTCACATATCCTTTATCCACGGATTCAACCATCCACAGATTGAAAATATTTTTTAAAATATAAATTCCAAAAAGCAAACTTTGATTTTGCCATTATATGCAAGGGACGCAATTTTATTATGTCATTGTATACTTGAGCATCCCCAGATTTTGGTACCCATGGGAGGTGCTGGAACTAAACCCCAGCAGATACCAAGGGCCCATGGTATTATTATTATTATTACTATTATTATTATTATGCCGCCTTCCCGCAGGATCGAGGTGGCTTACAATAACGGATGGTTCTTCATTGGGTAGTGTCTCCTGGCATGATATTCCCTTCCCAAATCCTGACTTATCGTGCATCAGTTGCTGCTAGCAATGAAGATCTGTTCTCCTACCGATTGGGACACAACAGACTGGCATTTCCCCCACTCTCCCACCAGCAATCTCCACTACAACAACCAGAAAATGGATTCTTGTTGGCACAAGTCCTCTTCATACCAGAAATTGCAGAAGACGGTGCAAACATCCATCTGCTGTGCCTTGGTCAATAGGAAAACAGACCTCTATCGCTTGCAGCACCTGATGCCTGATAAAGCAGGATTGGGGGCCTTATATTATCCTCACAATAAGGCTACAATTGTGACTATCTAGGGGCTTTGTTGTTGTGTGCCTCCAAGTCATTTCTCACTTGGTGAACCTGTCACAGAATTTTCTTGGCAGGTTTCTAACCATTGAGAGGCTGAGAAAATATGGCTTGCCCAAGGTCACCCCATGGGCTTCCGTGGCTGAGCAGGGATTCGAACCCTGGTCTCCAGAGTCGTAACCCAACGCTCAAACCACTACACCATAAACCCTAGGTTACATATCTGCAACTATGTGAACGAATTCCAGTCCTAGTTACCATGCTGCCCATTTTATTGGGACTCCAGGATACACTTCTCAGAGGTTGCCTGATATTCTGTGTAACTTGTTGGGCAGATTATTCTAAATTTATTTTAAGGTCACTTCCTTTGCAATAATGACCCAAAAGATCGGCAGCAAATCCTTAAAGAAGATGGCGGCGGCTTTCAAAATGGACAAGTTGTCGTGCCATTATTATTCTTGATCTTGATAGTTGGCTTTGCAAGGCCTGCTTTCCTTTCTGTCCTCCCCTGTGATGCCTTTTTAATGCAGGAGCAAAGGTGCTGGCAGCTTTTGATTTGTTGCAGCGGATAAAGGGTTATTATCAGGGTGTTTTGCAAGGGACGTTGTGCCAAAAAGAAATAAAACGAGGGATACGTTCCCTGGGAGACTCTTTGGGCACCTAATTGGTCAGAGCTTGGGACATCTCTGTCTCTCTCAATGGGATGCTCAGTTACTTTGATGGTTGCTTTCCTGACGGTTTCTGCTCCTAAAAGAACTGTGGGCAAAATTAATTAAAGGAAGAAGTGATACGCTTTGCAAAGGCATGGGAGGTGGTCGTGTTTTGCTTTTTATGGGAAAAGGAGCGCATGCGTGTGTGCTTCCACACATGTGGTGTATCGCAACAATTTTGGAAGAGGAGCACATTAGTGTGAAACGTTAATAAGGATGCAATACTCCCAGAGCTGAGCAAAAGAGTGAAACTTAGAGCTCTTTCGCTTCTCGGATCAGTCCTGTCTCACGTTCAATTTGTCTTTGTTTTCTCCATCATAAAAATAATGCCTCTTGCTCCCAGAAGACGGGAGGCGTTTTATGGATGTGAGCAAAGCGGAGAATACTGAGTAGTTTTCCAGCCAATACGGCGGCAACCGGAGCTCATTAGTGTGCTGCATTTTATTTATTATTTATGCATTTACAAGGGCCAGTAATAAACACCAGCTACTACACTGCAGAAATAATCCAGTTTGACACCACTTTAATAGCCATGGTTCAATGCTAGGGAATTCTAAGAACTCTGGGATTTGTCGTTTTGTGAGATGTTGAGCCTTCTCTATCAGAGAGCACCGGTGCCACAACAAAGTCCAGTTCCCAGAATTCCATAGCACTGAGCTATGGCCATTAAAGTGGTGTCGAAATGGACTATTGCTACAGTACGGATGAAGCCTTGGTTAAGTATAACCAAGTCACCTCTCCTGGCCCGCCTGCCTCAACCCAATGGGAAGGTCTTTCCCCATTCTCCAGTTGCTTCAAAGTTGTTGTCAATTTATGGCAACTCTAAGGAGGACTTACTATGGGATTCCTTTGTGGGGCTGAGAGTGTGTGACTCACTCAAGTTGACCCATGCACCCGAGGAAGTAGGCTGAAGTCTATGAAAGCTCATGCTGCCAACTTATTTCTTTCAGTGAGTCTCGAAGATGCTGCAAGGTCCCATTGCATACCAGGGTCACCCATTGGGCTTCCACGGATGAGCAGGGAATCGAACCCGGGTCTCCAGAGAGTGACGTACCTAATACCTGGTGCAGACCATTTTTTAATAACCCCCATCCTCTCTTAAACAGCCTGTTCTGGGTCTGGCATTGCTGCTGGGCAAATGGGAAAGGGAGGAGATCTGCCACTTTTCCCCATCTGTGCAATGAGGGATGCTCACCTTTGCTGTGTCAGATGGTGCGATCCGCACTCGCTGCCCTCCCCTAGTGATGCCCCTGTCTCCAGAGTCCAACGCACAAACCACTGTACCTTTCGGGATCTCTAAAATTTCAGAAACGGGGCAGGATTCTTATGGAAAGAGAAGGTAATACCTTCCCACGCACTCCATAGCTACACCCCTGAGTCCCAGGTAAGTCCCATAAAACCCACTTTGGGGTTGTGACCTATTTCATGGCCAAGGCTTCACAATGAATGCCAGCTCAATCTGACGCCAACCCACAATCTGCAAAATTTAGCTCCTTTACTATATATCCAATTTCCCTCCATTTGCTTCTTTCTTCTTTTCAGTTCCCCCCAAAAATCATTTTGGGCAGCGACTAAATGCCAAGGGAAGGGATGCATCTGTTCCCGCAGCTGGAACCGGGAAATGCAAGAACGGCCATCCTTCCGAGATTCCCAGCTCAGCTTGTTTCAAAGATCAGGGAGACGGAAAGCGGTCGGAGAAGCGTCTGTTGTTTTTCATGCCTTCAACCCAAATTCACCCGTTCCTGTGGATTGTTATTGCCTTCCTTTCCTTTGTGTGTTGAGAAACAAGAGGCAGCTTGGATGGGAGGCTACCAAGAAAAACTAGAGATGGCCACGTTGGGCTACAAAATGGTTTCTGCCCGAAACTCCGGAGAGCTATTACTGCTAGTCAGAGAGGACAACACAAAGGAGTTTATCACACTGGGGCTAATTTCGGCATTAAAGAGAGATTAAAGCACATTGAAAGCATCCTGCAAATGAAGTGGAAACAGCGAGTAATTGCGCAAACGATTATCACACGCAAAGAGATATCATAAACACATTGTCGCTGAAATCCCGAAAGTAAAAAGATGCACATTCGTGCTTCTTTGTGACCGCTTTAATGACAGGTTTTGTGCGACGTCGTGTGAAATCATTTTGCATAATTACACGATTTTTCCAGGATATTCACTATGATCCCACTTTAACTTGCTTTGGAAATATCCTGGGATTGACATTTCAGGGAAGGGCTTTTAAAGTTGCTGATACACTGCAAAAATAATGCAGTTTGACACCACTTTCACTGTCGTGGCTGCAGAATCCTGGGATTTGTAGTTTGGTGAGGAGTAAATGGAGAAGAGTAAAGTAACAGAGTTAAAAACAAGTCAATGAAAGCAGTTTGGAAATCCCAGGAGTGCTAGTTGAATTCTAAAGAATCCCAAATCATCTCAATTTAAACCTAAATAATCCCAGTTTAACCCCTCTGTAATCCCAGTTCTTGTTTTTCTGGATGACTAATAGACCATACAATACTAGAATTGGTTATAGTAACAGCCATTCATCTTCCTTTTTAGGCTGTGGCTACGGCTATTAAGAAAATAGCATCTCTTTTCATTATCTCAGTAAAAAGCAGAAAAATCCATTTTCGAGTAAATTGGCCAATTACGCCGACTTTTAACAAATCAGTAAGATATTTCGTTTCCCGCCCTGTAATATCTTGCATCAAATGGCAGTTAATCAAAAAAGACGCAAGGAGGTTGGGTTCGAGATGGTAACTTTGTCCCGTCCCAGTTTTATTATGCAAAATAATAGCAAAACAAAAGGCATCAAGAGTCAGGAAGTGAAATGGTTGCAAATGACGTTGTTCTGTTCTTTATTAAAAAAATAAACCTATCCTTTACATGCATTGCTTTGAGCAGAAATATTAAGCAATTTGGAGAACCGTTGCTCTGCATGAATGGAAAGGAAAGGAGAGGTCCTGCAAAGTGAATGGAATAGAAAAGCTGGGGTTGTGTTGTTGTTGTTGTTGACAAGGCCCTGCAAAATGTAGGTCATTCTGAGAAAAACGGAAGACATTCCCAAATAAAAGCTTAAAAAGCTCATGGGTTTAATACAGATGGGCAGTTTGGGGCATCCTGGTGACATGCTAGGGTTGCCCGGGGGCAGACCGACTAAACACCCCGCAATCCTAGAACGTGCCCAGGGCATCACCGCTGCGCAGCCCCATACGGATGGTGCACGTCGCAATGACGTCACTGCTGCGCTGCATCCAAATGGAGCAATGCAGCAGCGACATCTCTGCCCCTCTCCGGGCCGTTTACGGTGGCCTGGCTGCAGTACGGAAAGGAGTTCCATTTCGGAGGTCCTTTTTGGAGCTCTCCTTTGGGGAGCTCCATTTCGGAGATCCAGGGAGGCCTTGGGCAGCTCCATTTCAGAGCCCCTTTTGGGGAGATCTCCCTTGGGAGCCCCATTTCGGAGCTCCTTCAGGAGAACTCCCTTGGGGAGCTCTCCTTCGGGGAGCTCCTGAGGAGAAAGGGGCTGTCCCTTTCTTCTCATGGCTCCCGGGGTGTCCAGGGGCATGAAGCCCCACGGATAACCCTTTCCCAGCCCAAAGAGAAGTGACATTTTGCTGCTTCTCTTTGGGCTGGAAAGAAGCCGTATTGGAGCCACAGGGGCTGCCGGTGAGGCTGCCTTGTACCTAATCCGGCGCAGAAAGGAAGGATCTGCTTCTGAGCGCTCCTTTCTTGCTGCAAAGAGGGACAGCTCCAGCCCCATATAAATATAAATGCCATGCTTCTTGGCCATGCACAACATGGAGGACATTTTGGAATTCCTTTTGGGCAGAAGGCTGAAATGTGGGACATGTCTTGCAAAAGGAGGAGACCTGGTCATCCTGGACTTAGAGGGTGCCCTAAGATAACCCTATCATAGAGTGTCCTTGGCAAGAGCTGTTCAGAGGGACTTTGCTTTGGCCAAGTCCTGGTCTTCTGGAGTCCTGGTCCAGAACCCAACCCACAATGCCACCCTGGAAATCTTTAGACAGAGGTTGGATGACCATCTCTTGGAGGTGCTTTACTAGTGGGTTCCTCCATCACAGGAGGCTGGGTTAGCTGGCCCTTGTGGTCCCTTCCAGCTCTATGACTCTATGAACTGAGTAGGCCTTGCAAACCTGAGCCTCCATGCCATAGAAGACCATGTGGTTGTTTCTCACCTGCAGCGTCCGACACACAAAGCCCACCATGCACGACCTCCAAAGGCCAAGTTGCCAACTCCACTCCCTCCCATGCATGCAGAAAACGATGCCACATCAAGCTCTTGAACTATCGTGACAAGTCTTTTCTGGGTATTTTTGGGCTCTGTGGCCATGTTCTGAAAGAGTTTATTCCTGATGTTTCACCAGCATCTGTGCTTTTGGCATCTTCAGAGACATTGCGTTGGACTCCCAAAGGCCACCCAGTCCAACGTCGTTCTGCCATGCAGGAATATAGAGAATTCTATGTATTCCTGCATGGCAGATGACCCTCTTGAAGGCAAAAGTTCCGGAATAAACTCTTCTAGACCATGGTCACATAGCCCCAAAAAACCCACAAAAAATACTATGGATGCCGGTCATGAATGCCTTTGATGTCATATTGTGACAAGGATTTTAAATAACGGATTGACTTGACCTATCCTGACGGCCGTCTTTTACGTCTGGTTCCAAAACCCCGTTTGCTCCGAGCTGCTTTTAGTTAAGCAGCCGCTCTGCATGTTTTTAACTACTTTTATTGCTGTTCTTTTTCCAGTTGTTGGGTTTATGTCGCTACTCCTCATTGTCCAAATTAATGTTATGTGAGCGTGCTTGCAGCCTTTGGAATGCTTTAGCTGCTGCTCTTTTCTATATATATATATATTATATATAGTTGTAATTCACAAAGGAGTGTTTCCTTTCCTTTATGCAAGATGATTTAAGGGGGCTCAGCCTTTAAAGACAATCTATAAATACTTTGGAGTCAGTGCAGTTTGGTGGTCTGAGTGCTGGATGAGGGCTCCAAGAGGCCAGGGTTCGAATCCCCACTCAGCATTAGAAACCTCCTGGGTCACCTGAAGTGCTTACACATCTGGAACTGTGTTTACACAACCAGGCACTGAATATTTTCCATTGCACAACAGCAAAAAAAAAAAAAAAACTGCAACCACATTTGTAAGGGAACTTGCGCATGTCTCTGACACCAACAGGATTCCAGTCTTAGTCCATGCTCTCCTTTTTTCCTTGGCTTTCCAGCCCTAATCCTGTTCCTCTGGAAGAGGCATGAAGACAAACAAATGGGGGTTGGACAGAGAGATAGAGAGACAGATCCATTAGCAACCATTTTTTAAGTTTTTCTCAGTGAAGATGCATTGCCCAAGAGATCCAGATTTGGCACGGGGTGAGCAACCGCTGCACTAATTTGTCCGTACCAAAAAACATATTAACTTGCATGGAAGGCTTCTAAGCTTGTAATTCGATAAATACTTACTTAACAGTCCTGCTCTGCTTTGCTGCTGCTGTAGGAATCAAAACAGGAAGATCTGCTATTATCTCTGACATTTTTGGATGCAGTTAAAAGGGTAAGAGGGAGGGAGGGGGGAAAATTAATAGTGAAAGTTTGTGATGCCTGGGCACAAAAAAAGAAAGAAAAGATCGTAATCAAATGGAGGAAACAAGGAAAAGTTTTAACTGCTCTCTCTCTCTCTCTGTGTGTCTCTCTTTCTAAGCCATGACTCAACAGACCTGCCTGACATTTGTCCTTTTTTTGAGTTTGCAAGCAAGGCCTTCCTTCAATGGGGTGCAGGAGATATTTCAGGGTGCCTTTTTAGCTGGCAAGTAAAGCCAAAACTTCAGGATGGTGGATAGCTCCAAGGTGGCAACGTACTCCAAGGACTTCCCAAATGTATCAGGAGGTTGTGGCTTTATTTTGGTACCTGCCTGTAATTGTCTTTTCCGTTACCGAGATCCAGACCCAGCGGCATCACAAGGTTTGGTTGGTGTCACCTTGGACTTTTTCACATAGGGAAAATAGGAAGGTAAAATGAATGTCAATCTGCAAGAAAATATCAAACGGCATCGCAGGTAATCCAAAGGCAATAATGAATCATCCCAGGAATAGCTAAACTTGGAAAACAGTGAATTTATAAATCCTGTTCCACTGCGAATTCGCAGTCAATTCACATTTGCGTTAATATGAAATGTACCTCCAGTTAGGCCATGGGATTCCCCCCATTGCAAACAAACCAAAAAGCCAATCGATATCTACTCATGTGATGAATTCATTTGCTTTCGTACTGCTTTCTCATTTGGATGGATGCTGTTTTCGTCTATGTGTGTGATGAGCTAGTATGTAATTTTGTGCATTTTCACATTGGCCCCACTTCCTTCTTCTTTCGGGATGGTGATGCATTCCTCCATGTGAAAAAGTCCCCAGTGTGGTGGTAACTCATGTTGTCACCCCCATTGACCTCCTAGGATGGGAGTTTGGATAGCAAGAAGGGCACCCGGCCACCACCGCCATTCCCTCCCAGCCAAGACAGGAAAGATGAGCTACCTCCCCTGAGCAAGAAGACTGTTTTAATCACAAAAGATCTCCAGCCTCAAGGAAAGAGGGACCCAAAGAACAGCGGAGGAAAGTGTCTGACTATGGCCTCATTCCCACTACCTTTAAATCAGACCATGATTCATTTCGAACCATTTTAAACTATCCTGGTTCCCACTTAATACGAATAGCTGAAGCGATTCTGAAAGGGAGGCCATGATTTGGACCCATTTAACCCACATCTTTTTGACACTGTTTCCCCTGCTTCTTTTCAACCAAATTCGAATCTTTGCAAGTGGGAACCAGCACTGAATCGGATTTGATTTCACAATTCAGTTTTAAATGAATCACTTCAGCACAAATGGGAACCGGATGCAGATCGGAATCGGTTTATTTGACACACAATAAAGCGGAAATGGATGTCCTGTGCAGGAACCAATTCTATTCCCTAAAGTGAACCACAAGTGGGTTATTTTGATTCAATTCCATGCCAGAAAATGCAGTTGGGGCAACTAGTGAGAACCACAATCCAATGTCGAATCGATCCATCAATTCAGATTGGACAGTGGTTTTTCTGTAAGTGGGAGTGAGTCCCAGGATGCATTTGACGCTTCAGGAGGAGTGGGGCCAGAGAGAAAGGTCTGTGGCTTCTCCCCATCCTTACCCCCCAAATGGGAGTGGCACACCTAATAGAGTCCCCCCTTTTCTTTCCAGAGGCAGTGCATTGGGGCACTTCACCGATGCTCGGTGTCACCCCTTTTAATGGTGTAACCCGGTGTGGTCCGCACCCCATGCACCCCCCAATGATGCTACTGGGCCAGAGCACTCCCTTCCCAGAGAAGCTTCTTCTCTTTCTGGAGGCAGGGGAAGACCTTTCTGCCTGCTCCCTTGTTTTCGGATGCTGCTTCTGGAAGGAAGCCGCTCGCTCCGTATGCGCTGGCACCGCCAGGAGAAGCCCACAGGGGACAGTGGCAGCCCCAGCAAGAGTCACATTTCCCTCTCAGCAAGGAAGGAGGATGCGCCCAGTTGACTATTCTTTAGCTCCTGCCAAGCAACGATGGAAGGAGAGGAAACAGAGAAGATCACAGCGGATGGGATTTGTCAAAACCCACAGGAGACAAAAGGGACGAAGGAAACATCTACTGGTGAGATGGACCTGCTTAAATGCAAGTTTTCCTTAGAAGCCAGAGAAGGAAAACATCTTGCCGCATCGACTGGAAAGCGGCTGTCGAAACCCTTATCAGACCCAGCATCCATTGTCCAAAACACAGATGATAAACCTTCCCCGGCCCCAGCCCTTTTTGTGGATATCAGGCCAATGACAAATGGTCGGCATTAAAGATGCTCAGAGAAGAACGCGACGGGGAACATTTGCCTCGAGTCCAAGAACATCTAGTTTGCAAAGGGGTCCCTCGGCACACATTGTCTCATGATATGGAAATGTTTGGGAGCCAGCGGCGGGGAAAGGGGTGCCTCTTTTTCTCCTGGAGGGAAGGAAGGGAAGGCCCCGGCTGAACATTTCGGGAGGCTCTGAAGTCGCAGCTGGAGAGATCGCTAATGGAGGACCTGTCAGCTTGCCCAGAACAGAGAGAGAGAAGGGGAGGCGGAAGAACAAGGTTGTCCATCTGAAATGCAAGTTTATTGTGGTTTTATGGCATCCTCTTTTTATTGGAGCCCAGAAGAGACTTTTATGGCGCTCGGTGTTAAGAGATGCTCTGGAAGCAGCCCTCTGGATTAATGCACCTTCTAGGAGGAAAAGGAGGAGATGAACTAGGTCCCTTTCTCTGGAAAGTAGCTGGAAGAGGAAAGTTTCATTTCATAGATGCCTTCTGCTGCCCAAACAAGACTAGGCCCACTGAGGCTTTTCTGTGTTTACAAAGGGTTTTAGAAATCTTTAAAGCATCACAGAGACACACCCAAGACTGCACTCTTTGAACCAGAAAACCCTAGTCCTAAGACTCCTGCTAGTCCTAACTCTTTTTGTGGTTGCTGACTTTGACTTATGAATGAGCCCTATGAATGAGAGACCTCCAAGATTTTCAGTCATTTCATCTTGCAAACTCAGGTCTTGCAAACTCAAGGCACCAGATGTGGCTTCCTTGATTGAGGTCCAAAACACACGGCAGAAATAATCCAGTTTGATATCCACTTTAACTGCCCTGGTTCAGTGCTAAGGGATCCTGGGAACTGTAGTTTCTCATAGCTCCAGAGCTCTTTCTGACATAGAAGGGTAAATGCTAAACTACTACTTTGATGGTCTGATTGTTTTAATGGTAGTTTTTTATGACATGTTGGGAGGGAATAATGGGATATACTTTTATAAGTGCATGATGTATTTTATATTGTATTTTTATTGCGACCGTAGGCCACCTCTATCTGGTGGGAGAGGCGGGATAAAAATAATTTATTATTATTGAAATTATTATTTCTTACAGTTCCCAGGATTCCCTAGCATTGAGCCAGGGCAGTTAAAATGGTCTTGAACTGGGTTATTTTTGCAGTGCGTTTTGGATCCAAGTCCATTTATGAAGACCTCGGTCCTGTAGACTGAATTCAACCCAAAGTAGAAGGAATGCAAAACCGGAGCATTTGGAAGCTTGTTTTTGTATCATTGTTTGCCCTCCAGCGGGATGAAGGGTTTTTAAAGCCATGACATGTGTCTATCTGTAACTAACATCAGGGGGAAATTGTTACATATTAATTAGCCATTTCAATTTCGGTGCTAATCAGTGCATAGCGAGGGTTTTTTAAATAGAAAAACAAACACGCCCAACTGCGGCAGAGATAAGCAGCGTTTCCCCCCTTCGTCCCGTCGATGGCTTTCTAATGAGTAAACACAATTTCTTATGCATTATTTCTCCATGTTCTGCATTCTGCATGAGTAGATTCAACGGTTGTTTCTTATTGCTCTGACTTGAGATTTGAAAAATCCAAGAAAGCGTGGAGTGAATGTCTGGAAAAGGCCAGATATCTGCAAATTACATGCTCTACAATAATAATAATCGATGTTTTCTTTCGTTGCCACCAAAGGCAGAGGAAAGAGTAGCCGGCGCAATTCGACGGCTTCTCCGCTAAAAGGTTTGTCTAGAAGGCTGCAATGATTTGTTGGCTTCAGGAAGACCTGGAAGCCAAGAACCAGCATTCACTAAAGCAAACTCAATTGATCAATGGAAATGCCCTGCGTTCAGCTTCTCCAAGTGGGCACCCTCCAGTCAGTCCAATGGCCATATGCTCAGTAGAACTAATGGGACACTGATGCAAAATGGGACCGATGTACAACCGATGTACATTGTTAGACCCTGATACGTATCAAGGCATTCTTGGCAGGGTCGTATTATGCATCTTTGCAATTCACTTGGAGATTTCCATAGCACCTCTGCCATGCAGCTAAGCATGTGTAAAGATACGTGACATAAGGATGCATCTACACTGCAGAATTAATGCAGTTTACTGCCATGGCTCAATTATTTGGAATTCTGGGGTTTGTAAGTTTTGTGAGCTGTTTAGCCTTCTCTGTAAGGCAGCTCTGGTGCCACGATGAACTACAAATCCCAGCATCCCATAGGAAGGAGCCACAACAGTGAAAGTAGTGTCCGACTGCATTAATTTCGTAGTGCGGCGGCAGCCATAGACTGTGATACGGAATAGCAGCCTTGGTCTCCAGCAGCCTTGGGTTTCGTAACTCTGTCGGAGGACGTTGGCACCAAACTTATGGAAGGCCTTCCCCTTGAAGGCCCAATTGGTGCCTACATTGCTGTCATCCCAGCACTAAATGGGAACATGGCGTCCAAAGTGGCACACATCTGCATGGCTCATAACTGTTTTAATGTATTTTAACCGGTGTTTTTTAAAATACAACTTCTTAAATTGTGGAGATCAAGGTTCAAATCCCTGCCCAGCAATAAAAAACCCATGGGGTGACCTTAGGTGAGTCACACACTCTCAGCCCCAGAAAAAGCCATGATAGGTTCTCCGTAAGTTGGAAGTGACTTGACGGCACACAACAACGCCAGCAAAAAGTGTTTTAAAGTGATTGTGCTGATTTTATTGCATGCCTCCGAGATTTTTTAGAAAGAACCCAGGATATGAATATTTTAATAATGAATCAACAAACGTTGCAAAAAAAAAAATGCTGGATATTAACGACATCATTCTCTTGATCTTTCAATCCAATAAACTCATGACAAAAAGTCTCTGTTGCAACCTAGGTTTAGAAGACCCTCCCGTGCAACAAATCAGTTTTATGCCCTCCTGGCACACATTTTTATTTAAAAAGAAAGCTATAAAAGTGATATAAAAGCAAGCCGTATGGTTGATGGGTCCTGCATGAGCTCAAGGTGGAAGTCTGGTTTGGAACAACCCTGAAGTTACAGCTCAAGTCCTAAACCCTCCTGGTGCAGATCTAATCCTAACCATTTTGGATGCTTAATGCCTGAAAAGCCAATGCAGGATAGATTTGTATCATCTTTCATCCCAGTCTTGGGGGGCCAAAAGGAGTGGGAATATCCTTTATGGGAAGGAGGTGGGTTGGGGAGACCATATGGGTCCTATAACTTTTCCCACCATGAAAGCCCACCTGCTGCGTTGTGATGGAAAGAGATGGAGGACTTTTTCACACGGAGGAATGTATCACCGTCCCAATCTGAAAGTGCAAGAAATTACATAGAAGCTTATCCCACGCACAGACAAACACAGCTTCCATCCGAAAGAGAAAGCAATGCGAATGCAAATGAACTCATCACAGGAGTACGTACCCATCGGCTTCTTGGTTTCAAATTAGCATGTTTGAGCATGCGCAAGGAGGACAGGATCCCATGGCCGACAGTAATCCCATGGCCAAACTGGAGATGCATTTCATACTAACGCAAATGCGAATTGACTGCGAATTCGCAAAGGATTTATAAATTTGATATGTTTCCAAATCCAGCTATTCCTGGGATGTCTCACGATTGCATTGGGATTGCCTTCTGTTAGCGTGTGACGTCGTTTGAAAATCTTTTGGGAAATTACACGAAATACCTTGGATGACCCTGGATTAACCTTTGGTTAACCTTTCAACTTTTCCTGTGTGATAAAGTCCAGAGAGATAAAAGTTTCCCATGTGTGTAGCATTGTTCCCCTTGCAAGGAGAGAAGAAAATCAGCTGCAGGACAGAAGAGGAGATGGAAGATTTGGAGAGGTGTGACGTGCAAAACTTTGTTGGGCCAAGCAAAATGAAGGCATGGCCATTGGCCACCCTTAAGGAGCAATCCTGACCCCCAAGAAATTTCTCTTCCCTCCCCATATTTCTAGCTTCAGACTTCAGTCAAGCATTTTATAATAAAATTTCAGTATCTGATGTAAAGACTCAGGCAAAGGGACTCAGGGAAAGGAAATACAGCAAACAGAAGAGGATGGTTTTCAGCATCTCATTCTCTGCAATGCTAGAAATGCACAGATTGGATGAAAATGTCATTTGCAGGAGCAAAATCCTTAATTGGGGAGAGCAAGGCCTTCATTTTTAGCGACATCCATGTATCGGAGTCAGGGATAACTTAGCATTAGGCAGAAGTGCTCATCCATGGAAACATCCTGGGTGACTTTGGGGAAAGGTCACTCTCTCTCAGCCTCAGAGGAGGGCAAAGGCAAACCCCTTCTGAAGCAACGCGCCAAGAAAACACCACGATAGGTTTGCATTATAATCAGCATAGAAAAGATGTGAAGGCCGCAACAATAAACAACATTTTCAGTTATGTCTTTACTCCTTTCAGTTATGTATTTAACTCTTTACATTTGCTCCTAGCTTATATTGTAATTCGGGGCTTTGAGGTTGAGTCCTAATGTTGCAATGCAACTGAGCAGCCCGGCAGAAGAGTCCTGCATTCAAGTCCTGCACTTACCCTTCATTTGTTGGATGCGTGGGACCCTCGGGACAATGTTTGTATGTTCAGCTTATCATATAATTTGTTGCCTTCTTGCAAAAAATATGCGGGGACTTTAACCGTGATCGTGTTTGCAACGTGAAATTATAATTGGCTCCATCAAACCCAAAAAGAGGTACATTTGCTCCGCGTGCGTTTTATGCATGACAGAAAAACTGAATTATTCCTAAGGCAGAAAGAGAAGATCAAAAACAAATAATGCAAGATTTGTAGAACATGAAGCCCACAATCAGATTCGTGCAAGCCCTTGGTATCAGGTGCCTCCAGGGTTTTTTTCCCAATATGTGGAAACATTTGGAAGTTATACAAGTCTTTTCAAATTCTGGAAAGATTTATTGCTCCTTTGATTTTAATCTCAATATCTTGTGTTTTTACTCCCCCAGGTCAAGGACTCTGTTATCTCTCCCGTAACATGGCCCTATTGTTCTTCCCATGTTTTTGTCTGAAATAAATCATTCCACACCGATCCTCTTCTGTTTTGTATGGTTTTATGGATTTACTACGAGTTTAGTGGATTGTGGGAATGCTGTGGGGGAAGTTTGTCTTCATTTTGTCAGAGTGCTTGACAAAATTTGTCAAGGTATTTTGATAGCGAAGACTATTTATTATATGTGGCCAGGATGATAATAGCATTTGGTGGACTTGAAAAGTGGTTGGAAATCCAATCGGAGTGGAGTTTTTGGAGAGGTGCTGCAAACCTCTCTTGTCTTTCTAGAACTCATCAACATCTTTATTTCTTCCTCAAATGAAGGGGTGGAAGGACATCTTGTTGCATTTAGAAATAATCATCAATATTCTACATCAGGTACTTAGTTACAAATAAATGTTCTAGCTGCATTGAGAAGGAGGTTAAACAAGGAGTTTCTAGGTCAAGGGATGTAATAGTGCCACTCTATGACTTGGATAAAAGGATAGAGGGCTCGCTTATCAAATTTGCAGATGACACAAAACTAGGAGGAGTAGCTAATACCCCAGAGGACAGGATCAAAATTCAAAGTGACCTGAATAGACTAGAAATCTGGGCCAAAGCTAACAAAAAGAACTTCAACTGGGAGAAATGTAAGGTTCTGCACATAGGGCAGAAAAATGAAATGCACATATAAAGGATGGGGGACACCTGGCTGAATGAAAGTACGTGTGAAAGGGATCTAGGTGTCCAAGTAGACCACAAGTTGAACATGAGTCAACAGTGCCATGCGGCAGCTAAAAAGGCCAATGCTATTTTAGGCTGCATCAATAGAAGTATAGTGTCTCGATCAAGGGAAGTAATAGTGCCGCTCTATTCTGCTTTGGTCAGGCCCCACCTGGAATAATACTATGTCCAGTTCTGGGCACCACAATTCAAAAAGGATATTGAGAAGCTGGAGTGTGTCCAAAGGAGGGCCACCAAAATGGTGGAAGGTCTGGAAACCATGCCCTATGAGCAAAGAGGGAACTGGGTATGTTTAGCCTGGAGAAGAGATGGTTAAGTGGTGATATGACAGCCCTCTTTGAAGAGATGTCATATTGAGGAGGGAGCAAGTTTGTTTTCTGATGCTCCAGAGAATATGATGCAGTGGAGCAACTGATGCAAGCTACAGGGAAAGAGATTCCACTTAATCGTTTAGAGGAACTTCATGACAGTAAGAGCTGTTCGTGGATGGAAAACACTGCCTTGGATAGTGGTGGAGTCTCCTTCCTTGGAGATCTTTAAGCAGAGGCTGGATGGCCATCTCTCAAAGGTGCTTTGATTTTGAGTTCCTGCATGGCTGAAGGGGGTTGGACTGGATGGCCCTTCTTGGGGGTCTCTTCCAATTCTATGATACTGTGATGCCCTCTGAGGACCCCTTCCAGCTCAAGGATTCTGTGGGGCAATACAGATCAGTGCTTTGTGCTGGCCTGCATGCATACTAGGCTGAACTTGGGTTGAGCATTCACACTCTCTGAGCCCTAGTTCTGCTGCTTGGCCACCATTATGGCACGCGCTTGTCCGCACAGCATGCACCATCATGACATCCGTACCCAAACGGCGCAGTGCACAAGGGGCGTCATCAGGGCATGCGAGCGCACCTATGGCACCCCTGCCAGGACGCAAAAAGAACCCACCCGGAGGCCACACCATGCGGTTGCTGTGTCTCCTTCTGCAGCAAAAACTATAGTCCCTGCGATTCTCTTCCAAGGAAGCCTATGGGTAGAGCTTAAGAACTTAACTGGCAGGAGAGCAGATTTCAGATGACCTTTTGGAGAAATGCTTTGACATTATGAGAAGGTTTCATGGAGGGCTGGTGCTGAAGGTCTGTCTCTCTCAGCGGAGGTCTTCAGACGGAGGGAGGTCTCCAAGCATCCTTCAGCGATGGATTTCCTGCATTCGGTTGGAGTCGATGACCTTCAGGAAGCCTCCCCAACCCTATTATTTGATGCGGAATAAACAAAAACGCGTATGTGTACGTGAAGAAGGGAAGGGCAGAGATAACCCATTAATGGAAAAAAATATATTGTAGTGTAATTATTGCTGTGCACACAGAACAACAATGAGACTATGTGCCATGAAATATCTAATGATAGTTTATAGTTCTCTTATAAACAGATATTAAAATTCCATTTGACAAGATGAAAAAAATTAATTAATGAAGCATCATCTTTAATTAAAGGAGTGCTTTTGCATCTGCTGCATTATTTTTCCTCTATTCCTGCCCTCGGTAATGCATCTGGCTCAAGTCTGGAGTGTGTCTCCTTTCAAGAAGCGACACAATAACAGTTTTTTGAACAACCTCCGTCTTGGATCCTGACACTCTTGCCAGAAATAGCTTTTTTTGGGACCACATCCCTTCGCTCTGTTTCCCCCTTTTCCTATTGTTCTTCACGCTCTTTTAAAGCTGTCTGGATCCACCGCTTCTGGCTTTTTCGGCCTCAATTCAGGAAAGGATTTCAGGACTTGCTTAGCTCTAAGCGGATGATTTAAAGTGCTTTCCTGACTCAAAAGCCTTGAAGTATGTACAAACCTTTTTGGCAAGGAGGGGGAAAACGTTATTGCTTCTAATGTGATTTGAAAGAAAAGGGTTGCGGCAAACCGCCAACTGTGTGAAATAGTGGCTGAGATCTAGGGTTTGCTGTTGTTCTTGCTGTCTTTAATTGATGTCGAGTCAGTTTTGAATCGTGTCGACTCTATGAATCAGGGACCTTCAAGTCGACCTGTCACCAACTGCTTGGCTCAGGTCTTGCAAACTCAGGGCAGCCATTATCCTGTCCTTGATGGAATAAAATAAGAAATAAAATAAAACTTTTATTTATACCCCACTTTTTTGTAACAAAACAATCAAAGCGGCTTACATAATTAAAAAAGTCCAACACGCAATACTTAGTACATATAATATTGCAATATCCCCCGTCTGGCATGCGGTCTTCCCCTCTTTCTCCTACCTTCTCAAGCGTCCTTGCCTTTTCTAGTGAGTCCTCCCTTCTCACGATGTGTCCAAAGTACAAAAACCTCAATTTAGTCATCATGGCTTCTAGGGAGATTTGTTCTATAGTTGGCCCTCTGTTTTCGCGGGGATCCATTCCGGATCCCCCTGTGAAAACGGATTCTCGCGCATATCCAAGCCCCATAGGCTTGAATGCGGCACATGCCTACACGCATGTTCAGGTGTGTGCCATGGGGAAACAATGTAGGTTGCCCCTCTGTGAGTATTCAAGAGCACTGATCCCAGATCCGTGCGTTAGGAGGGGCAACTGTACTATCCATTTATTGATCTTTTTAGGAGTTCGTGGTATCAGCTCCACATCTCAAATGAGTTTATTTTCTTCCTATCAGCTTAAAGAAAGATTTCTTCCAAGGACCGCATCAGGTTTTTGGGTATCGTATCCTGGAGCACCCATCTCCAGGCACAGCTAAGGAAGTTGCAAAGCTGCAGAAGCTGATTGCATTGCAAAGATACCTTGGAAACAACAACCGGTCAGAGCAGGTCCATTTTGAACTGATTCAGTTGTGAATGTGAGCCACAAGTGGGTTATTTTGTAGGGACAAATGCAATAGGGGCAAATGTGGTGGGAACCATGCTCCATTGTTGAATCGACCCATTGAAAGGAAACCACTTTTTTTTGGTAAGTGGGAATGAGGCATCCGAAAGAAAGGGGAAGGAAAGTGACAAAGGGAATGCAAGCACAGAAAACAGAAGAGGGGTTCCTTGGTGTGCATGACTTTCAGGGCCTAATGCTAGAAACTTGGTGACCGAAGGGAAATTTTGTTGCCGGAGGATAGGGTTTTCATTTGGGGGAGCAATGCCCCCTTTTCCTCTCTCCCAGCTGCACCCCAAACCCAACCGACATGAATCTGCAAGAGGAGAAAAAGAGGAGAGCGTGATCCGGCACGTCTCGGCTCCTTGCGCTTCAGAAAAAGTGCACGCCATGCTCGAATATCAAAGCACTTTACAAATTTGAAGTAATTAAGCTTCATTAGTTCAAGGACAGTAATTACCCAGCCCCATAATTCTGTCATCCATTGTGTGGCTCTGACAGCCTTGGAGCAACCAAGAGGCAGGAAGGGGGAGATAATGTGAATCCCCTTCGCGGCCAAGGTTCGGGCTGTTCCCAACCTTTTGCTCTCCTCTGTTTTGTACATTTGGGGGGCCTCTGGGGCCCCATCAGTCATCACTCACCTGCACGAGAGGGACCGGGTTCGAGAGAGAGGATGCCCAGCTTCTCAGAGGCATTTCATCCGGCTGATCATGCTGAGGCCATTAGAACATAAGCGAGTCTACAGTCAAATTTCTGACATTTGCTTTTCAAATGATGATGATGATGATGATGATGATTTGTATCCCGCCTTTCCCTGTATTGGATCGAGGTGGGTAACAACAAGCAAAAGAGCAATAAAAATCAAACACAACTAACAGCAAGTAAAAACATAACAAGACATATCAAATCCTAATTCTCCTATCTCCCTCCCATCCAAATAATAATATTAAAACATGGGGTTCCTTTTTGGACGTTGTTGTTGTTGTGCACCTTTGAGTCAACTCTAATGACTTGATGCATAATGTTTTCTGATTTTTTCAGCTACTGTAGAAAGAGCGGGACAGGAGACAAACATCTCTCTCCTAACCGTGGAATAATCAGACAAAGAGACGTGTGTTTTTAAAACCAAAGCCAAGATTTTTTGAATCCTAGACATCATGTTATGCATTATTTTTTTTTTATTTTAACATGCAACGTAAATTAAAATAATATTTAAAGACCATGTCCTGGAGATACTGTTATCCTTTTCCCCCTTTTACATTATGAAAAGCATGCGAGTCATCAAGAAAAAGGTTTCATCTGCTAAACAAAATTCTTCATCGTTCCTCCCTGGATTGTTGAGTAGCACTTTCCAATCCTGATACTAAAGGTGACCAAGAGCAGTGAAAATGTGAATCCTAACAGTGCAGGAGATACATAAAGGTACAGACAGCTTTGGGATCACTAAGATGGTCTGTGACCCTATGCATTTTTAAGTCAGTGGTGACCTTGTGCAAACAAGGGCCATTGGGAGGAAAGGTTTCCCACAACGTCCCAAACGCCTCCTTTTAGAGGCAGTCAGTGGTCCAACATTCAGTGCATTTCTTCCTGCTTCTTTTCCCAGCAAAGAAAGACCAGGCTATACATCCAAACCCAAACCCAAGGTTTACACCAAGGTAATCTCAATTTTCTCTGTCTAAAAACAGGGGGCGAGGGGGGTTGTTGTTTTGTCTTTGAGGGATGCAGGGGCTGCTCCTGGAATGTTTTCCCTTCTTGGTTAAGTGTTTGTTCCAGAGGCTTCTCCAGAGATGGGCAAGATGACACTTTGCGGGTCAGCCCCATCACTTTCCCCGCTTGGGCTGCGAGGTTGTTTTGTCCTCCGCAAACGGGAGTGACTTCTTATCCAAGGAAACAGGGCTGAAAAAGCACCTCTGCAACTCAGGTCTCCGATGCCTTGTACACAGCACCTTGGTTTTGCAGTTGGTGGGATGCATCTACACTGGGGATAATAATGCAGTTTGACACCGCTTTAACTGCTGTGGCTCCATTCTGCAGAATCTTGGGACTTGTAGTTTGGTGAGGCACCGGCCCTCTTTGGTGGAGATGCTTGAAAATCTTGCAAACCTACAAATCCCTGGATGTCATGGGATGGAGCTACGGCATTTAAACTAGTGTCAAACCGCATTACAGTGTAGATGAACCCTAAGAAAGCTCCCAAAACTTCTAAGTAATGAAACAGGCAGACAGGACTTGCACTGAACAGTGATGCAGTGAGTCCGTTCTGGGTTTTAGTGTGAACTGTCCAAGGTGTTGAACTCTATCCTTCCCCCAACTATGTAGTTCAGCACCTTGGATAATTCGACTGTGTGATTTCATCTGATGAAATGGACTTTGGTCCATGAAAGCTTACATTAGGAATTCCTTCTTCCCAGATAAAGGCGCTGCTGGTTTCTTTTATAACTTTTAATGCTGAAACGGACTGATGCTGCTGCCTCCTTTGAATATTGGCTCGGTAAAGAAAGTGAGGAAAGAAGTGACAAATGAGGTCAGGCTCATCCCAATTGTGGCTCCCAAATATTGAGAAAATGCTCACGTTTTCTCTGTCTCCCCTCCCACCCCCAAAATGAACAATCCTGAATTTTGGACATGAGTTCAGGATGCAAGTTGGTCCTATTCCTACATACCAAAAGGAGGCCCTTAATAGCGTCCTTCTTGATTTTGTTATCTTGAAGTCTCTTTTATGGTAATGCCTTCTCCTTCTATAGATGGAGACCAGTCTCTTTTCCGAAGGCCTGTTCTTTTGCAAAGGAAAAAAAAAACACAACAACTCATTCTGTTGTAAACGGTGAACAAAGGTAGTAAGAGAAAAGCCATTACCGGAGACAAATCTCCCAGCAAAATGCCTTTTCTTGCATTGTTCCCAGAAAGAAACACTTGGAGACGACTTCTCAGCCATAACACCTGCCCACCAACGTTTCTGGCGTTTCTCCCCAGTCGTATTTATTAGTCGCGCGGATGGTACTTAAGGTTGCTTTGGCAGGAATGGATTTTCTCCATGCCGCTGTGACAGCCGGCGCATTTCAGCCCCACCAAGATGCTGCATTAACATTTTAGGAAGATGCCTTTGAAATACCCAAAGTGGGCAAGGTTGGGTCTTCCATCTCTGTGCTATAGAATTGCACCAGACACATCATTACATTTTAGAGAGACTTAGCTTTGGCTAAAATTGCTTTAGGTTTGTTGTGCGAAGGGTAAGTGATCAGTGTAGCTCTTTCTTCCTCTCTCTTTTTCCTTGCCTCTTTAAAAGCATGCTTCCCCGCTTTCTCTGCTTTTCTTCTCTCCTCTTTTATGGGTGCTGTTACCATATTTGACAATAGAAAGCAGAAAGCGAAAGAGGGAACATGGCAGGGTCACCCTGATCCCTGTTTTTCTAGTTTGGCCCCTCATGCTTCTTTCTCCAAAGCAAGAAGGGATGCATTAAGCCTCCAGAGAATGTCTTCTCAATGGTTTTAACTTCTTTGCCATACACTTTGTGATATGTGTGTTTGTGTGTATTCTCAGGTGTGCCTTTAGAGAAAAAGACACTGTTTCCCACATATTGGTGTCTTCATGCACAAAGCATTGATAGAGATTTGTATGCTCCAAGAAAGCACAGTTCAGAAACCTGAGACTTCCCCAGATGCAAACCAAGGACTTCATCCCCTGAGACTCCCCCACATGCGGACCAAAGACGTCAGCCCTGAGACCTTCCCAGATGCGGACCAAGGACATCATCCCCTGAGACAACCCCAAATGAGGACCAAGAACGTCAGTCCCTGAGACACCCCTGTATGCGGACCAAGGACATCATCCCCTGAGACTCCCCCACATGTGGACCAAAGACGTCAGCCCCTGAGACCTTCCCAGATGCGGACCAAGGACTTCATCCCCTGAGACAACCCCAAATGAGGACCAAGAACGTCAGCCCCTGAGACACCCCCAGATGCAAACCAAGGACTTCATCCCCTGAGTGCCCCCCAGATGCGGACCAAGGACATCATCCCCTGAGACTCCCCCAGATGGGGACCAACGACGTCAGCCCCTGAGACCTTCCCAGATGCGGACCAAGGATGTCATCCCCTGAGACTCCCCCAGATGCAGACCAAGGAAGTCATCCCCTGAGACCCACACTGATGGGTCTCAGAAAATGATATCACCAGTCTACTATTGTCCATAGGGCCATGGTCCAACGTTTCTCCAACCTCCACTGCTGAATGGATTCAACAGCTTCAAGGTTGGACTTCATCTCCCAGGAGTTCCAGTTATCTTGGCCAACAGTAAGGAATGCACACACATTTTTTATTACGGCACTTGGCCAGCACAACAGTAAGGAATGCTACACACCTGGAGAACCAAAATGTGGGAACAACCGGTCTATCCTGTTACCTCTTTTGGCCCAACCCAAGCCATTCGAGCCATGCATCTTCCAAGACCCATGCGGCCAGTGAGCCATTGGAGATGGCAATGTGGCTCAGTGGTAGGATCAACCTTTTGTCCCCCTAAAGTTCATTCACACAAGAGACAGAGGAACGGTGGCATCATTCTACTTAGAATCATAGAGTCATAGGTTGGAAGAGACCATAAGGGTCATCCAGTCCAACCCCCTGCCATGCAGGAACTCCCAATCAAAGCATCCCTGACAGATGGCCATCCATCTGTCTACTTCCTCTCTCTTTGGTGAGGAGAAGGGGAATGAGGGGCTGTACCTACAACTCTCATCCTCCTCTACTACCATTTAAAAGCCATAGTAGCGGCCCATGGAGAGGTGGAAGCATGGAGTTAGACATGAGCACTTAAGTGCCGCTCACCCCATCTAGGATTTCAGCCCTTGTCCCATTTTTATCCTAGAATTGCTAGCCTGATAGATAGAGGGAATGCTGCTACTGTACTATACCTTGATTTTAGCAGGTTTTTCAGTCAGGTCTCCTATTATATTCTTCTCTGGGAAGCTATTAAAATGCAGACCAGAAAATGTTACTATGAGGTGGATTTGTAACTACTTAACAAACTCTACCCAAAGACTGCTTACCTCTGGCTCTTCATTAACCTGAAGAGAAGGAAATCTGATGCTGGTTACATACATGCAACTGCATTACAATAAGCTGAGAAAATGACTACACTGTACACAACTCCATCTGTGAGAATTAAAGCTTGTTGTATTGATGGTTGTTCAGCTTTTGAGGGCTTTATTTTATTTTATTTTATTTTGCTTATGACACCAAGAACGAGAAATCCAATTTCTCCCAACCCTTCCCCGGTCTCCAGAAACAGCAAATACAATACTGAAACCACAAGAGGTTGTGGTTTTTATTTTTGGCTTGCAGATTTCTATGTCAAAATGTTTGTGAATTTGTTGGCGTCGGTAATTACTTTCCTTGCCGTGCTAATGAAGCGCATGCATAATTTGGAAAAACGTGTCAGTATTGTCTACAATTCATCCTGACCTGCTGAGATGAAATCTCTTTCCCAGGTTAGGTGTTTCGTAATTACAGTAAAGTGCTACAGCTTTTGCTATTTTTTTTTTAAAGGCAAGTGTTTTAAAATCATGTTGTTGCTGTTGTAGTTGTTGTTGTTGTTGCCTTGTTGTCAGGTCTGTGCAAGGAAGACACAGACCCTCAAACCATGGCACCCTTCTTTGCTCTGCAAAAATCAGTGGGGTCTCTTGTATCCACCACATTCTTTGCAAACATGTTTTGCACAGTTCTGGGGTGGACAGAGTTTCTAATGTAAGAAGCATGTTAATGCAAGAAGCATAACACAAATCTTGACATTGTAAAGAATCTTAGTTTTCGAGTCAAGGGAACCAATAGTCCCACTATATTCTGCACCAGTCAGATCTCATCTGGAGCCTTGAGTTCATCCCTTTGGAGACCTTCTGCTCCACAACTCCATAGAATTATAGGATTGTAGGATAAATAAATTACAGAAAAAGTGTCATGGAATCCAACACCTTCCTAGGTAAGAATACACAACTAAAGCACTCCTGAAAGGAGGCAACTCAACTTTTAAAGAGCTCCAAAGAAGGAGAGACCACCACCCTTTAAGGAAGTCTATTGCATTCTCAAACAACTCTTATCACTAAGTTCTTCTTAACATTTGGGTGGAATCTCTTTCTTATAACTTGAATCTATTGGTTCATATTTCTAGCCTCTGGAAGAGGAGGAGGAGACAATCGATTGAATTTATACTCCACTTTTCTCCTAAGATGGTATTCAAGGCGGCACATTCAAGGTCTTTCGGTCTTTCGCATGACATCCCTTCAGATATTTTAAGAGAGCTGCCATGCCGCTATCTTCTTTTCTCCAAGATAAACCTACCCAGCTTCCTAAGCCATTTGTAGTAGGGTTTGGTTTCCAAACATTTCATCATCTTGGTCACCCTTCTCTGGGCATGTTCCAAAAATGCCAACATTTTTCTAGAACTGTGGTGATCAGAATGGGACACAGAATAATAATAATTATTATTATTATTATTATTTATATCCCATCTTTTCCAGATGGAATGAAGGCTGGTTACAAGAGGGGCAAGGTCTGGCCAAGGATGAATAGAAGGATACTATCACTTCCTTCCATCTGAACAATGCAATCCCATTGACGTAGTCTGGAAGTCCACCCGTTTTGTTTTGCTTTGGCCACAGCATCACACCGTTGATGTCGACTGAAGTTTAGCTTGCCGTCTCCTACATGTGTCCATCATTGTGCATTTATAATTCCACGCAGCAAAAGCCGGCATTTTGCAAAGAGGTATGGATCCAGCTCTCAGTCTCCAATGGCACCCGTGGGTTTCTGAAATGCAGTTGTGAGAAGTCGAACTGTTCTCACATCCCAATGTTGTGTGGCTGGTTGAGAAGCACTTCAAAGCCTCCTTTGAGTCCTGACATGCCTGAACCAAAGATGGGCTCCCTTTGTAGCCCCAACCATCCCTGGCAATTTATAGATATGGGAGAAAACTATAGAGTAGTGATTACAAAGCGAACTAGACGATGCCACAAGCAGAAAGAAGAAAGGCCTCGGGTAGATACAAGGCGTGCAGCACAAAAATCAGACACCCGAGTTGTGTAATCAGGACAAGGAGGGGCAGAGTGGCAATAATGCTGGAGCCAGCTAAATGTATATACAAATGTCTAATTATCCTCCAAATCTCCATAGGGGAACAGTGGGAAGTTTGGGATGGAGTCCAAGGACCTGATAGAAAGCAAGATATGTATATGTAGGAACATGGCTTTGAGCTCATGCGACATATCGGTTTGAGCACTGGACTTCAACTCTGGGTTCGGATCAGCCATGGAAACCCACTCGGTGAACTTGGGCAATAAGTCCCACTCTCTCAGCCTCCAAGGAAGGCAACCTCAAGCCCCCTTTAAACAAATCTTGCCAATAAGGCCCTGTGGTAAGTTCACCTTAGGGCCACCATAAGTTGGAAATGACTTGAAGACACGGAGCAGCAAAACGTTGAGTTACAGGAGAGGCAGCATATAAAATAAAAATTATTATTATTATTATTATTATTATTATCATCCACATGCAGGAATCCAGTCCTACTCTTCCTGGCAAGCAAGGATGCTCCTTGCTGCACCTTTTTGGTCGTGTCCTGATTTAAAGACCAAGATCCTATCTGAGAAATCTGGCTCCAATGTCATGGCTACGCTTCATCCCTTGATCCAACCTCCAATACCCAGTTTACAATCCAGGCAGCCATAATGAAGAGTGGGGTCTGCCATCTATCCCACTTTTGCAAGTGATCTCCGGTGTGATGAGCAGAAGCAGGAGCCCTCTTGTTGTGGGGTCCTATCGCAACCCATTGTTGCACCACATTGTTGCACCACGGATGACTGCATCATCCTTCAGTGCCCCACTTGTCAGTGCTGCTGTATGGGTTTTAAGGTGGGTTTGGGGGGCATTTGCAACCAAAATAATGAATTCACAACCCTAAATATGAATATATTTAGGAAGTAGAACTGAAGTCCAAGGCCTCATTCCCACTTACAGATAAATCGGTGAGGTGTGTGATCCAAATCAATGGATCAGTTCGACAGCGGGGTTCCCACTACGTTTGCCCAAATTGCATTTTCCCCCTCTAAAATAATCCACTTGTGGTTCATATTCATGCATGAAATGATTAAAAATGGACCCGCTCCAGATGGCCCAAGGGCAAATGTAAATCAATTCCGATCCATATCTGGTTCACACTTGTGCAGAATCGATTTATCCAAAAAGATGGAGAAAAGAAATCAGCATCAAAAAGACGTGGGTTAAATGAGTCTGGCACATGGCCCCCCTCTTTGAATCACTTCAGCGAATTGATTCAAGTGGGAACCAGGGCCATTTGAAGTGGTTCAAATCAAATTGCCGTCCGGTTTAAAAAGTAGTGGGAATGAGGTCTAGGATAGCTCACGCTGCTAATTTCTTTTTCGGTTAGTCTCAAAGGGGCTACAAGAAAATGTACTGATTCCAGAGACTAACACGGCTATATCTTTCAATTTCTCCGTTGGTGTATTTGTTTGGCTTTTCAATTGGCCGAGGGCAGGCCGTCGCCTGGCGAAAGGACGCAAGTCAAGTGGGCATGAGTCTCCAGCCTTTTGGGCCAAATTGCCCATGTTTCTGTGCAAGAAGGAGACCCGTGTCTCCAAGCACCCGGAGCCCACTGGGGCTTGCAAAAAGGCTGAGGTTTTTCCATCACAATGATTGACTTTCCCCCAAACATATTCCCCCTCCCCTCCTTTGTATGAAGATTTTTAATCACGCAGCCTCTTCATCTCAGGACGCAATACTTTTCATGTCATGCCAGGAACTCGCTCGCAGGCAATGGGTCTGCAGCAGCGAATGGGTGGCTGGGGAGGGTGCCAGGAGCTGTTTCTCATCTACGTTGCAGAGGATGCTTCTGTATTGGGAGGACTTGGTATCCCCCCTTGTCACGCATTCCTAGTTTCCCTTTCCATATGAACAAGAGGACAGCAGAGGGAGGCACATCGACATGGGGATCGTTCGCCTCCAGTACTGTTGGACTGCGACTCCCATCAGCCCTAAGCCAAAATGAATGATGGAAGCTGCGGTCCAACAACATCTGGAGGACTTCATGGTTCCCATCCTTGAGATGTATCCATAGTTGGCCGTCCTTAGAGTACTCACCTTTGAGCTGTCTTTGGGTGTCTTCAAGTCTTTTTTGGAAAAGGTGAACGTCTCATGGGTCTTTATTGGGTAGATATTGGCTTTATTGGCTGTTTTGCACCATTTCCTGCTGTGTCCCTGAGTGGAAAGTGTGGCAAATTTGGAAACCATACGAACAATATTTCCCAGTATTATACTAAGGAAGACTTTGCTCTGCTCAAAGTTAGACCCAGGTATTAATAATTTATCATCCGACTTGGCAAAACCCCAAAAGCAAATTAAGTCCAGGGACCTTTCCGTTTTACTGTCATAAATTATAATGGAGAACTAGAAAGAGGTCAGTTGCGAAGTATGTTAATCGGAGAGGAAGCCGGATTAATGGGGCTCCGGAAGGAGACGAAGGAGGAGATAATTAAGTCGGTGTTGAGAGAGTCAATGGGACAACGGTCTTTACCTTCGAGGGAAATACGTCGCCAACCGTCCGCTCCAGAAGTGTCATCTCTGTGTTCAGATGATGAGAACTTGATGTTTTCCAAAAAGAGGACTATTGAGTTGTACGTTTAATATGACAATAGTTTAATACACCAGCATTCATATGCATGATTAATACGCTAGCATGGCGCAGTGGTTTGAGCATTGGACTACAGTTTTGGGGACCAGGGTTCGGTTCCATTAAACTGAATGGGTGAGTTTGGGCAAGTCACACTCTCTCAGCCTCAGGAGAAGGCAAGGGCAGACCTCTGAACAAATCTTGCCAAAAAAAAAAAAACCCCTCATGATACTTTTTCGTTATTATCACCATAAGTGACTTGAAGGCACAAAACAACAACAACAAACTTTGCGACATGCGAGAGATGGATAGATTAACACATCTTTTGAATCAAGGTGATACAGATAGTGTTGAATGGTCTCCAATTGCTAAATTCCATAAGAGAAGATGGCAATAAGTTGGCAAGTTAACAATTAAAACTATATATATATATATATATATGATTAAAATTGGTAAAAGGAATTGTTAGTGTATGAGGAAATGAGAGGTACGTATTTAGGACAGGGAATAAGAATGAGCATATATTATAATATTGATAAAGGTATTATTTTTGCAAGAATCTTGGAAGTTATATGTATTTATACTTTGTATATATTTACTATGAGATGTCAATTTTTTAATGTTTAATAAAATTTATTAAAATAACAACAACAGCAGCCACAGCCATGTATTTGACAGCTATCTGTTATGTGCAACGTAACTGAGTAAGAGTGCCATTCAAACTTTTGGGATGCATGGCTCCGTAAGTGGAAACCCACAAGCCATTTCATGTGGGTCCTGATAAGAGGAGAGGCATTGAACCAGTGGGGCGACATCTCCCCCAAATGCCTCAAAAATCCTGGTTAATTTCCACTTTCTCATCTGCTTTCAAAATGTCCCAGTTTCTTCCTCCCACTTCCTCCCATTGCCCTCAGTGTACTTCAACTGGTGCAAACTGGGTTCAAACTGCAAAAGTGCTTTGCACAAAATCGATGCAGCAGAAGGTGGAGACAAAAACCACGCATTTTCCAGTAGCACCAGGCAAAAGCAAACTGCTGCAGCCGCTCTTCGCTTGACCGCTCTTCCTCACTCATAACTTTAACCATCTTGACCATATTCTGATGTTGAACGGACACCTGTTACCTGTGAAATGTTGCGGATATAATAGGCTTTACCTGCATGTCGATTCACCGTTCAATCACTGGTTTATTTTGCTTTTTGGAATATATATATATATATATATATATATATATATATCTTAAAATATTTTCAAGCCGTGCACGCTTGAATCCGTGGATGAAGAATCCGTAGATACAGAGGGATGGCTGCAAGTATTTATTTTTTAAAATAAAATTATTTGGAGCTAAAAAGTCACCCCCCAAAGAGGGCCGAAGGGCTTCAATTTGTTTTTCTTGGCAACCATCTACAAACAAAAGCAATAGGAATAATAATTGGTTTAGCTTAAAAACTCTTTGGCTGCCAGCTGTAATTGGATGTCATAAATTTAGATCACATTGACTTGAGAAAGAAAGAAAGAAAGAAAGAAAGAAAGAGAGAGAGAGAAAGAAAGAGAGAGAAAGAAAGAAAGAAAGAAAGAAAGAAAGAAAGAAAATAACATGCTTTTGGAGGGGAAAAGTGTCTACTCCAGAAAATTAATTTTGAGATCCTCTTGGAAAAAAAGAAGACATTTATGGTTCAGATTAGTCAAATGATCTCAGCAGCTGAAATTAAGCAAATTCACCAAAATTGGCTCCTCAAAAAGGCAGAAAGAGGGTTTAATCCAATCCAGACTATTTGTTTGCTTTTGAATTGAAAGAGTTATCAAACAGCTGTGACTTCTTGACAGATTTAGGGGAAAATTCTGCTAATATTGCCCGGATTGTCAAGATTTTATTGCAATATTTCTTCCCTTCTCTCCTGCTCTCCCTTCTCTTTCTTGTGTTGTCGGTGCGTAATTTTACCCGCCTGGCTAGGAAAGCCGTGTTTGGTCTTGGATGGGAAATCCAGTAGCAGCAGGTTTCTGCCATGCCTTGGTGCTCCCTCCAGCCGATCCCATGCCTTTGGCCAGCGATCTTGCCAACCGCGCGGCCGTCCTGCCAGATTCCTCCAGGCTTCCTCCCTTTATGCCCTTCCAGGTTTCGCTTGCTTCCAACGGCAGTCGTCCAGCATTTTTCAAAACCAATAAAAGAACATGGGAACTCTTCTGTTTCTCATTGCTAACTCTAAGAGGGTGCCCACCAGAGTTCATCAACAGAGATGTGGTCTAGGGCTAGGCTGCAAAAAACAAAACTGAGACCTAAGGTGTTTTTTGCGCTATATACAGTTATACAATATGAGCCAACAGTGTGATGCAGCAGCTAGAAAAGCCAATGCGATTCCAGGCTGCATCAAGAGAAGTTTAGTGTCTAGATTGAGTGAAGTCATAGTACCACTCTATCCTCCGTTGGTTAGACCTTACCTGGAATATTGTGTCCATTTCTGGGCACCACAATTCAAAAAGGATGTTGAGAAACTGGAGCGTGTCCAAAGGAGGGCAACTAAAATGGTGAAGGGTCTGGAAACCATAGAGCTCTATGAAGAATGACTAGTGGTGGCTTGACCGCAGCACATGCAAAAAAAAAAAGGATCTGGAGGTCTTGGTGGTCTAAGTGAATATGAGCCAACAGTGTTACGCAGCAGCTAAAAAAGCCAATGTGATAGAAGCATAGTGTCTAGATCGAGTGATGTAGCACTCTATTCTGCTTTTGTTAGACTATTGTGTCCAGTTCTGGGCACCACAATTCAAGAAGGATGTTGAGAAGCTGGATTGTGTCCAGAGGAGGGCGACCAAAATGGTGAAGGGTCTGGGAACCACAAAGTCCATCGTCTCTTCTCCAAGCTAGAGATACCCAGCTCCCTAAACCGTTCCTCACAAGGCTGGTTCCCAGTCCTTGCGGTCATTTTGGTCACCCTTCTGCGGACATCCTCTCTGTAGGCCAGATAAAATGTTCCTCGTCCCACCTCCCTAAATAAAAGGGACCTCCATTACGAAGTTCTTCCTAACGTTTAGGTGGACCCTCATTTCTTGTCATTTGAATCCATCGGTTCAAGTTTCGGTCTCTGGCTCCCGGCTCCATCTTCTATGTGCCATTCCTTCAGATATTTAAAAATGGCTTTGGTATCTCCTCTCGGTGTCCTCCGAAGCTAAACATACCCAGTTCCTTGCAATTGTTCCTTATAGGACTGATGGTTTCCAGGCCTTGGTCATCTTGGTCATCCTTCTCTGGACACATTGTGCATTGAGAATATCTTGAGATCTAATTCCAGGATGAACAGAGGGAAGACAGGAGATATTCAGTATTTTTTATTTAAGCTAATAGTACCATGTTATTCTTCTTTCCCTGCAAGATTTTTCCGAAAACAACATCATTTTCCAAAGATGTCTGCAGCAGGAAGTAATTGGATGGAATTATTCATTCTCCCTTGCGGGAATGAATAATTTAACACAGCGCAACCCATATATATATATACACACACACGTTGATTTTTAAAAATATTCTGTCATTTCAAGAATTTTAAATAGTTCTAACATAAAGCTTGTTTAACAGTTTTTAAATCAATGCTCCATATGCATTTTTACTGATTCTTTTGCATTTTTTAAAGTCTGTGGTGGTTTTAATATTTTGCAACCCACTTTGAGTCCCAGTATTGGGGAAAAGTCAAGATATGAAGGATCATCGGATATAATCATCATCATCATCATCATCATCATCATCATCATCATCACCATCACCATCACCATCATCATCATCTCAAAATCAACATGCAGATGGTAAGATTATTTCAAATGTTCAAAAACAGGACAGACCATTTATTTCTTGAGCGTTAAGAAAGAAATAATGACAAGAAGAATCCTTGCCCGACATTGATCTTCACAGTTCAGGACTTACTCTATTCACATCTGGTTGTTTTGCACAGAAAATAATATTTTCTGCATAGGAAACAGTGTTTACTGCACAGACAATAATATTCTTTTATGTGCAGAAATCACTGTTTCCTTTTTGTTTTCTGTGCAAAAATGACCACATCGGAATTTTGCACAAAATTACTCCCGAACTGTGACTAGTCTTTGAAATTGGTACTTTTTTTCCCCGCAAAGACTTTCTTGCAGTGAGAAGAAAATTGCTGAAATTGTTTGTTGCTTCCTTTGAGAGGAAAATTAGCTAAGAACCGCAACTGCCATTCTGCTTGGGACGCAACATCTTTGTGAACAAACGTACCTCTGCACAAAAGTGCATTGAGCAGTTTCACAAAGTCCGCACTCACTTAGGGGCTGCTGTGAGGCTGCAACATGCCAGTGTCCTTTGCACAATGGTAGCCAGTGGAGTGACCAATGCCCCATTGGCCCAAATGCACAATGGATACCGACACACATGGGACACCCCTCGATTCTCATCTGGACGCCAGCTAAGAAGTGCCAGAGTACAACCAGAGTGTCCAATGTGTGTCAGAAATGGCCAATCCATGCCAGAAGTGCCCAGTGTGCATTGGATGTGCCTAATGTCCATCAGAAATTTCCAATGTGCATTGGATGTGCCTAATGTCCATTAGATGTGCCTAATGTCCATTGGAAGTTTCCAATGTGCATTTGATGTTCCTAATGTGTATCAGAAGTGTCCAATGTGCATCAGAAGTGTATAAGGTCCATCAGAAGTACCATCAGAAGTACCTCATGATCATCAGAAGTGCCCAATGTGCATCAGACATGCCTAATGTCCATCAGAAGTGCCCCAGGTTCGCCCCAAGTGCCTGATGTGCACCAGAAGTGTTTACAGCACATCACAAGTGCCTCACCTGCATCAGACGGGCCTGAGGTGTATCACAAGTGCGCAATGTGCATCAGATATTCTTGAGGTGCAACACTCATTGGTGCATTATTTTATGGTCCCCAGATGCACATCTTCTCGCTTCATCAATTGCATTCCTGCAACGAAGCTTCACAAAGTTATGCAATGCGGCCTGTGATGTAGGACCATGCCATATCCCTAACCCAGAGAGACACAAAGGCACCCATAGAGGGAAAGAACAAAGTCACCATGGATGGCTAGGTCTGGCCAATAACGCATCCAGGTAAGCGGGCTGCCTCGGTGCCCTCCTTTCCCCGACTCCTGATGTCCAAGGCCTGCAGATGGCAAAGGTGGCAATTAAGTAAATTGCTAAGCAGAGCCATTTACGGAGCCTTTTGCTGCTGGCAGCAATGCCAGGCAGGCTGGGCTGTGGCTGCCGTGCGTTTTCTGTTAACCTCTCCTTTTAATTCTTCCTTTTTGTCCTGCTAATTGTCAATTATAGGCTTTATGTCCAGAATGGTTGGGTTGAGGTTTGTAGTTTCGAAATTTTCATCCCGTCATCATCATGATCATCATCAACCCATCCACAGGCCAACCAGATCCTTAATGCAACCTGCTGGCAATTTTCAGCCTGGATGGCTGCTTAGGAACTGAGTCACCAAATTATGGGGGGAAAGCAACGCCGTTTTTGCAGAACCGCCTGAACCTTGTTTGAAAACACATCTGACTCGCTGACCTGCTTCTGAAACCTGCGTTGAAAAGAGATGCTGCAAGAACCTCATGCATCAGGAGCAGAATAATCATAATAATAAGTAGTAATAGTAGTAGTAATTTTCTTATATCCCACCTTTCTCCCAACATAGGGACTCAAGGTGGTGGACAGAAGCTTAAAAACAATACAATTTTAAAACAGCACAACATTAAAATTACATACATATATATATATATATATATATATATATATAATACAATTTAAAGAGTTAGAACAATTATAAATTAAAATACAAACCTTAAAAATTTTCAATCACACATCATTTAAAACCCAGCCCTTATTAAGTAGGTAACTGGAGATGCATTTCGTACTAACACAAATGCGAATTGACTATGGAAAAAGATTTATAAATTCAATATTTTTTTTCCAAATTCAGCTATTCCTAGGATGTCTCACCATTGCGTTTGGATTGCTTTCCATTTGTGTATGATGTGTCATTTGAAAATCTTTTGCAGAATTGCACGAAATACCTTGGATGGCTCCTGATTAACCTTTGGTTAACCTTCCAATTTTCCCCATGTGATAAGTCTGGAAATGTCCCTCTTTGCCTCCCAATAGCCATTGCTCATCCCAAAAATCCCATATAAACCCAACGGCGATGCTTTCTGCTTTGCAAGCGTCAAAGGAAACCATAGCAGTGGCTTCCAAAGTCCTTGATGATGTGACCATTGCTTGGCTCTTAGGAAAACAGCATCAAAGCCTTTGAGCGAAAGGACACTTAAGGTTGTCGTTGTTGTTTGTAAAAAGTCCTTAGCAAACAACGTCCCTCGGACTTTCGTGGGCGGAAGCTATCTCCACGCGGCCCACCAAGAACCGGAGCATCAGAAGGAGTGTAACTAAAAATATCAACACAGTCACAATAAAGAGATGCTATCCAAGCCCTGGCCGTGCCAAATACAGTAGAACATGATGTGCCAGAGGGCCAGGCGCACTCTTTGGATGGCCTTTGCTCCCGAAACCACGTCGGCTATGCGAGGAGGAGAAGGACAACGCTGCATAAAAGTTTGCAACGGTCGCTTGATCAAAGGCCGGCTTTTTGTCGCGGCGTGCTTTGCAGAAGAGCTGCGTCGCAACCTACGGAGGAGGACCGCATGGGTCCGCTTGCGTGGGGTCTGATCAGAGGAGATAACCAAAAGCCAAAAAGCCTGTCGACATTCGGAAGTTAAAATTTAAAATCTGGGTTGTGTTTGGTGTGTGTAAAAAAAATGGGTAATTGTTTGGAAGAGTTACTATTTTGTTAGCAAAAGAATTCCAAAATGAACACAAGATGAAGGGAGTGAGAGGCAAGTGTGGATGCACACTGGTGCTAATAATAGTAATAATAATAATAATGATAACAATAATAATAATGCATTAGGTGACCTTGGTCAAGTCACACATTCTCAGCCTCAGAGGAAAGCAATTGCAAACCTCCTCCAAGCAAATTTTTCCAAGGAAACCCTTGACGTTACCATAAGTTGGAAACAACTTGGAAGGCGCACAACAACACCATTCATTTCTGTCCCCTCTTTCTCTCAATAATGAATCTCAAGGCAGCGAAGAACATATTTAGAGACAATACAATTTTAACACTATACAAAAGCGCCAGCAAAAGTGTAAATGTGATTTTAAAAAGAAAAGCAATTGGTTACGTTAAAAACATTAAAAGTCTAAAATATTTAAATGTGTTAAAAGACAGCCTAAGATATATCTGCACTGCAGAAGCAATCCAGGTTGACATGCCTTTAACTGCCATGACTTAGTGCTATGGAATTCTGGGACTTGTAGTTCGTCGCCACACCAGAGCTTTCTTTGACAGGGGAGGTTAAATGTCTCGCAAAACAACAAATCCTAGGATTCCATAGCACTGAACCATGGCTGTTAAAGTGGTGTGAAACTGGATTATTTTTGCAGCCATAGAAACCTTAGACGGCACCGTTGCACAGCATTAAAAGCCCATTCCAGTCAATTTTTTAAAAGCATGATGGCATGAAAATGTTTTAACTTTCTAATGAAAGGAGGGCAAGGACTTCCAAAGTCTGGGAGAAGCCACCAAGAAGGTCCCATCGCCCTTGTTCCCACCAAACAAGACAAAAAGGACAAATAATCTGAGTTTTTGGACATGCAGAAACTGCAACTGGATTTGCAAAATGGAAGACACTCGCTGCAACGTATGACAATAACTGCTGTTACTACAAAGGCAACAGGCATTTTGGGTTGCAAAGAAAACCTTTAGATTCTTTCCTAACTCCAAAACATAAGGACTTTTTGCTGCCGGTACCTGTCAACCCCAAAGGAGGACATTGCAAAATGCAGGGCGTTCAAGAAAAATCCAGGGTGTGACAAAAGCTAAAAGCAGTCATAGGGATGTGGATCCATGCTTCTTAGGAGTTTATCAGACCACGGAAATTGGAAGTATAATCGCATGGCATTCCGAACGCAATCATGGGGTTTCACGTTATTGAGTATTAAAGTATCTCACGCAATTTAGGGCAAAAGGGAAGTCATTCCGAACTCAATCATGAGTTTTACGTTATTTTATATTAAAGCATCTCATGCAATTTCGGGCAATGGGGGGGGGTCATTTTCAGGTAATGGGAAGTCATTCTGAATGCATTCTGAGTGCAATTAGATTTCACGTAAATTCGCTAAACTAGTGAATTGAGGTGAATTTGAATTGGCTCCAGTTGGTTCCATTCGAAATAAAGAGAGATTCCTCCCATCTGATAAACTCTTTAGTCATGCTCAAAATGGAAGGCATTCGAGAATGGAGGACAGAAGGTTGTGGTGGAGGACATGTCCTGGAAAAGGAGGACTGTGCCATTTGCATCCCCCATAAATGACTGAGATGCCATCCGTCTTGCAAGAGACCTGCTCCTGGTGTTCCCTTCCCATTTTCTAAGTGCTCCGCAAAGCTTTTAGCCTAGAAATCCGTGATTATCATAGCAAGAAAGCTACTTAGTCCATATGCTCCCCATAGACTTTTTCTTTCTTTCTCATTCCTTCCCTGTTATCTATGCAGGAAATCCAAAATAGCTTCATAGCGCATATATAAAGGATATTTGCAAGATATTTTTAAAGAAATCAACGAGGAAAAGGATTTCAAACCCCATCAGAAAAAAATGTGTGCAGCTGCTACAAGGTCTGTTCCCCCTTATGCACAAGTTCTTTTATAAAGTCCTTTATAATATATAAAGTACATTATTTCATGTTTGACCCCACATGTCTATGTAGGAGAAGGTACTTTATTTATTATGGATAACTTTATAAAGATCTTATGCACAACTTTATAAGGAACTTATACTTTATTATGAATAACTTTACAAAGAACTTTTACACAAGTTGCCTGTTGACTTACGGCGACTCCATGAATTTCATTGGGTTTTCTTAGCAAGGGATACTCGGAGGTGGTTTTGCCCGTTCTTTCCTTTCCAATAAATCCTATAGCGGGGGTGGTCTCCCATCAAAATATTAACCAGGCCTGACCCTGCTCAGTTTCCAAGATCAGAAAGGATCTGATGTCTTTAGCGTCTTTTGTTTGTATGTGCCTTCAGCTCCCCTATGGCAACCCCATGGGTTTTGTAGAGTTTTATTAGGCCAGGAATAATACTCAGAGGAGGTTTTGCCAGTCCTTTTCTCCGGTGCCTGGTTCATAGCAGGGCCTCCAAATCCCGTAAATATTCCGTAAATATTCGACGCAGCCTGCTAAAGCGAGGGATGCATGCGCCGCCAGGTATGGTTTCAATGAGGCAGGTTTACGAGGGCAAATCAAACTGGAAAGCAAATATATATATATCTTTTTAATGATAATGGAAGAACCGTGCGAATGGAGGAGGAGGAGGAAGAGGAGCGATAAAGTTGTCACGACTTCAAAGTGAGATTGAGTGGGCTCCATAAAAAGTCAAGAGATCCATTTCAGACCTTATTGGTTTGATAAATATTCACAGGTATTGATGCTGGGGATCAAAGCGCATCTCTGTTTAAAGGGGTGGCTCTCCGAAACACTAGATTGGGGAGAGAGGTCCCTTTCTTCCCAGAAGACAAGATCTGAGACTTTGGGCCTTATCAGACGTTGGAAATTGGAAGTATAATCTAATGGCAATCCAAACGCAATCGTGGGGTTTTGCGTTATTGTGAATTAAAGTATCTCACGCAATTTCGGGCAAAAGGGATGTCATTCCGAACGCAATCATGGATTTTGCGTTATTGCGAATTAAAGCATCTCAGGCAATTTCGGGCAATGGGAAGTCATTCTGAACGCATTCCGAACGCAATTGGAATTCATGTAAATTTGTTAAACTAGCAAATTCAAGTGAATTCGAATTGGCTCCAATTGGCTCCATTCTCAACAAAGAGAAATCCCTCCCGTCTGATAAGGTCTGTTGTTGGCGACATACAGGGGCCTAAGCAGCTATTCTGTAGTCTTTTGCACCATCCAAAACTCCCCCCCCCCCAGTTTTGGATGGTGCATTCCATCCAGTACGGGAAACCCTGATACTGGTTCTTACTGGTGGGGCGGGGAGATGAAGGCAACTCGGTAGACCAAGAACTGGATGGTCTAGGCCCCAAAGGGAAGGGAAAGCGGGGCGCGCTCCATCTGGGGATGCACCCTCATTTCTTTCCTCCAGTGCAAACAAGACGGTGCACTTCTGGGGCTCGATGGGACATGGAAAGGCATGGAGGGAGCATCATGCCCCACTTTCCTGGTGCAAGATCTTGGCCAAGAAAGTCTGCAAGGTGCTGGCAGTGAAGAGATAAAACTGCATTTTTGCAGAGGTGGCCATTTGTCTTGGGGGGGGGGGGGGAGAAGGTGTAGAAGTGAGGACTTAGACTGCATCCACACTAGAGAAATAACCCGGTTTGGGAACGCTTTAACTGCCCTGGCTGCATGCTATGGGATTCTGGGAGTTGGAGTTTGTTGTGGGGTCCAGAGCTGAGCTTAAGCGTTCCCAAACTGGGTTATTTCTCCAGTGTGGATGCAGCCTTAGGTTTCTCTTGGGTAGGACTGTGTTGCATCGGGTGCCATTTCCTTCTCCATCAACGTCTCCAGCACGGTTTCCGGGCGTTCATCCTCTTCTTGCAATCTTCGCACTGAAACCATGGGTCTGTGAGGCTTCTGTTTCACTTGACAGGACAATTTTATACATAGAACATATAATAATTTATTTCTATCGTGTCTCTTCAATAAAGATCGGGTTGGAAGGGACCTCCAAGGACCATCTATTCCCAACCCTCTACAATGTTGGGATCTGCAACTAAAGCCATCCTGAAAGATGTCCATCAAGGCTGTTTTTAAAGACTTCCAAGAAGCTCTACCTAATATTTAGGTGGAATCTCTTTTCTCGTCGTTCGGACCCATTGGTTTATGTTCTAGTCTCCGGAGCAGCAGCAAACAAGCTGGATCCATCTTCTATAGGACATCCTTTCAGAAAATTAATGATAGCCGTCATGTCATCTCTCAGTCGGCCTTCTCCAAGCTGAACGTTTCCAGCTCCCTAAACACCTACCTTGGGCTGTATTTTAAATTTTGGTAATAGGGTCCATCACTCCATCATACGTCTGAAAGTGGAAAGATGGCATTTACAGGTCAGTCCCTACTGCAATAGGCCCATTGAATCTACTGCTAAACGATAAGCCAAATGGGTCTATTGTAATCATAATGAAAAACAGGAAAAAGAGAAATCAGTATAAATATAATTATAAAGAGGAGAATGAGAAGTGGGGGTATCCAAAGCCTTGAAACGGCTGAGAGAAGTGCTTGCAGCTTATCAAGTCAACTCTTCCTTTTCTTCTCTGGAAGATCCTTGTCTGTTTGTGCATTTGGGCCTCCGAGGGAATCTCATTCATTCCTCGCACTCGCCGAAGCCACAAAATCATAGGAAAATAAATAAAGGATAGAGCTGGAAAGATTAAAGAGATTGCAGCCTCGCCGGAGCATCGTAAACGGATGGTTTGTTTTCTGGGTCCTGGCGATCAGCCCATCTCTCCATGCAACTACAAATCCTCTGTAGTGGCTTGGCATGGAAACCGGGATGGAAATGGAAACGGGGATGAGAGCAACGGCAGGCTTTGTCAGAGGTTTTGCAGCTCACGGTTACTTCATCCAAGATCACGTTACTCCAGTCGAATACGGAAACCGAAATGAATTGGGTGTGTAGGTGTTTGTTTGTGTCTGTGTGTTAAAAACAATATTCTTGGCCCCAGTTGTGATCCAGGACCATTCCCGGAGTTATCATAAGATGGTCTTTAAGGCCAGGGATGGGAAATTTCCAGCTTGCAATAATTAATCTTCATTTTTCACTTAAACAGACAAGTAAAAAATAGCATCAGGGTTTGAGGTTTCATTTTGTTTTCTGTTCAGGAACCATCAGAAGAAAACAAGGGACTGGCATTTCGCTGATTTCGTCATGCCCCATTTTTGTCTTTGAATTTAATCACTTGTTACGGTCAGAGGGTATAGGGATTTGCAATGATATTTGTATTTTTTGCATTTTACTTTGTGTTGTAATCCTGCCTTGATCCACTGTGTGAGGCGGGAAATATAAATATATTATTATGATTATTATTATTATCATCATGATCATCATCATTGGGATGCCTTTACGGCTACAGTCCTATATGCACTTGCCTAAGAGTAAGTCCCTCTCTTAGACCTACAGATGCCCAGTAAGACTTGGAAGGCTTGACAAAATTTAGATAAGACCCACAAAAGACGGATCTTTAAATACGAAAGTCAGAATCGTGCAGGCTCTGAAGTCTCTGACTTCTGTCTGTGGTCATGAAAGACAAAAGCTGAAAAGGAAACCATTTCCTTTGAAACGTGGGGCTGGAGAAGAGTTTTGCAGACACCACGGATTGCCATAAAGGCAAATGACCGGATCTTAGAGCAAAACCAAGGCTAGGATTCAAGATGGTTAAGCGGAGAGTGCCGTGTTTTGGACATTTCGTGAGAAGATATGACTCTTTAGAATAGACCATGGTGCTTGGGATGGTTGCAGGAAAAGAAGAAGACAACATTACAGACTCCATCAAGGAAGCCTTGGTTCCTGACCTCAGTTTGCAAGACCTGAACAAGGCCTTGGAGGTCTCTCATTCAGAGGTTGCCTTGAGGCCAAATAGCCGGCCAAACAATAATGCCATTGGCTCCATTTATCATTCTTTGGAGCTTCTCCCCAAGCTCATCATCCCTTGCCTCTTACATTTCTTCCTATTTACATCTCTGAGGGAGAATTTCATTTTTGTTTCGTGACGTGATTTGTTATGCACCCTGTTGCTTCATTTGCAAGCTGGTTGCCATAAAAATTAAAATATGTTTTAAAACAACCCTCCCCGCGTGAGCTCATCTTGAATCCAAAGTGCACTCTTGGCTTCCTTCCAAAAGCAAAGATAGTTTGTTTGGTTTTTTTAATTGCAGATATTTATGATGAACAAAACAGATATGGACAACCCAGGAGGACAACCATTACCTAAATGACATAATTTATGGAGCATGTTTATGGCTATGGGATTCCTTTTCTCGAGCGCTCAGGGCATACCCCATACATCTGCCTTTCTGACATCACAATATATATAATATTGTGTGTGTATATATATATATATATATATATATCACAATATATATATATATATATATATATATCACGATATATATATATATATATATACACACAAAACACTCCAGATATTCTCCCAATATATATATATATATATATATATATAAATTTTGGGAGAATAACTGGAGTGTTTGTGCAACTTTTGCTGCTGCCTGTTTGCGTTGCGCATTGACACATCACAGCAGGAGTTTATAGGTTGTCCGGTTGCACAACCCATAGCGGCTTATGAGGACACACGCAGAACAAACAACTATTAAATGCATTATGCCTATTAATTGGATAAATGTATTAACCATACAAATGCATTATTATTTGCTGGCAATACGCTGCGTGGTTGTTATTGGTCGGTATGTGTCATTGTAAGCTGTTACATATTATAATACTGTACAGCCTATAGGCTTTCCTATTTTCTTTATGGTATCACATTCTGTTCTGTTTCCGCTTTATTGATTATTGTTTGGAGCAACTTTTTCTCACTTAGGTTTTCCTTTGGTCTTTTTGGGGGCAATTTGTCTGTTTGTTTCTTGGTTGAACCACGAAGTCTGCTTTCGATCGAATGTTAGCTGTTAGCTTCCAAATCAAGGCGTCATTGAATCTATTCTGGGTTCTAGACCAAACTTTAAAGGAATTATATTGAACATACTAAACCTAAATTTTTCAGGGAGGGGATAGAATCCAGTGACAGAATCCGTAAATTTTATAAAACCCACGTTAGATTTGCTGCCCCGCTGACATGGGATCCACTCATTGCGAGAATTTGGATCCTGATGAGTAAATGATCCTGGTTAGGATGCAACCTGAAATTTGGACAAGTAGATGTCCATGCTTTCTATGGACAACCATGAGATGACCATAAAACCAACTAGGATTTTTATGTAACCTGAATCAAGAGACTTTGTAACCCCTTTGGAGGGAATTGCACCTGCCAAAGAGGCAAAGGACATTTCATGCGTCTCTGCTGGGGAAGTTTGCAAGAGATGCTCAAGGCCAGGATGGAGAAAGAGACAGCTTGAGCTTTCTAATACTGGAAAGCAACTACAATAGGTTTTTTTAAAAATATCCTTTCAAGTCAACCCTGGTTTATGGCAACCCCATCCTATGGTTCTGTGGCAAGATTTGTTCAGAGGAGGTTTGCCATGGACTTCTTCTGAAAGAGCATGGCTTGCCCAAAGTTACCCTGTTGAGTTCCCACATCTGAGTAAGGATTCAAACCCTGGTGACTCTTATGTTAGTGTTTTGTTCAGAGAAGGCTTGCCATGGACTTTATAAATAATAATAAAAGCTTTATTTATACCCCGCTTCTCTGCCCAAGGCAAGTCCTTGGTCTCCCAGAGACCTGGATAAAGACTCAAAAACCATCTCGCCACCTTGGAGTTTTCTTAGCCAGATTCTGACCAGATGTCTTCTGAGGAGGCTTGCCATTGCTTTCATTGAGGCTGAGAAAGTAGGAGGCTCGACAGATCGCCCCAAAGGGGTGGCGGGATACCCCCCTCCATTTCCTAGCCGGATCAGGGCTGCAGTGACCGCACACCGCGGCCCCAATCCAGCCTTACCAGGGTGCAAAAAGGAGCCGCAAAAAGCTTGGCGGCACTCCTTCGGCACTATGTCATATGGACGCGGCACCAGAGGAGTGCCATGATACCGTTCGCCGTGTGGAGTGGCACATGGCATCATGGCATCATCTGGATGCAATGCACTGACTCTGCCCCCATGGCCTTGGACTCAGAGTAACCCAGTGCATTTCCACGGCAGAGCAGGGATTTGAGCACTGGCCTCCCCAAATCCTAGTCCAACAATCCAGCCACTACACTGCGTTGGGGAGCTTTGTTTTTATGAGCCTTGAAGTCAACTTCAGCTTTTAGTGACCTTCTCCTAGTCTTCAAATCCCTGCTAAGGCAGCTTCCTCTGGACTTCAGGCTCTCTGTCCTGAAAAGCAACCAAAACTGTGCTTCGTACGAACCATTTGCATCAGCTGCACACTCCCAATATTTTGGCCTGGGCAGGTGGTGTCGGTGCAAGATACAGAACAATCTTGATTTAAAATGAAAATGCATAGACACACAGTTTCTGAGATGGAGGGAGATGAGACAGAAGGAGCAAGTTTTATGCTGCGTTGGTGCTCTTCGTTGCAGGCATAACTCAGCAGTGGAAATACAGATTTGCTCGATCCCAGCTGAGTGCAGCAACCTTCATTTTTGGGACTGCTAGCAGAGGCTTGCGAGAGTCAAAGTTAAGCAAACATAAATGGAGAAGCAAACAAACAATCTTAAAAAAATAAATCCCACAATTATTTCAAAGCGCTGACTTTGATTTATTGGAAACGTCTCCGCAAGAAGAATCTTTTTACTAGTCGGGGCCAGTTGCCTTGTGGATGGCATCCAAAGGTCTTGTTGAATCAGGTCAAAACAATACCTGGCAGAGCCCTTTAAATTACCGAATGACGGGGCAGGTATTTGGGCCGCGTCCCGTCTTTACGATGAGGAGATGCCATTTTAATCCACACGAATCCAAGCCATTGCTGCCCGCTTCAGCCAAAGTTGCCATCATGTTTCCAAATGGAAAAGTGGAGAGGGAAAGAATATACTTTTTAAAAGTTCCTAAGAACTTTTCTTTTTCAAGTGTCAGTCTGATAAGGAGAAACCTGAACTGATGAGAATCTTTACAGCTTGTGATTTATTATTATTATTATTTTAATAATTTTTTAATAATTTAATTGTAGTTTATCGTGGATGGGAGGGTTTGGGATGCAATGATGATAAGCTACTATTATATTTTACCGATGCTTTTATTGTTAGCCGCTTCGATCTGTTTGGAGAAGTGGGATAAAAATAAATTTTATTGTTATTATTATTTTGCACAAAATTCACATCTTCACTTGTTTTGTACAGGAAGCAACATTCTCTGCATAGGAAACAGCATTCTTGGTGAAGAACACCATGCTTCTATCCAGAAATATTATTTCTAGCACAGAAAAAGCTGTGACAGGGGATTCAATTTGCTAAAAAATAAAACCACACATCGTTGAATTGCACAGAAAACATCATTTTCTGCACAGAAGAGGCTGTTTTCTCTGCAAATATATATTTATATAATTCTCTCTTATGTGCAAAGCCGCAACATTTGAATTGGGCACAGAATAAGTCTCAAATTGCAAAATGGGCTTTGGAAACAGTGTGGTTTTGAAGACTTTCTCATCGCAGGAAGAAAGCTGCTAAGTTTACTTCTTGCTTTCTTGGAGAAGGGAATTCGGGAAGGATTACAGAGCAAGACTAGTGTCATAATTCAGGAATTTGGCATCCTCCGTCTGCGGGTACATTATGTAAGAAGAACCAAAGGAGAAAGACAATGTAGCAATACTGGAGGGGGAAGAAAGAATAAAACTAGCAATGACAACTGAAAAACGAAGGCTACCTTCATTTGTAAACAAACACATCAATTAATCTTGGAGCTGTACATTTCCTGAAAAGCAAATTAAATACGTTTTAAAATTGCTTTTTGTTATAAATCTGTTGTTGTCAGTCCAAAACACACTCAGTGCTCCTGGGAACTGTAGTTCTTTGAAAGAGAAGGCTAAATATCGCACGAAACTACAAATCCCAGAATCCCCTAGCAATGAGCCAGGGCAATTAAAGCAGTCTCAGACTGGATTATTCCTGCAGTGTGTTTTGGACTGTTGTTGTTTTTCTGATGTGAGCTTTTATGTCTGTTTTTGCAAGACTTCTTGAGCCCAAATACTGGAGAAAAGATGGGATAGGAATATAGCGGACCTTTCCTGTTGGTTGGGTTGGAGATCCACAGTTTTGAGAGCCCATAGATCGACACAGTCCACATTAATCTATGGCGGTGCATGGACACAGATGCACTGACACATCCGTGTGCATGTCGTCACCATTGAATAATATGGGGTTCAACCATCCATATTTTTTGCCATCTGAACGTGGGGCGGTGGTGCAAAACCGAACCCCCTCAGATGGGATGAGTCCACTGCGTATATGGATAGACATCTTGTTTTGCCAAACGTGGAGCAGAATTAATAATATGGAGGCCTCATTCCCACTTAAAGATAAATCCGTGTGCGATCCAAAGTTATGGATCGATTCGACACTGGAACGCGGTTCCCATTACATTTGCCTCGATTGCATTTTCTCCCTCTAACATAATCCACTTGTGGTTCACATTCTTGCAAGAATCAATTCGAAATGGACCCACTCCAGCCACCTAAAGGGCAAATTTAAATCGATTCTGATCTGCATCTGGTTCACACTTGCGTGGAATCGATTTATGGAAAAATACGTGGAAAAACGTCAGTGTCAAAAAGATGTAGGTTAAATGGGTCTGGTGCACGTCCCCTCTCTTGGAATCGCTTCAGTGATTTAAGTGGGAACCAGGGTCCTTTCAACCGATTAAAACCAATTTGCAATCCGGTTTAAAAGGTACCGGGAACCAGGCTGGAGAATATAGGCCTAAATGCTATTTTTGGACTGGAGTAGGCCTACTGAACCCATGGGATCCACCAGCGTCCCATTAGGCACCTTTGCAATTTGCTAATAGGGTTTCTTGGCACCTCTGCTCTGTAAGGAAAAGAGGGAAACTGCGTTACTCGATGGAGGAAGCCACAATTGCTCTGAGTTTGCAAGGCCTGAGTGGGTCTATTGAGGACATTGCGTCTCATTCATAAGCTGAGGTCAACTAGAAGGTAGTCAACACACATTGTTGTGTAGTTATGTATACGCAAAGTTACGCAACGTAGACCACGGTGGAAGATTCTGGCCATTTATGATTGTTAACTATACAGTAAGGATTGTGTTCTATTTCTGGACCTTATTCTCCAGGGAAGGGTGTCACGGGTTGCCCTTTTTCCCCCTTCCTTTCCCGAAGAAAACAAGATGGTTCAAAGACGGCGCAAGAGATGCCCGCAGAATAGTTGGCGTTGCTTTGCGATGGCATCATTCTCCGCAGGAGTCGGCCCTAAATCCCTCGTTCCTCATTGCACAGAAGTGAGGAAGGCAAAACCTGTCTCAGAGCCACTAAATTTACAGCGTAATTGCAGTGGAGTAATTACAGTTTGGTGCGGGGCCACTTGCAATTACGAGTCAAGCGCAGGCAAGTTGGGTTTGCCGAAAAGGGAAGCATCGCCGGGCTGGCGAACAGGTGCTGGATTCCTGGTGTCTCTTATCAGAAGAAATGCTCTCAGCGTATACAGTCCAAAAGCCGCTCAAATACTAGGAAACAGAAAAACGACGGTGATTTCTTGTTCGTATCAATTAAACAAGACTTTCATTGACCCATAATGATTGTACCAGAAAGAGCGAAACATATTCTCCATAGCTTGGTCCTAGGCTTCCTTCCATTGCCCTAATAATTTTAACCGTCTTCCTCCCCTCTTCATGGTCCCAAGTCTCCTTTTAAACATCCACTTATTGTCCCGGAGATCAACGATTCCCCAACCTTTGGTCCTCCAGATATTTTGGATTTCACTTCCCATAATTCCAGACTATTGTCCAAGTTGGCTGGGGCTTCTGGGAATCTGAAGTCCAAAACGAATGGAGGTGCCCTCTATCAACTTTCCCTCCATCAACTTTCTTCACCGTCTGGCTTTCATATCCGTACCTAGAAACTGGGAACTTGTTTTGTGGCAAATTCTTTTACGTCAACAGCCTTGTTTGTTGACACGACAACCAATATTATTGTTGTTGTTCTTCTGCACAGAAAACAGTATGACTCGTGCACCAGTGCTAAATTTCCTTACCTGCTGTAGTTTTTTGTAGAACGGATGCATTCATCTCATGTTGCTGCGTGTTGGTTGCATCCACAAGTGCAAATTTCACGCTGACCCCAACAAGAGTAGAAACATCGACTGGATTTTCCTCTGTACGGTCAGCCCTCTGTATCCATGGGTTCTGTATCCACAGGTTCAACTATCTGGAGCTTGAAAATATTTTTTTAAAAAACATACGTTCCAAAAACCAAAGCTTGATTTTGCCATTTCATAGAATCATAGAGTTGGAAGAGACCCCCAAAATGGCCATCCAGTACAATCTCCCTGCCATGCAGGAACTCTCATTCAAAGCATACCGGAGAGATGGCCATTCAGCCTCTGCTTAGAAACAGCCTCCAATGAAGGAGACCCCACCATTCTCCATTGAAGGAGTGTGTACCACTATCAAATAGATTATACTCTCAAAAAGTTCCTCCTAATGTTGAGGTGGAATCTCTTTTCCTGGAGCTCGCATCCACTGTCCCAGTTGCTATTCTCTGGAGCAGCAGAAAACAAGCTTGCTCCCTCCTCAATATGACATCCCTTCAAATATTTAAACAGGGCTCTCATATCACCTCTTTACCGTCTCTTCTCCAGGCTAAACATCCCTAGCTCCTTAAGCCGTTCCTCAATGGGGCTTGGTGGTTTCGAGACCTTCTACCATTTTGGTTGCCCTCCTTTGGACACGCTCCAGCATCTCAACATCCTTTTTGAATTGTGGTGCCCACAACTGGACACAATATTATTCCAGGCAAAGCAGGACAAAGTGGCACTATGACTTCCCTTGATGCAGCCTAGAATCGCACTGGCCTTTTTAGCCGTCGCATCACACTGTTGACTCATGTTCAACTTGTGGTCTGCTTGGACTCCTAGATCCCTTTCACATGTAGCCGTGTTAAGCCAAGTGTCCCGCATCCTATATATATATCATTATATATAAGGGACACCAATTTACTACACTGTTTTATTTAGTGCAGTGATGTCCAAACTCTGGACCTCCAGCTGTTTTGGACTTCAGCTCCCCGAATTCCAGACCATTGGCCAAGGTGGCTGAGGTTTCTGGGAGCTGAAGTCCAGAACACCTGGAGGGCCAGAGCTTGGATATCATTGATTTAGTGGGACTTGAGCATCATTGATTTTGGTCTCCATGGCGGATCCTGGAACCAAACCCCAGGAGATACCAAGGGCCCACCGTATTGACTTAAAATTCAACAGCTCCTTCCATAGACCCATATTTCCCCAAGAAGTCCCTAGGGGTATAAAGCCAATTCAAATTTGGAGTCCTTCGGCAGGAGATCAGAGAAGACCTGTGCCACTGTGCAATGTTTAAATTCACTTAAAAATAGGGAAGTAACAAATAGAGATGATGATGATGATGATGATGATGATGATGATGATGATGATAATGATATAGGCACCAGCCTTTGAACAGTGAGCTTCCTAAGTTCTTGCACTGCAAGGTCTCCGTTCAATCTTTCCAACCCAAACATCCCTTCTCTCTGCAGCAGCATCTATCGAAGAGGGAATGAGCGACAGATACGGTTTATCCCCAGAGTCTTGCCTTCTTCCCTGGGGACGAACGGCTCTGCCCTGATACTGTTTGAATAATCAACCTGATCCTCATCAAAAGACCATGGGAACAACGGCAACGTTGTTTGATTCTAGCAAGGGAAAAAAACACACACACAATAATAATTGAATGCATCCATCAAAAGACCACAAGAGTCGTAGCTCACCCTTTTTCAATTGTCTCCGCTCAGCAAATTTTGTTTCATGTGGATTAATTATTGTTTATTAAAGGACAGCTCAGGGCTTTCTGGAAAGGAGTCAACCACCAGAAGCATCTGCCCCAACTCCCCGGCAAACGCTGGAACAGGAACGGAAGACTTTCCCATAATTTATCCATATTGTGCAACAACCCAGCGCAGGAGACTTTGATGTGCAAAAAGTTGTGCCGAATGGTGGGAAATGGGGGTTTGATTCCTGAAACAGGGGAATTGCAGGAACCTATTTCGTGCCGGGATCCAAGTAGGTTGAAAGGACCAATATCGGTCCATTTGCTTCTTCCACGTATATCCGTGGCTGCGTCTGCACTGCAGAAATAATGCCATTTGACACTGCTTTAACTGTCATGTTCAGTGCCATGGAATTCTGGAATTTAGGAGATATTCAGCATTGCCTGGTGCCACAACAAACTACAAGTCCCATGTGTCCATGGAGTCAGCATGCCAAACCTTCGACTCCAAGTATTTGTCTACTGTCCAACTCCTTCAGCTCTCCAACATTATTATTATTATTTTATTTAATAATAATAATATAAATAATAACATGGTCATTTTATTGTTGCTGGAGAACAGAGGATTTTGAGAGGAGCATCCAACTATTGTCCTGCAGATCGATGTCCCCCAACCTTTGGTCCTCCAGATATTTTGGACTTCAGCTCCCATAATTCCTGACTGTTGGCCAAGTTGGCTGGGGCTTCTGGGATCTGAAGTCCAAAGCAAAGGGAGGACCAAAGGTTGGGAATCACTACTGCAGATGGACGTGCTGGAGATCTATGGAGATCTGTTGGGAGATCTATGCAGATGACATCCTTGCATCACGTCCAGATACATGGAAATAGCTGGACATTTCTCTGCTGCTCTTGAAAAACATGGAAATGGCTCTGTTGGAGGCTGCATGGCTTCAAAGGTGGGTTTCAGGGGGCCATTTGGGTCATTGCATGATCCACAAAGAACCCCAACCTCTGCAAAGGCCAAAAAAGTGGATTTCAATACAATACTTTGGACTTGTGCGGTCATAATTCACTTGCAGAATGACAGTTTTATTCCTTAATTAAAAGGCTGGGATTTCGGGGCAGCATAAAAATAAAACCAATTAATAAAAATCAGTTAACAAAACCCGCTTAGAATTTAAAGCAATAAAAATAATGTAAACACACTTAAAGCACATTAAAACAATTAGCAGGTTAAAACAGGCCTGAAACAGATGAAACAGGTGAAAACCAGGTGCATTTGGGAATAAATTAGCCTCCCAATATTTTAATAAAAAAAAAAAATCTGCGGCTGGAATCCTCTGCCAGGGTCTACACTACGTAACTTTACATAGGCTTAGGTATATAGCAGAGGTAATAAGAAACCCTGTTAGAGAACTGCAAATATGTGTAAGAGGACACCGGCTCCCCGAGAGAGTATTGCAACAGCAGCCCTCTGCTGGATACGGATGTTACGGAGCTCTCCAATTAAAATCCCCACATAAATTCCTATCAGAAAAATAAATAAATAAATACCACTGTATTAATTACTTTGTTAATTATTGTACTTTCCTTATCCCCATTTGTTTTTCTTTCTTTCATTTTTTTGCATACAATGGATACCATTTAGTGCTCCATTTAGGCAACCACGTTTTTCTGGGACAGCTCCAGACCCACAACCGGAAGCCCCAGCTTTCCACTAAAGGCAGTCCTGCCCATTGTTGGATCAATTCTTGGGATGGAAAGAATGAGAGAAAAATATTCAGAAAAGGGTTGTCTGCACAACATCACTACCCCATTTCGAAACCTACCAGAAATGGGAAGCAACCAGACCAAAGCCACGCTCCACGGTTTAACACCAGAGCAAGAAAATTAAACAGATCCTGGTTTGCTGCACTCCAAGCCAGAAAGTGCAAACAATCGAACATGTTTATCACACTGGGTCTAATTTCAGCATTAAAGAAAGATTAAAGCGCATTTAACACATCCTACAAATAAAGCTAAAATGGAGAGTAATTGCTCAAATGATTATCAGGCGCAATTGTGCAAGTAAAGCGATGTCGGAAATGCATCGTCGCTGAAATCCCCAAAGTAAAAAAATGCGTGTTAATGCTTCTTTGTGACCACTTTAGTGGTGGGTTTTGTGCAACATCATGTGAAATCGTTTCACGTAATTACGCGATTTTTCTGGGGCGTTCACAGGATAAACTCCTGATCTCTTTTATGTGATAAACAAGAATGTGGCATGTGGGCTTGCACACCAATATGGAAGGAAACAGGAACAGGTGCCCTGGGCCAGGAAAGCTGCCAGCCCCATTACTGGCCATAATGTTGTTGTTGTTGTTGTTGTTGTTGTTGTTGCCACCCACCTGTAAATCGATCATCGGGGCACATGAGAAAGCAGCTGCACCATCAACCCATTACACACCCAACAAAAACATTAAACCATGTGGGGATAGGGAAGAAAGGAGGTGTGTACAGTGGGGACACCATGACCGTCTCGTGCCAACATGTCACTGGGCACACTGGTATGCTATATGGGTAATTGATTGATTGTGTTACATGGGGTAGCAAATGGGCCAGCAAATGGGAGGACAGAGGGAGTGGGTTTGCCACAGAATTGGAAAAAATAATGAAGAAGAGAAGCGACACATACCCTCCAACATCTCACAGATGTAAACCAGGACATGTGTGGCCAAGCAGCATCTGATGGGAAAAGATTGTTAATGGAGAGGAATGCACATGATAACGGAGGCTGCACCTGTTTGCTTTTGCAAGAGCATCCTGAGAAGAGCAAAATGAGTGCAAACCACTTTTGCATTTTGAACTCAGTTTGCAGCAACCAAAGTAAGTTGAGGACAAAAAAAGAAACACAAGTGGATCAGCAAAGGATCAGGACTGTCATTGCCAGCTCTTGGCATTTGGAGGGGAAGTCATTAGTGCCTGGTTTGCATCCATATCTCTCCAAGCCTAACCTGGAGTAGAGTTCTTCTGTTCAAGAGCTAACCAGGCCTGGTCCTGCTTAGTAGCTTCAAGGAGGACATCAACAAGATGGAAAATGTCCAGGGAAGAGTGACCAGGATGACCAAAGGACTGGAAACCAAGCCTTGTGAGGAACGTCTTGGGAAGCTCTTTATGTTTAGCTTGGACAAGAGACACAATATACATGAAAGGATGCCATTTAGAAGATTGAGAGAGCTTGCTTTCTGCTGCTCTGGAGACTAGAACACAAGCCAATTGATTCAAATGAACAAAATTAGAGATTCTGCCTAAATTTGGGGAAGAACGTCTTGATGGTAAGGGCTGTTCCACAACGGACTTGATTGCTTCAAAGGATGGTGGACTTACTTTCTTTGGAGGTCTTTTCCAGACGTTAGATGGGCTTCTTTCAGAAGGGCTTTAGGTATGTATTCCTGCATTGCAGGAGGCTAAACTAGATGACCCTTGCAGCCCCTTCCATGAAGCACTAAGATTCTGTAATTTCAAGAAGCGTGATGGATTTTTCCACTCCCATTTCTATGGGAAAGATAACCTGTTTGGGTGCCCAAGTGGTGACCCAGCATCTTTCCTATGAGATTGTTTCTGTGTTTGAATGAGTACAGGTTGTTCTGTACCCCACTGTCCAATATAAGCACATTTCCAAAACTGGGGTGCCAGACTAATGTTTAGCTTGCTGGATCTTCCTTCTCCCGACGCTTTCATCTTTTGTCCTAATGCTGGGTTTTGGTCTATACCTCTCTTGCAGGCAAGCATGATATAATTAAAAACGTGGCCTTTGGGCACCAGGTGCTTTTCTAAGAGAATAATGCGTAAATCATGCTGCCGAGAAGGAAAAGTAATTATTATAATTTCCCCCACTCTGTAACAAAGAAGAAGTAGTTATAGGAGCTAATGATAGTGAAACATGTATCCACCTGGGCCTCCTTGCGTTTGCCTTCCAGGATCATGGCTGCCTTGGATTATAAGCTTCACGCTCCGGTTTGGCCTCTGCTCCGTCCTGCAAAGCCTTCTGGGTCTTCCAGGCTGACCTTTCTCATTGAATGGTTTCCCAAGAGCCTTACCAAAGATGCAAATGGCTTCTCTTGAAAAGTAAGTTTTACTCCACGGCCAACTTTGGGAGCTATCCATTCTGGATAGCAAGTAACACACAACTCATTCCTTTCGCAATACGTCAGGCTTAAACAAACTATATTACCATCTGATTTGAGAGCCAGCATGGTGCAGTGCTTTGACTCTTGGACTACGACTCTGGAGACCAGGGTTTGATTCCCGGCTTGGACGTTGGGCAAGTGACCTGTCCAGGGTTGACCACGGGGTGACCATGGGCAAGTCACATTCTCTCAGCCTCAGGGGAAGGCAAGAGCAACCCCCTTCAGGACAAATCTTGCCAAGAAAGCCCCATGATAGCTTCGCCTTGGGGTCTCCATAAGTTGGAAATGACTTGAAGGCACTCAACAGCAACAACAAAGAGATAGCATCGCTCTTTCTGAGGGGGAACCATGATTGTGTTAGTATGTCTAGGTGAGATGCATTACTCTCACATTAATAATTCCCAGCAGGAATGTACCGCATTTCAAGGTGATGCGATTCCATTCAATCAATTGATAAGAGGCAAAAAAAGTACTTTTGCAGCCTGGAAGGAATTCATGCGGGGAAATTCTTTCCAGCAGTGAATTAACTTTCCTCCTTTGCGTGAAAAGGGCCTGGATTGTGGTTTGGATTGGTGCTCTCTTCTGGTTCTTCTCTTTATTCACAGATGCACACTTAGACCACACTTACAGCATAGGATGGCTGTAATCTTGTTGGTGACGTATGTGCAAATAATCCCTAGTTATATGCATGTACCGTATATACTCGACTATAAGTCGACCTCATGTATAAGTCGAGGGCAGGTTTTGGGGCCAGAATTATGGAATTTGATATGACCCATGGATAGGTCGAGGGCAAAAATTGGAGGCATGTAATGAAGGATCTAAAGGACAAAACAAAGGAAAAAATGCCAAAAAACCTACAAGCATACCTATTAATGCTTAAAGTAAAAGCTGGATGGATGGGAATGTAGAAGAGGGTCAGTGCTTCCAGGGCAGATTAAACTTTTTTTTCCGTTCGCCAGGGGATAGTTACATATACATATGTGTATGTATACACATACACATATGAGTAAAAGTATAGTACTTACATTGACCCCTGGATAAATTGAATCAGGTTGTTTGGGTCAATTTTTTAATCTAAATTTTTAGACCTATACAATAGTATATACAGTAACTCTTCTTCCATGTTGCAAAAGAGGTACTTTCTGCACAATTTCTGTGTCTCTCCAGCTGCTTGTCTCAATGCACCCCACAAATGAGTCCATCCTATAGCTGTCAATAATCCCCAGTCTTGGAGGAATTTGGGGTCTTGGAGACCCTTCTGTTGGGGGGCTGTCTGGTTTAAGACGTAGATGGGGATGTCTTTGTCAGAGGTACAGAGTGACCGAATATCATAACCTCAAAGAAGGACAAGGCCCTGCAAAATTCAAGGAAAACATAGGACCATACATAATAAAAGCTAAGCGCACTAATAGAAATATAAGTTCATCCTTCTCGGTCGTGCTTGAAATGGAGGACATTTTGACCTTCCTCCAGGACAGAAGGTTGAAATGGAGGACAGGTCCTGGAAAAGGAGGATGCCTGGCTGCATCATCGTCGTCTTCGTAGCTCTATCTGCCAATTCAGGATCACAGCCGCTCCGTTTTACTAAAGCCCTCAAAGGCCTAAGTCGTTCCATCTCAATTTGCAAACTGCGTGGTTTTAGATCATAAGCTGTTTTAACTGGCTTTAATCTGCCTTGTTTGAACCTGTCAAATTGTTTAATATGTGTTTAATCTGCTTACATGGGTTGTTTTTTAACTTGCAGGGGGGCGGTTGGCTAGAAAGTGATTGAAATGATTTAACAGTTCGCAGCCCTGAGATCCCATCATATTTAATATCTAAATATTTAAATGGAAGAATTAATAAGTGCTCAGATGAGACCGAAAGAAATATTGTGTGCAACAGAAGATACTATAAAATGGGGGTTTTGGTGATGGTTTGCTAATAGGTTTGTCACTCCATCGAACTCGGCTTTAGATATGAATTAATTCTGTATCTATTAATGATGGTCCATTTAGCATTAAAGTAAGGTTGGCATCCTGTTAATGACATACACAGTCGTTACTGGCATCCTTTTGCTGACATATATGGCATAATTTCCATTTATCTCTTTGCATATCTTTTTATACAGAGGGAGGAATTGACTATCTAACCAAGGATTGACCCTCTTTAGGGTCCCATAAAAGGGAGCAAAATGAATGAGGAGAACGTGAAAAGGATCTTCCAGTTGTGAAATTCCTCTCCTTGAAGGTCCAAAAACTAATATCAGCCTTGCTTTCCTTCTGGTGATAAGACAAAACGGCTTTTGATCGAGGACTAATTTATTTCCAAATGCACCAAGTACCATGGTTTCCAATTGCGGGTGTTTCTAAAATAGTTCTTCCAAAATGGTTGTTTTGTTTAATCTGCTTTTCAACTTGTTTCACGATTATTTATGGTTTTCCATCTGGAAGCAGTTGAAACCGTTTGTGGTGCACGCCGCCCTGAGATCCTTGTGACAAAGGGCAAAATGCGTATGTGTGTGTCTGTTGTGTGCCTTCAAATTTTTTTCCGACTTATGGGGACCCTAAGGCAAACCTATCATGGGGCTTTCTTGGCAAGAGTTGCTCAGAGGAGGATTAGAAGTGTTTTAATAAACCAATGCATAAATAAAATGCCTCCCTTGTGCAATGGCCCTCCTCATCTCCACTGGACGCAACTTTCTTCTCGGCTTCTCTGTGGTCATTTGGTGGCCGCCGGAGAGCAAGGCCAGCGGAGGACAATAACAAGTCTCCCGCCATCATCTCCCTGGAGTCCTCCGGAGGTCCAAGAGGACAACTTTCTCATTTGGCATCTGGTTTGGAGACATGGCCAAGTGCTTCTCCAACATTTTTTGTTCCTCTTCAGCTACTATGTGGCTACAGAGAAAGCCTTCTGCAAGTATGGATGGAAATAAAATTTGAAAATATTTGCAGAAAGGTTGAAAAAAGTGGGTTTTTTGAGTGTTGAGAAACCCTGGTGAGAAGAAGCTCGGATAGAGAATAATCTTTGCAGTTGGCTGGTTTGTTCTTCAAAATTATGTGCAAAATTTGCACATGGTTGCTTTCTGCAGAAAATATTTCTAAGCAAAATTTTTATTTATTTTTTGCACAGAAAAAAGATGTTTCCTGTGCAGACAATGCTGTAAATGGGGATTTATTAACCACCTTGGGTTTCATTACTGGGGGAAATTTGAGGATATAAATAAATAAAATCTTTGTTGTCATTATTATTTCTGTGCAAAATTCACATGTGTTTGGTTTGCAGAGAAAACAACATCCTTTTCACAGTTTTTTTTCTGCACGTGAAATAATGTTGTGTTTTTTGTGCCGAAAATGTTTTCTGTCGGAACAACCACATGTGAATGTTGTGTAGAATATGTCCCAAATTGCAAATGGGTTTCAAAAACTGCAAGGTTTTCAAAGGCTTTCTTGCAGTGGGAAGAAAATTGCCAAACTTAAGTGTCCCAGTTTTCTCCTGCAAAAAAAGGTTTTGGGGGTTATGGAAACTCAGCAGCTGCATTCTCTTGCCCGGCAATAGCTCCAGCAGCAAATGCTAAACCTTCAAACCTTTTCAAACCAGAAAAGGTTATGGGAATGATATCCCCAAATCAGCAAAAAAAAGAGGCAATGCACCTGCCTCCAGCCATGCGCTTGTGTGTCTCTTTTGTCATGGGTTTCCCGAAGCATCAAATTCTCCCTAAAAGTGCTGCAACAGAAGGTTTCCAGGCGAGATCAAAAGTGCGTTTCAGTCATTCTGTCTCTCTGGGCTTGTTTGCTTGTTTATTTGTTTATTAAACACTTCTCTCTCTCTCTCTCTCTCTCTCTCTCTCTCTTTTTTTTTTTTTTTTGGCTTGCAGTTTAGCCAAAAAGACTCCTTGAGTATCGCTGATAATGAATAGAACAACAGAACAAAGCTGCCCTCGGGTTTATAAGCTGCATGGGACGACCGATAAAGGAATAATCCTCCTGGAAACTGGAAGAGCGACTTCTGCCAGTCAAGACGGTGATACTGATGTCTCCATCGATCAATACGTTTGCCCCTTTGATTTATAGCCCACCTTTTCCACCCAAAATGGGCCTGATGGATTGCAAGACAAAAAGAAGCACATTGCTTTGTTTTCTCTTGGCCATCCTTGGAATTGAAATAGCCAAGAATAAGAAAATGGGCAGCTTGGCAACGGAGAACTGGTGGCACTGGTTATGGGGCAGTTGGCAAATGGAAAAAGTGTCAGACAGGATCAATAACCTCCATTGCACCCCTTTTGAACAGAAATGGCATCCATTTTTGGAGTGCAGTTGGCCCTCTGTATCCAATGAGATATATATATATATATATATATATATATATATATATATATATATAAATCTCCATGGATTCAAACATCCATGGCCTGAAATATATTTGTTAAAATATATAAATTCCCAAAAGCAAACCTTGCTTTTGCTATTCTATATAAGGGATACTGTTTTACTGTTTTACTATGCCATTGTATTCAGTGAGACTTGAGCATCCAAGGATTTTGGTATCCATCAAGGAGGGTCCTGGGACCAAACCCCAGCGGATACCAGGGGATCACTGTAGTAATAGTAGTAGCAGTAGTAGTAGTAGTAATACCCCACTGTATTTAATCAGACTTGAGCATCTGTGGATTTTGGTATCCATGGAAAAGGGTCCTGGGACCAAACCAGCAGATACCAAGAGTACCACTATAGTAGTAGTAGTAGTAATACCCCATTGTATTTAATGGGATTTGAGCATCTGTGGATTTTGGTATCCATGGAGGAGGGTCCTGGGACCACCAGATACCAAGGGCTTCCACTGCAATAATAATAATAATAATGCCCCATTTTATTTAATGGGACTTGAGCATCCAGGGGTTAACCTTAGGATACCAAGGGCCAATAATAATAATAATAATAATAATAATACCCCATTGCATTTAATAGGACTTGAGCATCCATGGATTTTGGTATCCGTGGAAGAGGGTCCTGGAGCCAAACCCCAGCAGATACCAAGGGGCCACTGTATTAATAATAATAGTAATAACAATAATACCCCATTGCATTTAATAGGACTTGAGCATCTGTGGATTTTGGCATCCGTGGAGGAGGGTCCTGGAGCCAAACCAGATATCAAGGGTACATTAACAATCATTCCCATCAGCCGAAACCACTGAACCAGCATTTAAATCTCTGGGGAAATGTTTTTACGGAAGACTAATAATAATAATGACTTATATGTATATGGCCGCAGTGGTTTATATACCTTTATATATCCCTCTTAGGAATCACCCAATGAAGATAAATAATGCAGGACGGTGGTATTAGATGCAGGATGGTGGTATAGTGTTGGCGTTTTAATATGTGTTAAAAAGTCTTTTTAATGCTGCTTTTAGTTTGCGTTTTAAAACTTGTTAATTAAAGTTAGTTTAATTGTGTTTTAACTTTTGCATGAAGAAAAAATATCTGCCAATATTGTGATAATCTCTAGTGTCCGGTAACTGCTTTCCCCCATTGATTAATAAGAGATGCTCACTTGTAATGGCAGAAATATGCCTATATATCCATATATCCGGCCGGCTGCCAACAATTCCACCCGGATCCTTGTATAATGCAAAACCTTGTGGGAAACATGATCTGATTCTCTCCCATGTGTGCATTATTGTTGTTGTTCTTTTTTTTAATATACCAACTACTAATTGCTTGCCATTGTACAGTTTTTATAGAGAGTACACTCAGCTGCCTTTATTTCAATCAAGAAGGAACAAACCCTGGAGTTTTCCGAGAGTCAAAGGATTATCCCTTTCATTTTGCCCCATCCTGAATACTGCCTTGGAGACACCGAGTCCTATTTATTATAGTATCCATAGTTTCTACCACAAAGTAGCAATCAAGGTGGCTAATAGCAATGAAATTAAAAGAGAAAGGAAAGACCAAGAAGACGTGCCAATAAACGCAACAAAAGTGCCTACTCAGTCAGAATCTCCTTGAAGAAATAAGGCTTAGTTTGGAGAACCCAAAACTTTCTCCTACTTCCCAGGGAAAGGACAACATGGGCCTGATTCCCACTATTTTTTTTAAACCAGATCACAAATCGGTTGAACCGGTTCAAACGACTCTGGTTCCCACTTAATCCAAATCGATGAAGGGGTTCCAAGAGGGGGGCCATGCTCCAGACCCATTTAACCTGCATCTTTATGACACTGGTTTTTCAGGCTTCTTTTTCAATAAAGCAATCCTGCATAAGTGTGAACCACAAGTGGATTGGAATCAATTCAAATTTCCCCTTCAGCCGGCTGGAAATGAATCATTTTGAATTGATTCATTCGTGAATGGCAACCACAAGTGGGTTATTTTGATGCCAGAAAATGCAGTCAGGGCAAGTGTAGCGTAAACCATGGTCCAATGTTGAATCGATCCATCGATTTGGATCGCACACCGATTTATCTGCAAGTGGCAATGGGGCCATGGAAATAGAAGAGAGGGGCTTCTTCCCAAAAGCGGACCCAAAGTTTCAGACCGGGCCATCGAGAATGTCCTTTCTCACCCATATTCACAAAATGGGCCCACGAAACCCATATCCTCCGATGGTCCAGATTTGGCAGAGAGAGCCCTGACTAAAACTCCACCATCCCACTTTTCCCAACGGCTTTTGAAACATCTCAGTTTGTCTCTCCTCCTCCAACTTTCCCCCTTTTGACCTTGCGTTGCTAAAAATCAAATTCAAAATGCATCAGTGAGGTTTGCGGAGGAGGAAGAAAAGAGAGAAGGTGGGAGATTATCACACCCCAGCTTTTAAACCACAGTTTATAGTTGTGAAATGGTGCCTTTGGTGATACTTCTATCGCACAACATCAACCTTTAGCTGCTGAGTCTGCGAAGTATAGTCAGGGGATCCCTTTTCATTGATGGGGGAAACCCATCCATGGGCTCCCAATTGTGCGGCAGTCCCATTAATCCTTATGTGTGAAACATGGCTGTCGGAGCAGTTGTGATATTGGCAATCATGGGGTGTTATTGTCTCCTTTTCTTCCCCCTTGCTATTCCCAAGCATCCTGGTTTCTTTTATTTTTACCTATTTAATTTCCTTTTTTAAACGTAAATTGCATTAGCAAAATTCTGGGATTGCATTAAAGAGGGGTTTTTTTTTAATACAATTAAATTAAAATTTTAAAGACTGAAAGGCATGCTTGGTAGGGCATAGGACAGGGAAGTGGGTTTAAGGGAAAGAGTCAGGAAGAGATTGCAGTGGCAGAAGCAACCCCAGTTGCACAATTGTGAAGACATGCGATACAAATATGTTTCTGTATTTGTTAGTTAGTGCAATTGCGAAGAGAATGGAGCTAATGTGATAATGTCTGTGGGGGAATCTTGTCCTTCCCTGGAAGCTCAGGCAAAAGGAAACGGCTGCAACCTCTCCTGCCTTGTGTGCGCTTTTGCCATTAATAACGTTTGCAATTTTGACCGCATTTTGATGTCGCTTGACCACTTGCGTCTCTGTGTCGGAGGGTTTGTAATGTGGTGAGACCAAACTAAGGGCTTGCAAAGAGCTTATAACTTAGGCAGGCTCTGAAAGAAGGATCCAGTTCTTCAAATAACCCAGTCCTGATTCAGGTAGGGCTTTACGGATAATGCAACCAGTGCTGTGGAGAGCCAGCATGGCATAGTGGTTTGAGTGTTGGGCCATGACTCTGGAGACCTGGGTTCAAATTCCATCTCCACCTTGAAGCCCCATTGGCTGTCATTGGGCACATCACACACTCTCAGCCTCAGAGGCAAACCCACTCTGAGCAAAACCTGCCACGAAAACCCCATGATAGGGTCGCCTTAGGGTTGCCATAAGTCGGAAACTACTTGAAGGCACACAACATCAACACCATCATCATCATCAACAACAGCACTTTGACTCACACCTGGAAACAAATCAGTTTCAGGAGATTGTGCAGTTCTCCTTTTCCACATCCAGTACACTAAGTGGACCAAATAAAAACAATGTAGAAAACATTGTTTTGGGGCTGGGATGCTCCCAGAGGAGGCCACAACTGTAGGTATATGAAAGAAACAACTCCGGCACATACAACCACAGCAACACCAAAGACATTCAGAGCATCCAAATAAAGAATTGTAGTTGTTTACTCCTCTTTACTATGCATCAAAATTGGAGGAACGCAGTGCTCATTAACTCTGAATCTTACACAGCATTTATAGTATCCTCTGAATGTTCAACTGGACACTTCTCTCAGGGAGCCATTTCCACCGCTTGCGTTTGCAAACTATGTTTTAAGGAGTCCGAAGAGGACATTTTCTTTAGTTATTATTTATTTACAACATGCAATGGGAGACACCTCTCTCCAAAATCTTCCATCGCTCTTTCGTAGTATTGTTATTATTATCCTCTGAAGGAACAAAAAACTGCACATTGTTTAAAGACAAACAAACAGTCTGAGTTAACCACCGATGGGCAGAGATCATTTCAGCCAGCCCTCCTCTCCAAAGCAAGAAGCAAATACGCTCCAAGGTAGATCTTCCCCATGACACTGTTTTGCTTGCAATACACTTTGCTTTTGGCACATTTTCTCGCTCCTTTATTTCAGCAGGAAAAAAAGGGGGAAAATTCCTTTGGCCTGACTTTCCTGAATACACAGTCTCTTCTGCCTTGAGACTACATTTGCTGCTTGCAACACGTTGCTAAAAGCATTCCTCTCCATTTAGACAAGACTTCTGCCTGTCCAAATCACCCGATAGGCACCATTTTGAGGGAAGACGGAGGAAGGGGAAAGAAACACCCTACTTATTCTTATGGCCACACCTGTGCGCACATCCAGCTAATATGCCAGAGATATTTTGGCATGGCTTTTGGCACGGCTCTGGAGCAGACTCATCCGCCGGTGCTTGAGATGCCGATCATGAAGCCAGCAAACGGAGGGCTGCAACAAAAAAAAACAGTCTGCCTCCTCTTTGGCCCAAGATGTAATGTCTGGAGAGAAGCCAACCCTGTTATCTTGAGCCCTATCTATTGAGTTCTATACTTTGAGGGATATTTATGGAAGCAGCATCAGGCTCCTACAGCGGCTGCAGGCAGAGATAGATAAACTTTGGACTGGGAATGCGACTTGTGGGACTCTTTCCTCACTTTAGGAAACGAGGCCAGAGTAGGGTTTGGGTGTCTTTTTCGGGGAAGGTGTCGCAAGACATGTTTGTGTTTTCACCTCCGTGTTTGTCCAGAACACTTGGACAGGACACAGAATTGTACAATTTTAGAGCTGGAAGGAACCACAAAGGCTCTTCTTACCCACTTTTGCCACGCAGGAATCCGGGTGATAAGGATAATGACCCACCTTAAGAACCTTTCCGGGAGAAAAATGGCTCCTCCTCATCCTCATCCTCCTCCTCATCATCATCATCATCCCACTTTCCTCCCAAGACTGGGACCCAAAGCGGCTTAAAGGTGATAAGGATAATTTATTTTATCTGTGAGCCACTTTGGGTACCTTTCCAGGAGAAAGGTAGATGATGATGATGATGATGATGATGATGATGATGATGATGATGATGATATAGACTTCTATCTCTCTTTCTTCCCAAGACTGGGACCAATGGCTTACAGTCTAAAAAAACCATATAATTAAAAACCTACAAAATTCAGAAATCCAGGTGATAAGGATAACTGATTTTATCTGTGAACCGCTTTGAGTACCTTTCCAGGAGAAAGATGGCTCATCCTCATCCTCATCCTCATCATCCTTATTATATTTATTTTTATCCCTATTTACTTCCAAGACTTGGACCCAAACCAGCTTACGGTCTTAAAAAAAAACACCATACAGTTAAAAACCTACAAAACTGACAATTAAAATGGTATTAAACGATTGCAATATTTAACCTAGGCAGGCTTTTAAAGGAGAATACAATTTGAAATAAATAAATAAATAAATATGTTATAGTGCATTAAATTCACATCCAGCACATTTTCTTGTTCAGTGGAAGGGATCAAATTGCCACATGTGGACCCACGCTTTTCCCAACAAACGCACAAAATCCCAAATCCGACTGCTATCCTGTAACATTTGCTTTGCCTTCCACCGAAGCAGCCAGAGTGATTACACAGATAATTTCTTTTCTGTCCTGCCTTCATGCGGCCGTTTATGAAGTTCTGGGTCATGGACTCGGCCCGGTTTAAGTGGGATGCAGAGAGGCACTCGGGCCTCTTTCCTGGCTCCTGATGAAGGTGACAATTCCCCATTTAAGTTTTTACTGCCCTCTAAACCTAATCCGGTTCATCTGGAAACAGTTCTGACATCTTTAAATGTTTCTGCAAGGAGAGGAGGAGGAGGATGAGATTGTTTTTTCCCCCAAGGCAACCTTTTCCAACCCTCTCTGGCTTATATTTCAGGAAACAAAACAAAACGAGAGTGTCCAGTTCCCAATGAGAGATCATGTCTATCGGCAGCCCTTCTGTGCCTTTCTGCTACTGCTTGCCCCAGGCAACCTTTCCTGCAGGACCGTGGTCTTTGGGATTATTAGTTTGCACAGGACTGAAGTCTGAACACGGATTGCAATGCATCTTATCGCACTGCAAAGTTTCCCCAAAGAAAGTTGCACACAATCCCTGTGTACTGACTGTGTGCAATTCCAGCAGCCTAGAAGACGCAAACATAAAGACGAGGAGTGGCAGGTCGATGGGATGTTTTCCCGGACAACCTGTGTGCCATGTTAGGAAAGGCTACACACCAGCAAGGATGCTAGGAAACCCAGCCATGAAAGACATGAAAGAGGAAGGTGCTGGAGCCAGAAAAATGAAGGTGTGATGGTCACATGAAGCCAGGTAATTAAGCATTTAGGCTCTGCTTCAAAGAAAGAAGTTCAAAGCTGTGAGAAAATGCAAAACATCGAAGATATTCCTTCCTGCTTATCAATGCCCTGATCGTGTTATGCTGACATATTGGCTGGCTGCTCCAGTTTCCCAATGGCCATTCACCTGATGTTCAGGAGATAGGCTTTGTGAAGCTTGGTGGAGCTCTCGGCAATCAGAAACGCCTGGGATTCCACAATCCCACACATCCGCACCCACTCCGTACGCAAGAAAGATCTCGATATGTACCGAGTGCCATGTGCGTATGTGTCCTTTGAGGATGTGGCGAGTGGGCATGATGGCTCACTCACATGTTCAGCATACGCACAAAGGAAACCGTTCCTAGAGGGCTCGCTCAGTGCACATGGAAGCTGGCTTGCCGCGGAAGCTGCCGAGCGCAACCAGGTTGGTCCCAACCAGCGAGAAAGATCTTGACATGCGCTGAGTCATGCGCATATGTGTCCTTTGTATGGCTCACTCACCTATTCAGCATATGCACAAAACCAATCCTTAATGCACAATACAATGAAAGGATACAGCCAACGTATGGCATTTGGGGAGATTCAGAGAGACCAGCAGTCGATTAAGAGAAAGGACTGCACCCCAATCAGGAAAGGTCACAGCCCTGAGGCCGTTTTCCTTGGGGAGGGAAGCAAACAAGGGAACGATTTGATAGAAGTGTACAAAACCAAGTGCGAGCCTGGTGGAAGTGGACAGGAAGATGGATGGATTCCATCAAGGAAAGCACAGCCCTGACTTTGCAAGACCTCAGCAGGGCACTGGGGGACTGGAAAGCCCTTGGAGGTCTCTCATTCAGTCAAAGCCAACTTGGCAGCAAATAACACCAATTTACTTTGGACATCTCATGAGAACACTTGGTAAAGTTTAATCCCGTAGTAGGAAAAGAGTGTGACCACATGACAGGTGGGTCGATTCCATCATGGAAAAAGACACGGGTGATGCCTTCAATTTGCAAAACGGGAATAGAGTTGTTGATGGCTAGGGATGCATCCGCACTGCAGAAATAATCCAGTTTGACACCACTTTAACTGCCATGGCTCAATGCCAAAAAAATTTGGGAACTGGAGTTCTCTTCCACAGAAGGCGGTCTCACCAAACTACAAATCCCAGATTTCATAGCACCTGAGCCATAACAGTCAAACTGGATTATTTTTGCAGTGCAGATACAGACCAGGACTCTTGGAGGTTTCTCATTCAGACGGTCATCATAAGTTGAAGCCACCTCGATGGCAATTAGCAACAGTAAAATCCAAAATGTTGAACTAATTTGGGGGCTAGGGTTCAGCATCCTGAAAAACTCCTCCAAAATGTGAATTAAAATCCATAGACATGGAAAAGAGAAGCCACGACTGTGATCCAATATTTCTTCACAAAAAAAGCAGATAGTTTAAATGTGACACCTGAGATAGTGGCTGAGATAGTAACAAACATTGCTTTCCGACGGTTCCATGTATGCAAACTGTGTCCCATGCACAACATTATTGAAAATATTGATTATAAAATTACCTATGTGTACAAGGTGTATATGAAGCATACACGAATTTCCTATTTAGACTTGGGTCCCATCCTCAAGATATCTCATTAGGTATGTGCAAATATTCCAAAATCTGGAAAACTCTGTGGTCCAAAACACTTCTGATTCCAAGTCTTCCAGATAAAGAAGACTCAACTTGTATCGGTTTCTTCCAATATCAGATGCAGTTTGCCCACCGAGCACCAATTGCTGAGATGCCGTTGTGCCCACCGTGTTTTGCTCTCCATTGGGACAACTGGTTGGCCACTTGGAGAACAAAAAGGTGGGCTACCTAGTCTTTGGTCGAGTCCTTTTGGAAGCCTAAACCATCACCTTTCCTGAAACGAACATCTGCCTTTGTGGATCAAAGCCGTGAGAAGGCCGTTCCAGGCCCCATTGCCCTTTCGGATTAATAGCCATTGGCATTTGATCTCTCCATGTGTGGGGAAAAAAAGAGGTCAAGATACTATTCATTTTCTTTGTGCTCCAGCATGGAAACAAGGTGAAATCTGCGTAGGAGTTCAGGTTAAAACACAAACAAATTCCAATCTCTCTCTATCGGTTTAAGGTCAAGTTTAAAAGAGTGTAGGGGGAGAAAATAAACATTAAACCCACACCTTGCCATGGCAAGAGAGACTATTATTAACCCGGTCCTTCAAAGAAGGGGGTGCAGACGTACCATAAATAGCCTTTTAAACAACCCAGTCCGGATAAGGAGAGAAACCTAAGAGGGGAGGAGAAGTTTTCTGCCATGGTGACAAGAGGGTTGGACTCAGGCTCTGTGAGATCCGAGTTCGAATCCCTCTCAGACGTGGAAACCTATTGGGTGTCACGTTACGCTCTCTTAGTTTCGGAGGGAGGTGATGACAATCGTCCTGTGAAGAAATCTGGCCAAGAAAACCCTAGGAGAAGGTCATCATATGTCGAAACCGGTTTGGAGACACATCTCACTAACAACAGCACACTAACATGGCATAGAGGTTTGAGTATTGGACTAGGACTCAAGGAGATCAGGGTTCGAATCCCTTTGGCTTGGGCATGGAAACCCCATGGGTGGCCTTGGACAAGCCATAACAATTCTTTGGAAATGTCTTGAGAAGACATGAGTTATTGGAAAAAAACAAAGGGTGCATTGTTGTTGTTATTGTTGTTGTTGCTGTTGTGTGCTTTCAAGCCATTTCCAACTTATGGCACCCCAAGGTAAACCTGTTGTGGGGTTTCCTGGGGCTGTGACTTGCCCAAGATCACCCAGTGGGTTTCCGTGGCCCAACAGGCAACTGAACCTCCGTCTCCAGAAGCCTAGTCTGAAATTCACACGGCTGTCAGGATATATATCTATACTGCAGAAATAATGCAGAGTGACACCACTTTAAGTGCTGCAGCTCCGTCCTAGGGTGTAATCCTGGGATGTGAAGTTTTACAAGGACTTTAGCCTTCTCCGCCAAAGAACGCTGGTGCCTCACAAATCACCAAATCCCAATGGAGCCATGGTAGTTAAAGTAGTGTCGAACTGCATTATTTCGACAGTGTAGATGTGCCCTAAGTTTGTGTTGCAGACCCAGACAAGGAAGCCACAATCGCTGCAAAGCCTGAGCGGGGCTGGTCTTCTTCTTAAAGGTCTCTCATTCATAGGGCCACCACAAGTCAGAAACCCACCCTACAGCGCATTGCAGCAACAACTGGCCATGACGGCTTCATTTAAATCTGGCAGCACATGCTATGACATCTTTGAAATTTTATCAGTTTGCATAGTGTACCGATGAGGAGAACCCAGCCTATCCCTTTTGAAGGATATGACATTTTAGTTGCTTGAAATCCCAATTAGCATGGCTTATACAAGTTCCTGGTTATCCTAAAGCAGAGGCACGCCTGGTTCGACCACATCTTTTGGGTTCCTTCTGCCAAGATTTCCATCTCTTCACGGTTGGGCATGAATAAGAAGACCTCCAAGAAAGAGTTCCCTGTATTCTTGATTTAAAAAATAATAATTAAAGTATCCATTTGCAAACAAACAAGAAGGTTTCTATCTACCAGAAGATTTGGTTCTTCCACCAAGAAAGCAGAGACCATTCAATGGAGCAAGAGGAAGAAACAATCTGTGAGCTACTCACAAGAGCGGCATCTGCACTGCACAAACCATCCAGTTTGACACCGCTTTAACTGCCATGGCTCAATGCTATGGAGGTCTGGGGAGTTGTAGTTTTGAATCAGGTTTGGGAATCATTGATCTCAAACTTTAAAGGCCAAAGCCAACTCCTCGAATTGGGTCTGGAAAAGAATCAACAACCAGCCCAAGTCTCCTTGAGCCTCACCAAATGCCATGGAGACATTTAGCCTTCTCTGCCAGAGAAACCTGGTGCCACGACAAACTACAGGTCTCAGAATTCCATAGCATTGATCCAGTCTCAAACTGCATTATTTTTTGCAGTGCAGATGCAAGCCACTTTGCCTTCTGTAGCCACGCAACTTTGTAGGACTGAGCTTTCCCTGCTGGAGAACCTTCTCCTCTCCCTTTGAGAGGCCCAGATCTTGCAGAAAAGCATGGTGACACCACAGTTGTGTATCTGTGGACCTTATAAGATGTCGAAAATTGGAAGTATAATCCAATGGCAATCCGAACGCAATCATGGGTTTTACGTTATTGCGAATTAAAGCATCTCACACAATTTTGGGAAATGGGAGGTCATTTTCGGGTAATGGTAAGTCATTCTGAATGCATTTCGAAAGCAATAGGAATTCACGTGAATTCGCTAAACTAGTGCATTCACCTGAATTCGAATTGGCTCCATTCGCAATAAACAGAAATTCCTCCCGTCTGATAAAGTCCTGTGTCTCTTTGTGTGTGTAAACACACACCTCTGGTGACAAGGGGTGTCTATGCTGATGCAGATAACATGAGGCCTACATGACTTTCCAGATGTTCTGGACTATAGATCCCATCTCCCTTTACCACCAACATGCTGCAGGGCTTCTTGAAGTTGATGCGCCAAATATCTGGAAAGCCAAAGGTTTCTTCAGCCCTAGACAAAAGCCCAAGAAAAGTCAAGGAGCGGACCCTTAAACCTATTGGGCTGAGCAAGTTGCCCAGGGAGCGTCTACAGTGCAACCTTATAGAGGTTCGATACCACTTTAACTGTTAACATACATTTGAAATCGAAGGTAGCTTGTGCGCAGAGACTCCCACAATTGTGCAAATGTCTGTTTGGACTGAAGACTGTGTAAGAATCTTAAGAAAGTTCTTCCGACGATTCCCCATCCTTTTGTAAGGGCTAATAAATGTCTCCCTTTGCAAAGTTAATAGGATTCTTAGAGGGGATTTAAACTCCAATTGCAGCAATTTATTCTTGAGACACAGGAGTTTTCTTTTTTGAAATCTTTCATGTACTTAAATTATTCTTCCTTGTCCCCCACCCCAGGCGTCATCTCTCTTTATTCAGAGGGAGAAAGAGAAAACCCTTTAGAAGATGGTGCCTTCTCTGAATAATAAAAACCAATCCTTAATGCGTGCGAGAGAATAATAAAATGAAAGGATACAGCCAAAGTATGGAGTTTGGTGAGATTCAGAGAGACCTGGGCCAGTTGTTGATTCTTTTCCAGGCCCAATTCGAAGAGTTGGCTTCAACCTTTAAGGATCTAGATCAATGATTACCAAACTTGATTCACCATTGAAACATCAACCCAATGAGACTAGTCTAGTTGGGATTCCAGCAATGAAACATAACTATTCCTCCATGCTTTGGTCTTTCACTTGATTTACTGGGGTTGCAAAAACAGCCTTTGTGCACTGCAGAATGAGGCAAGCGATAGGCATCCTATATAGGTCTGAATACCTTAAAGGCACCAGATCCTATCTGATCTTGGAAAGCAAGCAAGGGTCAGGCACAGTCAAAACTGAAATGGGGAATCGCCAAGGAATCTCGTTTGCTGTAGGCTTCTATTTCAGAGGAAGGCAATGGCAAAAACACCTGCAAGGATTCCTTGCCTAAGAAACCCCTGATGAAATTCATGGAGACGGGGTCACCATAACTCAACCAGCAATTTGAAGTCACACAGTGGCCATAATGGTAGATACATTCAGTTGCACAATGTTGATGTTCATCAGAAGAGCGGTGTAATGCAACCACGATGGAAATATGAGAGTGCTGATGGTGCAGCTCAACCTCTATGGAAATACGAGCATCCTCAAGCAAAATTTTGGCAAAGGAGTAGTAACAAGCAAATGCAATTCCTCCAGGTGCGTTGTTGCTGTTGTTGTTGGGCACCTTCAAGTCATTCCCAACTTGTGGCAAGTATTTCTTGACAAGACTTACTCGCAGGAGGTGAGTCATTGTCCTCCTCTGCCGATGAAAGAGAGTAACTTGCCCAAAGTCCCTTAGTGGGTGCCCATGTGGCTGAGCAGGGATTCGAACCCATGCCAGACTGCCACATCCAGCTGGTTTTAGACGATCCAAACCCGAAATCAGAATTCTCCAGCTTTGCAAAGCTTAGGCAGAAAGAGGTCAGATGGTTAAAGCTTATATACATATCCGAATCCCCTTTTGCGAAAGCAATACTTTGCCCTTCCTTTCGATGAAGTTTAATTAATGCCTGGGAAAGACTTGTATGGATCCTCAATGACAAAGCCTGAGACCATTTTCCTCTCCAAAAAACAGACCGAAAGAATCCTTCTTTATATTATTTTTTTTCCCATCCGACAGTCAGCACTATCAAAGTAAATTTCAGCTTTAAGCACTCAAAAAGCTTTCATTATCTGTGATGGAGTGTGGCCCAAATAGCTTGTGATTTTTCATTATGTTTCTCCTTACCATTTTATACACCTTTACTAAGATTACAGTTCATTGTCCTGATATTTTTCACCTGCTCCTTACAGTTTGATTTACTCCTGCACATAAGTGGCGTGTTTTTTTTCTGTCGTGCCCGTCTCTCAAAGTTGCCGGTTACAATCATTCAAATTGTTAAGTGTCCTTCTCTTTTTTTTCCTCCTTTGGTCTACTGGAATAACTGGTATTTTATTTTTACCCGCTTGCAAAAGGCTGCGTAGTTCGGAGTTATCCATTAACTTTGGGGTTATTTTCCTAAGGCACTGACAGCAGTATTAGAAAGAGGAAAAAATTAAATTTCTTCAGCTTATTCTTAGAGTGGGCAACCGTTTGGGGAAGGGGGGCTACGTGGAATAGAAATAACGTTTCGCTGCGGAGGATCATTTCCTTAAGAAGCTGAGTCCACTTGAGAATATAAATGAGGCTTTTCTGTATAAATTCAGCCTTGCAGTGAGAAGGAGAACCTTCTTTTGCAGCCAACCTGAATAAACAGGAGGAAATGCTGCCCCTTCAAATGTATGTAGAGAGGAGCAAATCCATTTGAAGGGAAGGAGGGTAGCATTAGTAGCATCATTTAAAGAGTTTCCAGGGGAACTTTGGACTAAATGCTTCTATAAAGTTGCCGGAGGAGTACTTTAAGGTAGGACTTCTCATCCAGGTTTTCCCAGAACTCTAGGAGGATTAAGGACTCAGCGAGAGATCATGACCGAAAAACAAAACGTTATTTTTCCGACTCTCGGTCTGCAATGATGTTGCTGCAGGAGATCCCTGAGCCCTGAGCTTCTTCCAGGTTCTTCCAAGGTAAAAAGGTTGAGCAAGGTTGCTTGAAGGCAATGTTGATTTAGGAGGTGGCTGCCCCAAGCCTTGCCAGGCCTTTGCCAGGAGAAGAACATGGCATCCAGCCCAACACACCCCCGCTGCCATTTCTTGGGTCCTGTTCCAAGACGAAAACAGGAGCGTAATGGAATGTATTAAAAAAATAAATAACGTGGCCTCGCATTTGTTTGGCTCCTCTGCTCCTTGAACTGAGACTCGGTCAAAGATGGTATCACGCAGTTCGGATTCGAGGCCCATCGGGAGGATCGAGCCCTGGACCATGAAAGCACACAAACTAGGAGCAGGTTCAGTCAAAGCCAAGGAGGAAGGTCCCAGCAAGGAAAGCAGGAGAAGCAGAGTCAGAAACAGGCCGTTGATGGCAGAAACTACGACTTCACGCAGTGCAGATTCACAGAGTAGAACGTCCCACCACCATCTATAGAAAGGATTCCCAAACTTTGCTCCTCCAGGTGTTTTGGACTTCGACTCGTCACTGATGTAGGAACTCAGCCATTATTTTAAAGACGCTGACATACCTACATGCTACTTCCATAAAGTGAACGGAAGTGCATGCATTCCCTACATGATCACTGCAATGGCTACTTCTGCCATTGTTGACTTTTACTTACGAAACTGGCGGTTTCCATGAATAGAATGGATCCTGTTGGTATGTCCAACTAGAGCAGATCTACTGAGTCAATTGTTGGTTCACCATCCAACAGTTGGCTCAATAGGTTCACTCTACTTGGGCCTAACCATAGAAACCAGCCAGTAATTTCATCCTTGATTTCAGTATTCCACTTGATTCACTGTTATTGTAGGAACAGCCATGGTGCGTTCCCCATTGTGCATGGGCAAAATAAGCAGCCATGCTTATTACTTTCAGCCAGAGTAAGGATAAACCCACTGAATCAATGGCATGTGCCTTGTTCAACAGCTGATGCAATGGGCCTCTTCTGGTTGGGATGAGCCAATTCAGGCCAATGTCACCAAGAACCGACCGACTGCTCCACAAGACCTAAAAATGGTGGAGTCCTGATTCAGAAAGCACAAAATCTATAGACAAAGGCATACCTTCCAACATTTTACAGATGAAAACTGGGGCCAAGCAACATCAGAGTGTGGGTTAAGATAGCAAATGTTATTAATAAGGAAAAACAGACAACCCAAGAAGGGTTGCAGCACTTTCCTTTGGCCTCCGTCCCCATCTCTCCTCTCCATCCTGCTGAGTTAAATAAGTGCAAACTTAGGGGGCATTCACACTCTTTTTTGTCCCAAAGAGATGCGGATCACCATGCTGATGCTTATCGGGTTTGTTATTCCCATTTTCAAATCTCTTTGAGTCATTCTAACCCTAGTGCTATTCACATATGCCATCATTTTGGGATAAAATGGAGCCTCCTTCCTTCCTTCCTTCCTTCCTTCCTTCCTTCCTTCCTTCCTTGGAGAAGCAACAACACACAGCAATCCAAATCAATTTGGAAGCTTGTTCACACTGCCAATGATGCAGATTGATGCGTATGTTTAAGGAAAACATGGGGGGGGGGGGGAGACAGTATCAAATATCCCAGGTTAAGTGGGGGGTTTTGTCTCTAAAGTGATTCAAATGGATTTGGGATGTATGTGAACACCAAGGTTTCAATGCAGATTCATCCTAGATTATTTTCATAGTGTGAATGGAGCTAGCAATTGAAGCAAACTGAGGACAAAGGGAGAAAGTGGGAGGAAGAGAGAGAAACTGGGACACTTTAAAAGTAGCCGAAAAAGTGGGATGGCAGAGGATTAACTGGGACTGAATGTGCCAAAGTCGGATAGTTGGACGTTATGCAAAAGGTAAAAGAGGAACGTCTAGAACGGGGGCGAAATCCCCTTTGTTTTCTTTATTTGCTCCCCAAATTTCTGCCCAGTTGGCCTCACACACTTCTGGGAACTTTCTGAGTTGAGACGAAGGCCAGCCAGAAATTTCTGCAGAAACTCTTTCCAGCAAAGTGATGAAACCTCCGAAGTGCAAGAAGTCTCCCGACGCAACCTCCATGTTAATGAAGAGTCCGCTCCAGCGAAAGAGAGGCCTTTGTGAGAAAACGCAGAGAGATCTTCAAGGCGGGAAGGAAAGCGACTTACCTACTTACTGAGCTTTGGTTTCTTGGAAGACAGCGCAGGGCCAACCTTTGTATTAACAACGTCTGAAACAGAGATGGCCATGCAGCAATTGAGAATCAATAAAAATACTTGAAACACAATGCTCTCCGCTTTTATGGGATATTACTCAGCGCAGTAAAAACATCTCCCTGACATTAAAACTGATTAGTTCTCATCTCGCCACCGAAGATGCCAAGAGGGAGGAGAGTTTCAAATGGGAAGATAAGTTTTCTGCCTTTTATTTTAGAAAGAGAAAAGGAGAGGGAAAGAGAATAGAAGAGGCCACCGCCGAGACAGTTAAGTCCTTAACCGTCAACTTGAAGCTGGGATTTCTCTGAAAAACAACTAAATTGCCTGGGATGGAAAGTGGTTGGTAAAACATTGTCAAACGATGGGGGCTTTTAGCAAAGTATGGATCATCACTTGGATGGTTTCTTTTTTAATTCACCGCCCCGAGCTGTTAATCTTTTACAGACTTTTGCTGTGATCTTTCACCCCCTGTGAACTTCTGCTGATAAAAATCTAAAACTTATGCCACCCCCTTCCTGGCAAGGCTAGCAATGGGCATAAATCCTATTGTTGTTTCCAGATCGAGAGTTGTGGTTGCTGTTATGCGCCTTCGCACCAACTCTTACCTGCGGCAACCCTCTTCCTAGGGTTTTCTTGCCCCGATGAAGTTTGCCATTGCCTTCCTTTTAGGCTGAGAGAGTGGGGCTTGCTAAGGATTATCCAGTGGGTTTCTGGCACTAAACCTAGGTCTATGCCTAGTCCAACACTCAAACCACTACACAACAGTGTCTCCCATTTTGCGTGCCTTCAAGCCAACCCTGACTTACAGCAACCCTTTTCTAGGGTTTTCTGGGCAAGATTTTTGCAAAGGACACTTTCCATTGCTTTCCTTTAGGCTGAGAGAGTGGGACTTGCCCAAGATCATCCAGCTGGTTTCTGAGGCTGTGAATCTAAGTCTATGCCCAGTCCGACACTCAAACCACCACACAACAGTGTCTCCCATTTTGTGTGCCTTTAAGTCAACCCTGACTTATGGCAACGCTTTTCGGGAGGATGATTGCCATTGCCTTCCTTTGGGGCTAAGAGAGTGTGACTGCCCTAACGTCACGCAAAGGGTTCCCATGTCCGATCAGACATGCTCTCAGAAAGATAATGTTGTTGTTGTTGTTGTTGTTGTGCTTTCAAGTCATTTCCGACTTACAGCGACCCTAAGGCAAACCTATCATAAGGTTTTCTGGACAAGATTTGTACAGAAAGGTTTTGCCATGGTCTTTCCCTGAGGCTGAGAGAGTGTGACTCGCCCAAGGTCTCCCAGTGGGTTTCATGGCTGAGCCAGGATTCGAACCCTGGTCTCCCAGTGTCCTAGTCCAATGCTCAAACCACTACACCATGCCATGGCCAGTGACCTGGTCACTACTTTTTTGGACCTGCTGAAGTTTCTGGACAGTTTCCAAAGAGATCATCATGTCAGACATCAGAGGACACAACAAGAGGAATTCCTGGTATCATCTCCAAATTCATCAAGGACCTTTCCCCAAATTTCCCAAAGCCACTACCATTGGAATAACAGGAATATCTGCAGGTTCAGAGCACAACAGGAGGAGCATTTTCTCCTACAGTCTGCATGTTCTCAGAGCCAAATAAATGGTGCCCGACAGTACATCGACTTGTAGGCTAAATGAAATTCAAGCTGGGGTCCAAAGGGCACAGCGCTAACTGTGCTTCACCGTGTCCTCCTGCAATTTTATGAGTGCTTAGTTCATGACAAATTTGCTAATAAATTCCAGACAGACAGACTTTGTCTAGGAACGAGATGATGGATGGGAGCTTTCTACTTTCAAGGAATGAACTCTAGCAAAAATTAGCATTGACCCAACGATTCCAACAACTCTTTCAAGAAGGGAATTCTTGGCTTTTCTAGAGCAATCCATCAAAATGGCTAATCGGAAATATAGTAAATGATGGTAATAATAATATTTTTATTTGTATTTCCCGCTCCTCCCAAGGATCGAAGTGGGATTACACCATTAAAATACAATACAGTAGAAATATGAATTATAAAATACTAACACCGAATTAAACATTCCTATTAGTTCCTAATAGCTGTGGGCTGTTCAATAGAAATGGAAAGAAACACTGGATCATAGAATCATAGAATCATAGAATCATAGAGTTGGAAGAGACCACAAGGGCCATCCAGTCCAACCCCCTGCCATAGGACTTTATTATACGGGGGTCATAGGACTTTATTATACGGGAGAAATTGGGGGTTTAAACAGTCCTGTGAAAATTGTGCGATCCCGATTAAGATTTTCACACGATGTCGTGTGACAGTTGACCCAAACAGAGCTTTGTGGCAGTTTTTCTGAAGCTATGAAAGATACGAGTCTGAAAAACCCATTGCATGCATGCAAAGCACAGGGCATGGATACCCAAAACGCAATGGCAGTCCTCACCAAATCTGTCTTCCTTCAGTCAGAGGAAAATAGTGATTTGTGGAGGACGAACAGACTATCATCTCTGGCGAACTTCTACAGAAGGCTCTCAAATGCCAGGTTTTGCAACAGCGATTTAAACGCAGCCAACCTGGGTGTCTGGCATATGAAATAAGCGTGAGTAATTGCAACTCAGGTGACCTGGGAAAAATAAACCCCCCGCTGTGAGTATGTGTGTGTTTCCACCTCTCATCCATCTTGGAGATCTATGCATAACGTTGTTTACTGTTCTGGTTACATCTTTATTGGACGGGGCTCAAAGCACTTCCCTTCGGATGGTCTGGTCATAATTTGATCTTCGCCTAATTACGATGAATGTGCCTCAAACACAGACACTTATTCACAGCCCGGTCATGTGCTTGCCTCTCATCTAAACGATTCCGTTCCACATAAGTGATAGTTTATGCTTATGATAAGTGGGATATTCTGATTTGAACTACCTTCTGCCGAAAAGGGGGGGAAAGGGGGAAGAGGAGAGGGCATAACGCAAGCCACGATAAGACGAGAAATAAAGCTGGAGGAAAGAGCCCTTTCTTTTCATGTGGCACCAAAATCATGGTACGCTCAACAACATAGATCACTGAGCAAAGGTTTTTATGATGTTTGGTATGCAGTTTCTCCAAGCCAAACATACATATACGTATAATGGTTGCATAACAATGAAAGGGAACAATTGCTCTAGCACAGAAGTCAGCAGAGTAAGATGGATGAGGAACAGGTTTTATGATGGGAAAGGTAGGCAAGGCAAGCGGTGTTGTCTGAGGGCCAGGATGAGTCAGGTCACCTGGAATGACTGGCTGTGCATGGCTGCCATGCGCAACACATTGGGAAGGGAAACTGGGGAAAGGTCAGCCGAGGGAAGAGGTGGCAGATCCAGTGGCCAGGCTGCCAGAGGAAAGGTCCTCTGCCCCGGGAGGACCAGTCTGGCTCCCTTATTGATCCTTAAGGAGGAGGACAAAGAGGAGCAAAATAAGAAGAGGGAGCAGGAGAAGGAAGAAGAGAAGGAGGAAGAAGAGAAGGAAGAAAAGGTGGAAGAGGAGGAAGAGGAAAATAAGAGGAGGAGGAGGAGGAAGAAGAAGAGAAGGAAGAAAAGATCGAAGAGGAGGAGGAGGAAAATAGGAAGAGGAAGGAGCAGATGGAATAAGAAGAAGAAAAGTAGGAGGCGGAAAATAAAAAGAGGGGGGAGGAGGAGGAGGAATTATAGATTTGGAAGAGAGGCCCCAAGAGGCCACCCAACCCCATTCTGTCCTGCAAAAAGACACAATCCAAGCCCTCCTGGCGCCAGGTAGCCATCCAACCTCTGCTTAAAAACCTCCAGAGAAGGAGATTTCACCACTCTCCAATTCCCAGGATCCCCTAGCACTGAGCCAGGGCAGTTAAAGCAGTCTCAAACGGGATTATTTTTGCAGTGTGTTTTGGACCTTTAGTTGGCTAAAGGAGATGAGGGGTTTTTTTTGGGGGGGGGAGTGACATTATCAGCCATGGCTATGAAACAGAGCTCTATAGTTGACATTGTGTCTGATGGTGCATGTTTTCAAGTTATATTTGTGAGAAATCAGCCCGCCATTGTGACCTAACCCTTGCAATGGGTTTTTCTCCCTGAAACTGTGGTGGATTTCTTAGTAAAGGCCAGATGATGCCTCCTGTGTAATTTTGTGCCCTTGAGGGATCCATCTAATAAAGCTTTAGAAAAAAAAAGAAGCCAGGGAGGGCCCTTATTAGAAATGAAAACACAAGCAAATTGGAGAGGATGAGTATTCTTGCTCCTAATGCCTGGGAGAAAAGCCCTGACAGCTTAATAGACCTGAAAGAATGAGGTTCAAGAGGAGAACAATCCACAGTGGAGACCATAAATAAGTGATTATGAAATAACAAACCAGGATTCCCCTCCTGCCAACAACCTTTCTAGCATTCCATTAAAACCCGTAAATCTGCCAATGGCAGCGCATTAAAAAGCCTTTGTTTACAGGGTGGGTAAGCGAACCACAATGTCTCCTTAGTTCAAACAGAGGTGCCCCCTCCAAGTCTCCGAGGCAGGCCAAGATTAAACAAGGACCCAGCCTTCTCATCGGTCCCTTGACGATGAAAGAAGACGCCTCCGGGATCGTTGGAGTCGCAAGACCCGTTTGGAGAGCTGGGTGGATATGGTTTCTCTTTTGAGTGTCGGACTAGGACTCTTGGAGACCAGGGTTCAGACCCTTCATTCAGCCATTGAAACCTTTGGGCAACCTTCCTAAAGTCCCACTCTCTTCTCCTCAGAAGACGACCATGTTGGCTATCCTCCTCTAAAGAAATCTGGCCAAGAAAATCCAAGAATGCTGTAGTAGTTTGAGTGTTGGACTAGGACTATAGAAGTAGGTTCAGGTCCCCACTCAGCCATGGAAACCCCCTTGGTGACCTTTCTCAAGTCCACCTCTCTCAATGGTGGCTAAAATCCTCTTAAGAAATCTGGCCAAGAAAACCCTAGGAGAGGCAGAATGGTGTCGTGGCTGGATTAGGACTCTGGAAGACCAGGGTCCAAATCCCCACTCAGCTATGGAAACCTACTGGGTCACACAGGAAAAGTCATGAGGTACATCTATACCGGCTGCTTAATCCATGGCCAGTCTGGGGTACTGTTCCCCAGACTGGCCCTGGACCAACCGTAATGAACCTGGTGCAACACCACATCATTGCGCACTTGAGCCGACCGGACCAAGTCCGCCTCAACCCCACTGGCCCATCCCTCTTGGTGCTCCTTGGGAGAGCATGCCTCACACATTGCCACTTCTGCTGAGGACAGAAATGGTTGTCCAAACTCCTTGTTGATCCCATGTTGAGGTGCCCATTTCCGTCCGCAGCAGAAACAGCGGGGTGCCACTCAGGCAGGCTTTACACGGAGCTCCAACCCAGGAGAAAGTGGTAGCAGATCCAAAAACAGGCTCAGAATGGCCAAGGGGGGTGCCATGGGTCTTGGTGTGTGGACCATGGATCAGTCCATTGTCCACATGCCGAAATAACCCAAGGTCACCCCAAGGTTTCTGGAAGACACTGGGCTTTTCCATGACTTCGGAGCAAAGTCAAGTCAAGGGCCAGAAACCATGATATCTCCCCTGAAGTAGCCTTGTGTTTTGAGGACTGCCAGAACTAGCTTCAGGATGAGTTGGGTGTTTGTCCTCCATGTAGACAAGACCATGCTTGCTCTGCCTTAGAGGAAGGCAATGGAAAACCTCCTCTGCACAAATCTGGCCGAGGAAACCCTAGGATACGATCCCTGTAAGTCAAAGTGGACCTGAAGGAACATAACAGCAACTTGAGCCCACATTGTGGCATTGTCTGAGTGTTGGACTCTGGTTCGAATCCCCGCTCAGCCATGGAAACCCACAAGGTGACCCTGAGCAAGTCACCTTTTATCAGCAGCCTTAGAGGAAGGCAATGGTCCTTTGAATAAATCTTGCCAAGAAAACCATTAGGATAGTCATGAAGGCATACAACGACAACAACTATTCCAGGCTTTGATTTGATTTCACATGAAAGTTATGTTCACAACATCTCTGTTTTTTTGGCAAAGCAGTTTAGCCTGTTTATACAGTTTCATCGTCATAAGAATCTGAGCTTCCTTTTTTAAAAAGGGACATGCACACACATTTCTAGCTTTTAGGAGAAGACTTCAAAAAATATGATCACTAAAATGTGGCAGAATAGAAGTCAGAGAATGGAGCTTCTGTGACCTCCATTATTCTTTGGGTACCATTTCTTGAACCCTATATTTCAGTCTTCTTACTCCCCCAAATTTCCTTCATCTGCTCGATTTCACATTCCAGGTGGCTCATCCTGATGAAGACACCTTGAATATTTGATAGAATTGTCAAAAAGTGTCAAGTATTTGAATAAGAAAAAGCAGAAAAAGTCCATAGGCTTCTTGCACGTCTTCATTAGGAGGAACCTCGGAGCTTCGTTCCTTTCAAATGGGAATAAATATGGTAAATATTCTTGGCAGGGTGACCTAGAGAGAAACAAAGAGAGAGATTGGAAATGGAGTGAGGAAAAAGAGAACTTCAGATGAAGAATTGGTTAACTTTCAGGCTGATAGTTCACTTTGATTAACTAGGGCTCATTATTATGTTTTTGGTTATGCATAGAGGAAAGGCAGCACAGTTTAATGGTTTTATTGGAGTAGAATTCCAGGAAACCGAGATTTGAATATTTTTGCCTCTTTCCTCAAGTGTCTGATTTAGCAAAGAAGATAGAACTGATTTTCCCCCCTAAAAACTGATTAAAACAGACTTCATTAAAACCAAGCACACTTGCTGGCTCCTCCGAGAAATGTAAGATAACGGTTGCAAATGAGAACCACATAAGAGCCGGGCGTTTGGTACATCAAAGCATCGCTCAATGGATCACACAAGTGTTTTGTATTAATTGATGTGGCAGGCAAAGAAAGATTGACAGGAGGACATCTCCTCCTTCGGGGGCTAACATTTGGAGAAAAGGCTCAACAACAAAAGATTTGAGGCTCTAGGATAGGATAGCGCCCCAGAATAAATTCCAGAAGTCTTTTGGGGTCAACGCAATCGCCGTACCCATTTGGATTCCTCTTCATTAGTCACAGTCACACACACAACTGCCCTTCAGCACAAGCTTTTTTTGGGTTGTGCTACCCAAAGAATTTGTGGTCTGCAGATTAAATATGGGTTGCCTTTTGTATGAGATTCCCAGCAAGATTGGACGGTGATAGAGAGGTAAGCAATCTCTTCCACTAACAGCTCTTACGGTCAAGACGTTCTTCCTCATGTTTGGGTGGAATCTCTTTTCTTGCAATTTGACTCCATTGGTCTGTGTTCCAGTCTCTGGGGCAGCAGAAAACAAGCTCTCTCCATCTTTTGCATGACAACGTTGCATCCTTATGTTGCTTTCTCTTCAAGTCATTTCCAGCTTATGACAACCCGAAGGTGAACCTAGCACAGAGTTTTTAAAAAATTTATTCTAGTTCTTCATTCAAGTACATCAACTAAAAACTTTACGTACAAAACAAAACAATGATTAGTCAAACAATACAAATTAGACAAACAAAACAAATTCATCGCTTCCTTCTTCGCATTTTCTCGATAACTATTACTCACACTTGTTTCTGAAATTACTCATATATACTCATGATAAACCTGTCTCCTTACGCTTCTTTCTTGTTTCTGAGAATTGTTTTCTGGCTAACGTTTCCAAACAGCCGCAACAGAAAACCTATACTAGTATTTGACTTCTACCATGAGAAGCTTCAATCTGCCTTCTTTTCTTCTTATTGATCCAAGTTAATTCCTCTAGCATTCGTACTATCGCAGGGTTTTCTTGACAAGCTTCTTCGGAGGTAGAAGCTTCATGGCTCGAATCCCTGCTAAGCCTGTGGAAACCCACTGGGTCACACTCTCTCAGCCTCAGGAGACCTCCTTTAAATAAATCTGGCCAAGAAAACCCCAGGATCAGGTCTCTGATGTGGAGCCAGCGTGGTTTGAGTGTTGCCCTAAGACTCCAGGAGACCATGATTTGAATCCTTGCTCAGCATCTTGGCTGACCTTCCTTGGGCAAGTCGCTTTCCACTCCGGAGGCAAGAGAAATCTAGTCCAAGAGAACTCCATGACAGTTTTGCTTTAGGTTCACTGTCATTTGGAAATGACTTGACACAACAACAAATATCACTGAATGGCTGTCAGGATGCCGGCCACTGAATGCAAACAATGGAAGAAAGGCAGAGCAATAGCAGTTGGAGAAAGGAAGACATTGCAATTTGCGCAGTGCGTACGTGTTTATGACATTCATTGCTTGCAGGATAGCATTGTGGGTTGCAACTGAATCTCCAAGGTGCCAAGGTTAGAATAGATCCAGGAACCGTTTTAGGTCCAGACATGAACTACAGACTTCTAGTGCTTTCTGGAAAGCGTCGCATGACAATCATGAGACGCAGGCATAAGCCACGGACCCCTTTTCTGCCTCCTGGACCCGGAGCAGCGGAAAGATCTGAGAGTAAGGAAACGTGATGTTTTTTCCAACCACAAGGAAAAAGGGTGTTTGAAGAAGTCAACTGGGATGGATGGGGAAGAAAATGCAAGTGACCTTTCAATGGGGAATGGCGCATGAACTCCTCTCTGCTTAATGACTGCCCCATATTCCAGCTCATGTTTGCTCCAGAAGACAGCCTTTCATCTGAGCCATCGGCCCCAGGAGAGGCTTCAGGAAAGGGATTTCAAAGAACGGATTCACAACGCTTGGCAAAAAACCCAGATATTCTCAACCAAGGGCTGCAGCAAGAACATTTTTGCTGGGAGAGGCAAGAAGACTTGGCTATCGGTCATATAAAAAGAGGGTTTGGAGGGTGGAAAAAAGAGTCTTATCATGAGAATAGAAAGCCAGAATCATAGATTTGGAACGGAGTCCAAGTGGTCATCCAATCCAACCCCATTCTGCCATGCAGAAAGACACAACCAAAGCGAGAAAGCCATTGAGTCTCTGTTTGAAAACCTCCAAAGAAAGAGACTCTGAAGCAGCGCTTTCATAGGTTAATGGCAGATATAGCACCCATTTAATTCATTTCACTGAGAAAACATGTTGTGAACTTTTCGAAACAGTGAATTAATTTAAAATAATTTTCCCCCAATGCCAAACACTTGTGTAAACTAAGTAACAGTGACGAGGAAGTAAATGCACTTTGTGCATGTCGTAATGATCTGGACAGTTAATAAAAGCCTCATGAGCTCTGATTTCTCTGCAAATTTGCAGCGAAACTGCCCACTTGACATTTTTTTTTTCCCAAAGAGGCAGCTTTCAGAAACCAGGATTACTAAATTTGCTTTTCTCTAATAAAGCATTGAATGACGTTTCACGGTGTCAGGACACGGGTCAAAGCTGGGAATGAATTTTTCACACATCGCTTGTAGATGCAGCAAAGACGAGTCCTGCAGCTTGCAAAGTAGAAGGCAGCCATCGTTCAGGTATTTATTTTTGGCCATTTCGCAAAGCGTTAGCGTTGGGGTTTTGTTTAGGTATTCCATCATATAGGGATATAAACCTCCATGAATTTGGTTCTTGTTCTTCCTGGAGGAAGTCATGCCTCCAGAAAGCTGTTGGTGAAATATAGTTCCAGGTTGCATCCCTCTTTGTTTTTGTTTTGGAGAGAGAGGAAAGCACCTCTATTTTTATTTTTAATGTTTAATGAATGGTTGTATTTTAGTTAAGGGATGAGGGATGGAATTTTAGTTTGTATACATTATATATTGTTCAGGTATTTATTTGCTTATGTAAATCTTTTAATGTATTTTATGTATTTGTTTATGTAATTTTGTAAACTGCCTTGAACCTTTGGAAAGGCAATATATAAATAATAATAATAATAATTATTATTATTATTATTATTATTATTGGGCAACCAGGGGAAGAGACTATTGACCTTATCAGACAGGAGGAATTTCTCTTTATTGCGAATGGAGCCAATTGGAGCCAATTTGAATTCAGGTGAATTCGCTAGTTTAGCAAATTTATTGCGTTCAGAATGCGTTCAGAATGACTTCCCATTACCCCGAAAATGACTCCCTCCCATTGCCCAAAATTGCGTAAGATGCTTTAATTCACAATAACGTAAAACCCATGATTGCATTCGGAATGACTTCCCTTTTGCCCAAAATTGCATGAGATACTTTAATTCGGAATAACGTGAAACCCCATGATTGCGTTCGGATTGCCATGGGATTATACCCCCAAATTCCATCATATGGTAAACTCCTTTGTCTACACCCTTTGTCCAAAACATGCTCTCTCCAGCATCTGCTAAGCCCTTACTAGTTGGTGTAGCAGACACAAACACACACACAGAGGTTTTTGGAGAGATTCTCAGAGCTTTCCAAACCTTGGCCTGTGAACGGCCTGCAAGTTTCCTTGGGAAATATTTCATTTGCAGCAGCCTGGAGAATGGGTCACGCATGTCACCACGTTGAGTCCAGCTGGACGGAGGTCACGGTGTCTTAGCCCACTTCGTATACTGATTTCCACCAAGGCGTGGCTCACTGCTAACAAATCCACAAGATGCAACAAGAAGCCTGGGGTTCCTCCATACCAAAAGGAAGCAAGCATTTGCTTGAAAACAGAACCTGGCGTTTACCTCCTTTGGAGTCAACGAACGTCTGAGCAGACACTTCCATCAGATAAAAGATGTGATAACATCTTTGCATATTGCTGGGATGTTTGTGCTAATTGTTTCCAGCTCATGCTAATGATATTATTATCATTCCCTGCACTCGCTTTCACTCTGATCTCACTCCAACCTTGTGCAGATATATGTGTGTGTGTTAAACCTCGGCTGTCTTCAACCAGTGTGTCTCAGGCTCTCCGATACTGGGACCAGTAAGTGTTTCCCGCCAAGGACCGATGCCCTATTTGTGCCCATTGGCTCCAACCATTTCTTTCCGTCTTGGAAACTTTGCACGGATGACCATTGCTCACGGACCAACACTCTGAGTAGTCCAAAAGAGAATGCAATTCATGAAAGTTCATGCAGCAACAAAATAAGATCGTATCTAGGTGTCCTAAAAAGACCCTAAGAAGGTTTGCTCTTTGCAAAATTGAAGTAGGGAAACCATAGGAACATTTTGCCTTTTTTTTTTAAGAAGAAAAAAAATCTTTTAAGATCATATAAAGTTAAACATGACTCATACAAATGTCTGGACAAGAACGGTAGGGTTTTCACCCTCAGAAAATGGAAATAAATCTATGCCATACTATGCTAAAACCATTTTCCACTGGGGCTCATTTGAGAGGAGCACATCGTGATCCTTTCCAGCTGTTACACGACGCCGAGAAAGACTGATACTAAAAAATTTACAAATCAGTCTTGTCAGAGGTTGGAAGAGAAACCCCGAGTCTTCTGCGATCATCATGCCTATGGGTTTGCATTTTCTGGACCAGTGGCGCACCTAACATACTAGTTGGCACCCATGGGAGATCATTTTTAATACCCGGCTCTTCTCTTCAATGGTGTTTTCCAGGACTGGCAGGGTTTCTGGCTGGGCAGCAAAGGGAGAAGACTCACTTTCCCAACTGGCTGACCGGCACAACCCCCAGACCCTTCAAACAAGGAGTTGCTGGTGAGGACGGACTACTCCTTCCACCCCAGGAGCAGCCTTTATGGGTCTGGTGGAGCTGCTGGCTGGGAGCAAATGGAAGAGATCCTGCAGAGGAGATCCACCACATTTCTACTCTTACAGCCTTTAAGAAGGCACTTAAGACGGATCTCTTCTGGCGGGCTTTCCCAATCTGGTTCCTCTTCCCACATACCGTGATTTACGTCACTCTGTCCACCAATTCTTCCCTAAGTTTAATGCTACTGTATTTTGTTGCTTTTAAATTATTACTACTTAATCGTAGTTCTAGTATTGGGATGGGAGTGGTGGGAAGGGACTAATTCTGAATTTTATTGTATTTTCTATGTATTTTTATGGCTGTATCCTACGGATCCACTAAACAGCGGATTCAGAATTGGACTGTGCTTGAATCCACACTCTGCCATGGAAACCCACTGGGTCACCCAAAGCAAGTCACTCTCTCTCAGCCTCAGAGGATGGCAAGGGCATAGTCCCCTCTGAAGAAATGTGTCAAGAAAACCCTATGAAAGGGTTGCCTTAGGGTCACCATAAGTCGGAAAGGCACATAACAAAGGACCAAACACATTTAATGCCCTGCCATTCCTCCCAGTATGAGACCCACTACAACTTATGTTGGTATACAAATAAATAAACTATTATTTTAATATCACAATGTTAGAACAATTAAAATATATCCTCAGCCTGGAAGTGGCCACGGAGAAGGCCCTGACTCTTGTCCAAACATGTCTATGATGGTGGCGGGACTGTCCAAAAGTCCTTAAAACCCGGAAAGGTTCATATGGGGAGATGCCGTCTTTCATATCGTCTGGATCATGCCACACGGGGCTTTAAAGGTTACACAACCTCACATCGACAGAAGGGTTGCTGAGCTTTTTAGACTTGTTGAAAGAGGGGCAGAACCGGGCAGGTAAAAGCCAACGGCTCTGTTCAGAAACCGGCTGGAGTTTCTGTTCATTGGGAAGCTGCGAAAGATAAGGAAACCTTGGCCAGGGCTGCCTTTATAACATCCACTCCCCCAGCCTTTCCTGGAGCTCTTTGGTTGGGTCAGACAAAACACAAAAGGCACAGGGTTAAGGGCCTAGATTGCAAAGGCATCCCAGACCACAACCGTGAAGGTCGTCCAGGAATAAAATAATGCTTCGGAGACTCAACAAAACCAACAGCCAGTTTGCAATTTATATTGAGGAAGGAGGAGGAGGAGGAGAAGTTGTTGTTGTTGTTGTTACAACTGTTACAGGAAACAAAATATTATTTCTGACCATTTCTTTCCACCCGTCTAGTCAACAGCAGATTGGAAACTCCTCTCTTTTTGAAAGGCAACCCTAAAACATATGGAGGAGCAACTGCCAAGATATGAAAATATTTACAGTGGCCACTATAAGTAGCTTCTTCAGGCCATGGCTTACTATGAGCCTGCTTCTGGAAGTCCTTGCTTCTCTCTCCAAGCCCTACGGTGCAATTTAAAATAACATTTTTAAAATAAAAATAAATGTTTAGGAGAGACCTCTCCTTCTCGCCCTCCAAGACCCACCCGAGGCTGAGCGCTTATACTCTCCCACCTGCCAACAGTGAGACACGAGAGATGCCTCTCTCCCAGCTGGTTTCTGTTACTCCTTCCAGTCGTTTCAGGCTGCCTTGGCAAGGCAACTGGAGGTGCAACTGAACCTCTTTGGAGTCCGCACTGGAAAGGATCCTCAACGGGCTCTGTATCAAACCTGGCCTATTTATATGGCCGCTTGTCAACAGCTCTTTCTCCCTCCGGGATTTCAGGCGACTTTGTTCCCTGGCCCTAAATGGAGATGTCAGGGATCAAACCTGAAAACTTCTTTCCAAAAAGCATGGAGTCCATCCTTTCCAAGGCCCTGAACAGGCCTGGTCCCCGATTCCTGGGTTTAGAGGCTCAGCAGGTCCAGGGCCGGTTAGTCCTCGGGTGGGAAACCACCAAGAGGTAAGACCAGGGATCTCCAGGTAAATTTGGGAAGCTGGAGAAGTATCTCTGCCAGTCAGAGCTGTCAATACTAGTCTAGATGGACCAATGGTCTGGTCCATTATAGAGCAGTCTCCTAGAAATGCAAGGAAACCATCATAGGTCATCATAAATTTTACCCTCGACTTACCCATGGGTCATATCCAAATCCCTAATTTTGGCCCCAAATCCTGCCCTTAACTTATACATAAGGTTGATTTATAGTTGAGTATATATATAAGAAGACAAAAAGAAAGCAAAAGTTTGGGGAACATGGAGCACCCAGATCCCAAATTGGTGCTTTTTGAGGGTGTTCATAGACTGGCAGAATGTGCCTCTGCCATTCTATGGTTTCCCCTTATTTCTAACCCTTCAGCCGTCAAGGAGGCATTATTGCGGCCCGTTTCTGACGGAGGTCGTAGGCTGGAAGTAAATAACAGGGCAGAATTTGGGCACGATTTGTGTGTGTTTCCGTCCCAGCCTTGCCACCGCTGCCTTTATGAAGCAAATTACTAAGCCGGCCCATTGTGCAGAAAGGCAGCCTCCCGGGGCGCCTTGGCTTTGGCGATTCGACGGGGTTAATCATACGCCCCGCTCCTAGCAATGATTTGGGCCCATTGATTACAGGACTCCTCCTAGGTTCAAATATTTTAACCAGACTTGCTCCCGAATGCTGTTTAATAGCTGCTTAGAACTCAAAATTATGGAGACGGCTAAAGTGGCATGCCAATGGTTTATGATTATTATTGTTGAGGGATCTTGAAGGGAGAACAATCAGCTGAAAAACAGGAGACAAGCAAATGCAGCTGCTTCAAAGCACTAAGAGCAAAATGGCTCGCTCCGTCGATAATAAATGCAATTTGCACACTCATGTTTTCACATCTTAGTACTGCTGCAACCACTGTTTTTCCCCCTGCGTTTAGCCGGTTGCAGAATTAACATGGAGGTGTACAAAGCCTGCGGCGTATTGCTAGACCGACCGACACTTTCGGATCTCATCCTGGGAGGAAAAAGAGTCTTCCCAGAAAGGATTAAGAGGAAAGTCAAACGGAAGACCAAGCAGAGGAAAGTGGGATAAAATGAAGTGTGACAAAACGAAATGAGATAATGTATTACGATAATAATGATATTGATGTATGTAGCAGAATGAAAATATTAGCTACATTTATATATACAGTGGGTCCTCCAGATTCGGTGGGGTTAAGGGCACAGGACCCTTGTGAAAGCGAAAATCCCCAAATAAAAAACTACTCTTTTTTTTTTAAGGCAAGAGAATACGTCTCTAGGAATTTCTGGGTCCTCCATTGCAACTCTGTGGCTAACATTGGGTAGACGTTAACCATAGAATTGCACTAGAGGACCTACAAATGCTTAGAGAAGTATTCTCTCTAGGAATCTCTAGGTCCTCCAGCAAAACTCTATGGTCAACCTCTGGCAGGGTTGCGCTGGAGGACCTAGAGATTCCTTATTCATCAAAGCTGTGAATAATCAAATCTGCAAAAATCAAATCTGCAAATATGGAGGGATGAGTCTATATTTTCTCTTTGCTATAATAAAAATTGGGGGAGAGAGAAAGAAAGAGAGGAAAGTCAGTTCACTTTCCTGAGTCCCATAAGATCCAACATGTCTTTAAGAAACAAATACTATTATTATTTATTATTATTAACTGTCTAACTTGCTGTCAGGCTGGACTAAATCATGCTGTTGGTATTACTTTATTTTATTTTAACTCAAATGATTTAATTCACATCCCAAACCATACGCCAAACCTATATATGTATAAAGAAACAGAAGGTGAAAAAGAAGAGAGAAATTAAGAAAACACATGTACGTCTATAACTAAGCGCCAGCTGGAGAGCCAACAAGGTTTGATGGTTGGACTTCGACTTTGGAGGCCAGGGTTCGATTTCCGGCTCAGCCATGGAAGCCCACTTTCCACTTCAGAAGAAAGCAACGGCAAATGTACTCTTTACAAATCTTGCCAATAAAACCCCACGATAGGTTCGCCTTAGGGTCGGCATAAGTCAGAAATGACTTGAAGTCACACAACTACAACATAACTAAGAATCCAGTTTGGCACACTTTAGCTGCCATGGCTGAACGCAATGGGATTCTAGGTTTTGTAGTTTTGTCACAGAGCTGTGGTGCAACAAACAAGTCCCAGCATTGCATAGCATTGAGCCATAGCAGCGAAAGCAGTGTCAAACTGGATTATTTACACAGTGCACACGAACCCCTTTGGCCAAACTCTACAAGGGCCAGTTCTCCTGCAATAAGAGGAGACCATGTTCAGTTGCCAGGTTGCTATCGGAGCCATGAATCAGTCTCCTAAAGATGAGCCATTGGGCCCAAGAGCTGCCAGCAAAGAGCAACCTATTTATGTCTCACATTCTGTTCCTATTTTGGGATTTCTTTGGTAGGCTCGGGATTTAATAGAACATAATCAACGTAATAATTTCAAATATGCAAAATGCACAGAAAACATAACATAACCCCCGGAAAGGGTCACCAAAGTTGTGCGTTTGCCGTAGTAATTGAGAAAGCTGAAAGATAATTACAATATGCCATAATATATATATATATATATATATTTGCACCGCAAAAGGAGCTGAGGTTGTGCCTTTTTTGCTCGTTTTCATTTTCTATAGCGGCTCGCCTTATAATATATTTTTGCTTTTAGGGTTGTGGCAACGTAATACGAGTGCAATTTGGATGAGCAGCCGTTATGCATGATATTACAATTTTAATGGTTAGAATATTTTTTATTGTTATTATTATTATTAAATTAGTCTTTTCCTGTTTATGTTTTCGTTTGATTCTCTGTATCCCAATCTTGTATGGTTAGTTGAGTTCTTTTTTGGGGGAATTATTTCCTGTTTGTTTTGTGAGCAGCACTCATTGAAACCATCCCTCCTTTGCTTTGGAAACCAGTTAACTTTTCCCCCATTTGCTTCTCCTGCTTTGCAAACTGGAGATTTGCACCAGAGAGTAAGATGGCATCCTTCCTATGTCGATCTCTGTCGGCACCAATATCTAGACCAGAAGAATGAAGAGAAGGTCTAAGTTTCACCTTGGATACTTAGATTTGTGCCAGTTTCGTGGTAGCTGCAAGCTGTCCATCTGGCATTCCTCATCCAAGACAATTGTATTTCTCAGCCTCCAGATATTACTGGACTCCAATGCCCAGCATCCCTCACCATTTGCTATGAAGAGAAATGCAGACTAATAACATCCTGCCGGAGCCTCTTCTGCTCTGGAACAAACAAAAATCTCAAGCATCTCCAAAATTTCATCTGGTGCTGAAACAAATGGTATCTGGCACCATTATGAAATAAGTTTTATCGGCAGTGAATTTGAAGGAGTGACGTACTTTGCATGTACCATATATACCTGACTATAAGTCGACCTCACGTACAAGTCGAGGGCAGGTTTTGGGGCCAAAATTATGGATTTGGATATGACCCACGGGTAAGTCGATGGTAAAACTTAGGATGTAAAGGATGCCAAAAAATTTAGAAAATTCTGGCTTAGAAAATAACTGTTTGTGCTCATCCTAAAGGTTGGATGGATGGAAGAGTAGAAGGGATCCATGCTTCCTTTTGGTGTTCCAAGGATTGACGAAGCTCTTTTACCACTCTATTCAGAGAAAAGGGGTGGCATATATACATACATATACATACATATATATGAGTTAAAGTACAGTGCTTACATTGACCTGTGGATAAGTCAACCCAAGTTTTTGGGGTCAATGTTTTGCCTTAAGTTTCTAGACTTATGCCTGAGTATATACAATAGCTCTTGGGACCCCACAGTGCAGCCTCCAAAGACTGTTGCTGTTGTTGTTGTGTGCCTTCCAAGTCATTTCTAACATATGGCAACTTATCAAGGGGTATCCAGGGTTGAGAGTGTGTTGAACCCAGTGGTTTTCTATGGCCAAGTGGGGAGCTGAATTTTTATTTCGGCTGCATCCACATTGGGGAAATAACCCATTTTGGCACTGCTTTAATTGCCTTGGCTCAAGGCTATGGGATTCTGGGAGTTGGAGTATGTTGTGAGGTCCAGAGCAGAGCTCCGCTCCGGGCCCACAACAAACTCCAACTCCCAGAATCCCATAGCCTTGAGCCAAGGCAATTAAAGCAGTGCCAAAATGGGTTATTTCCCCAATGTGGATGCAGCCTTCCAGAGTCGTAGTCCAACGTTCAAACCCCCGCACCACATTGGTTCATCTGCAGACCCCCAAGTTATTTCATCTTTGTAAAAAAATGATCTTGGGGCAACTTTTTTGCCCCCAAACTGGCCAAACCAACCCAAAACGAGCCTCAGACCACCACCACCACCGCCATAAGGGTGCTATCCATGGTATTGAACGTTATGCCCAATACAGGATCATTTCCATGGCTCAGTCCCATTATAGGAGTAGCTCCTATAAAACCCAGTCTTGGCTCACCTTGAGAGAGCCACCAGCCACCTCTGCATTTAGGGTGCATCTAATGCAGCTTGACACCACTTTATGCGCTGTAGCTCCATCCTACAGAGTCCTGGGATTTGTAGTTTGGTGAGGAACCAACGCTCTTTGGCAAAGGAGGCTAAAGACCTTGTAAAACTACAAATCTCAGGGTGCCAAAGAAAATCTTGCTTCACACAAAACAACACTAACTTGCAATGTTCACTCCTCCCAGAGATAGCAATTGTCATTTTCCTCTGCTCATTTCTACAGATCTGGACAGATCTGCCTGTGGCTCTTAGCCAAATGCAACTTTACTAAGGAAAGTTATGACCTTTTTGTTCAATTTTTGAGCTTCTGAAAACATCTCACTGTCTGCACTTGGGAAGAGATGCTGGTTTGGTTAATTCCAGGTCTAAACCAGTTGTGGAAACCAGTGTGGAGCATGCATCACATGCGCCTGGGTTTCTGCCCATAAATGTAATTTCTGGATTCCATAAACACACCTATGAGAAGAGGTCACAAGCACAGATAAATCCATACTAAGGAATAGTCTTATACTTATCAGAGGAAAAAGTCAGGCTAATTTGACCCATTTGAGGTTTGAATTCCTGCACTCACCGCAACTATAAACTTGAGACCAATTTTCAAATTGCCACTTCGCTCGCCTTGGCTTCTTTGGCGCTTTTTAAGACCTGCTGGTTTTGGAGGAAGTTCAAATCAATGGTTTGCAAAGTCCTTAAAGAAAGGAACATTTCCTTAATCCAAAACCACAGCGAAAAGGAAAGAGATGCCACGGGAGATAGACCTTGCAGCCATAAAGCTCCGCAAAGAGAAACGCCATAGAGGCCAACTCCGAAGCAGGTTGTCTCAAACGGAGCAACGCTCCTTATGTTTGTGTTAAGATTAACATGAAGCAGGGTGCAAATCCCCGATAGCCCTATGGCAGTGCATTACACTATTTCCTGAGGCACAACCATCTTGGTGAACTATGGTCCTGATGCACAATGGTCCCAATGCACAATGATGTGTTGGGACACATTACACAAGGCAGGCCCATCTTGCACTGTGGCATGTTGTGTACCATTGCAATTCCCTTGCACGGTTGTGATGTGACATAGCTCTGCCATTGTAAAAGTTGGTATTGTAGCCTCTGCTGGAGGAGGAGGATGATGATGATAATTCTGGTGCCTTACAAATGCACAAAATCACTTGAGGTTGTTGGGTTTCATTTTGTTTTCAATGACGTGTAATGTCCATATTCAGCTGACGGTTACAGAAGTGCGGTTGTGCTTGTGATGCCATTCCACAGTGTTGTGTGTTGTTTAAAGTTCAGTAGAAAGTTGCTTTTGGCTCCATACCGGGTATTTTTTTTAATATTCTTTTTCCATGTTTGCTATTGATTTCAAGTGCACTATTCCACTACCATGCAATTTTGCATTTTTATTTTGCTACGTTTTCTTTTAACTGGAGATGGCAGAGGGAGGAAACCTTCCTTTTCACATTTCCAGACTTCAGTTTTCTTCTAGATTCTGGCAGCAAAAGGGGCTCCGCTTTGCCAAGATCTTATATGGAAACCAGACCAGAAGAAAATACGGCATTATAGTTTCCAGGGTACAATCCAGATCCTTTAAGCAACTCAGTATAAGGCTTGGTTCCTCGAATTTATTCGGCGACTGAGGAATGCAGCAAAAGAGAAGGAAAAGGAAGTGGACAAGCCATTTTGCCTTCATACAAAAAGAACGAAGCGCAACGGGATATAATTCCTCTTTTCAAATATCCAGAAGCCTGTCACGGAGCAGATGGAGAACAATTGGTCTTTTGTGCGACTGAGGCATAGAAAATGGTTGCGCATTTGAAATGCAGGGAGAGGCACATTTATGCTTCTTTTTTATTTATTTTGAACGGTGCAATCATAACTAAAAGGGGGGAAAATAAGATGTACTAGTTGGAGAGGATTAGAATTACTCGCAAACCTGGGCTGCATCCGCACTAGAGAAATAACCCAGTTTGGTACTGCTTTTCAGCCTCCTGGATCAAGGCTATGGAATTCTGGGAGTTGGAGTTTGTTTTGGGCCCAGAGCTTTATTTACTTACAAATTCACTCCACCTATTCTGGGTTGTAGGGAGATTTAAGAATTATTGTGTATTTTTGAAATCTGAAAGCAATATCTTCCCCAGCTAAGAAGAAAAGCAAAGGGACCCCGAACAATCTGATAAACCTTATCTTCCAGTTCCCCAGCTCTAAAACGCTGGGAGTTGTAGTTTGTTTTGTTTCGAGGGTCTTGCCCTTTCTCTGCTTCAAGTATCAATAATCTCAAGATTTGAAAATAAATTCTGCATCACCAGGACACATTGTTTTACAAAGGGACGGCAAAAGGGAGCTTCCCTATTTTTCATTCTGGTTTTGTTAAAGAAAAAAAGGAAAATGTACCTGGCCAAAATTTCCTTTCATAGTTGAAGAGCTTCAAGGGTATTTCTTTTAAAAGAAAACTAAGTCTCTAGCTGGCAGTAAGGGAGACTCAGGAGTTTATCACACAGGAGGAATTTCTCCCAATTTTGAATGGAGCCAATTCGAATTCATGTAAATTCGCTAAACTAGCGAATTTATATGAATTCTCATTGCGTTCGGAATGCATTCTGAATGACTTCCCTTTTCTGGAAAATGACCCCCCATTGCCCGAAATTGTGTGAGATACTCTAATACGCAATTGCATGAAACCCCATGATTGCATTCGGATTGACTTTGCATTATACCCCCAAATTCTGTCGTATGATAAACTCTTTCATCCAGTCATTTTACATCCGCCAGTCATCTGTCTTCCGTCCTTTCATTTCTATCATCTTTATAACTTTCTCTTGTCTTCCATCTCTTACTCCACTCTTCAGTAACTTTCTCTAACCTCTGACATCTACTCTAACCTTCTACGCATTCTCGACATGTTCTTCTTTTGACATTCCCGGGAATTTGCCGTCAGCCGTCGTGCCCCACAGATGCTTCCTCCAATGAAGATGGTGGGATGAAGGTAGCTTTGGCCTCCAAGCTCATCCAAGCCCAAGGTTTGAAGATGCCAAGCGTCCCGTTTGTCTCTCGGTCCAAGAGATCCGCTGAGGGTCTTCATGTCCCATCCTATCCTGGACATCTATGGCACCCTTATGACTAAGAAGCAGCGGTCGCCAGAAACCCCCGGAGGGTTGTATGGAAGCCTCCAGATTGCTCCATCTCCAGGGAGGAAGGAAAGGAAGCCTCCAGATGGTTGGCCACAGCGGCAATGGAAATGGCAAGAAGGCTCCAAGGAGGAGTGAGTGTGTTTGGCACAAGAAGCCAGATCTTTCCTGCTCTTCTCTCCAGAGCTCTCCCACAAAATGTGAAAACGGGAGGAGGAGGAAACGGTTTTGGAAACCTGATGGAACACAGGGACCGGTTTCCAGCCGTGGAGGCAGGAAGGGAAATGTCATATTCTTGAGGTGGAGGAATAGAAGGAGGGGAACAAAGAGAAGGGAAAGAGTGTCAAAAAGCTGGGCCTAGTACTCAGCACTGGAGGAGGAGGAAGAGGAGAAGAGGAGGAATGGAAAGAGAAAGAAGAGGAAGAGAAGGGAGGAAAAAGAAGAAGAGAAGGAGGAATGGGAACAGAAAGAAGAGGAAGAAGAAGGATGGACAAGAAAGATCTGCAACTAAGGCTCCATCAAAACACATGGCAAAGGGGTCCGGAGAATGAGGTTGTGCATTTGGAGCTTAGAAAAGAAAGGCAAATCCTTCCAGATTTCCTCACCTTCTATGGAAAAAAAAAGTGTCTCTCAAGGAATTGAAACACCTCATCAAAGAAAACGGTGAAGCAACGTGAGATTTCCACGTGCCACGACCTTCCGAGAGGCAAAAGAAGGTGGCTTTGTACAATAAAACTTCCAACGTTTTGTACAGAAAACTCTGTAATTTATGCAAAACCGTTTATGCAATATATGAAAGCCTTGCATTATGTCTAGGGATGCAATCCTTTCATGATTTTTTTTCCTTGAAAGAAGAATCAAGGAGTTTTTGTTTTATTTTATTGGTTTGTTTAGCAATTTTCTTCCCACTAACAAGAAAGCCATTGAAAGCGGCATCGTTTTTTGAAGTCTCTTTGCATCTTCTTCTGTGCAAAATGTTCATGTGGTCTTTTTGTGCGGAAACGGCAATTTTTGCACCAGGTAAGAGAATATTTCCTGCAACGAAATCCTATTTTCTGTGCAGAAGATTATGCTTCCTGTCAATAAAATGTATCTATCTCTCTCCCCCCAAAAAATAAATCAACAAAAAAAAATGTGCACATTTTGCACCAAATACGTTTCCAAGTGGAACACTATCTTTGCAGGAAATAGATTCTCATCTCTTTTTATGAGCAACAGGTGGAGAAAAGCTCAAAGATTATGGAGACTCACATTGTTTATGTATCTACCAAAAACCCATGCATTTCGAGGAAGAAGAAGAAGAGCAAGGAAAACATTTTCAACTAATCCTGAACAGTTGGCTTTGAGATTTAAGTTAATCTATTGCTTTGAGGTATAAACTGATGAGATGATGGAGCTTCCCAGGAAATAAAAAAGTCACCATAATATTTGCTAGATCTCCAAGGCAAGTTTGACAGTTGCTGTGGTTTGCATTTTTCTTTCTTATTTCATTGAATTCCATGCCATGCTTTGGTAGATACTCTCCCCTTTGCAAATGCAGAAAATAAATGCATGCAAAGAGTAGCATTTTGGAAAAGTATGCAATGAGGGGGAAGAAAAAGACTATCTGATCAAAACACTTGGAAAAGCACTAAAAGGGTTCTCAACCCAAAGGATAGCAATATAGAAGAAAGCCCTGCTCAGCCATTCCTTGTTCTAAGCAAGGAAAGGCACCTCCGCTTCCCATTTTAAAAGTCTAGGAAAGCTCATGCTGCCATCTTCTTCACGTTCCTGCAAACGTGAAATAACGTGAAAATAAACCAAGGGTAAAACGGAGAAAAACGGCAGCTTTTGACTTTCGGTTTTGCCAGTCGTCCCTCTGAAATTTGCAAAGTATAACCTGCTTTGTTTGTATAGGACTCTTTCAGACGTGGGAAATTGGAAGTATAATCCAAGGGCAATCCAAACGCAATCCTGGGGTTTCACGTTATTGCGAATTAGAGCTTCTCATGCAATTTCGGGCAAAAGGGAAGTCACTCCGAATGCAATCATAGGTTTCACGTTATTGCGAATTAAAGCTTCTCACGCAATTTTGGGCAAGGAGGGGTCATTTTCGGGTAATGGGAAGTCATTCCGAACGCCTTCCGAATGCAATGGGGATTCACGTAAATTCGCTAAACAAACAAATTCACATGAATTCGCATTGGCTGCATTTGAAGTTGGGAGAAATTCCTCCCATGTGAAAGAGTCCAGAGTCCTGCATGGCAGCGGGTTGGACTCGATTCTGTGAAATGGAGCCTATAGAGCCTGGTATTCATTGGTGGTCTCCCATCCAAATAATAACCAGAGCTGCCCTACCTTTGCTTCTAAGATCAGAAAGCATCTGGTGCATTGAGGGTGCATTCAAGAGACATAGAATTGCAAGTGGATTATTTTTTGTGTGTGCTGTTTCTTGGTTTAATTCTTTTTTCCAGTGATCCTGTGACCAAACATGAGGCTCCTCTATGGCCTCAAGGGAACCTCTATTGCTCTGAGTGATGGTGATGGTGATGTTCCAAAGATTTACTACGGTAAGAAAGGGGAGCGGGGAGAAGGACGAGGGCTTGGGAGGAGAACAACAATATTTGCACCCCCATAAAATGCAATGGGGGAGGAGGGAGGACTGCATTGCAAAAGCTTCCTCTGGAAGCATCTTTTGATGTCAGCTGACAGAGGAAACATCACATAAAAGAGGAAACGCAGATTCGGCTGCAATGGTCAGCATCCGCCAATGGCCACATTTTCTTTTCTCTGGCTTGGCCATATTTTTTATTTTATTTTTGATCTGAAGCAGAGATTTATTTGTTTGTTTGTTTGTTATTAAATCTCAGGATTTATTTTTCAAAGGAAAGAAGGGAGGACAAGAATGAATAATTCCACCGTTTTTCTTCTTGCAGTGAGAAACCCATTGAAAACAATTTGCAACAACAATTCACAATTCATACTTATTCTGTACAAAAATAAATATGGGGGCTTTGTGTTATATTCCATTTTCTAGAATGTACACCACTGTCAGGTCCATTTTATTTTAATCTGTTCTATATGCTGTCCTGATTGCATTTTGGAGAGGGGTGGGATATAAATAATTTATTATTGTAATAATTATTATTATCATTATTATTTTATCTACAGCACTGTGTACACCTACAGCACTTTAGATAATAATAATAATAATAATAATAATAATAATAATAATATCATCATCATCTATGGCTCCCTGCAACAAAAATGTTCTTTTCTACCCAGAAAAATGTTATTTTCTGCACTCATTTTTTTTCAGACAGAGTAAGTCCCAAACTCTGAAGGATCCCACCTGAGATCCTCCTTGTCAAGTTTTCTCAACGCTCAAGAAACCTGTTTTTCAGCCATTTAAAAAAATATTCACTCCATCCTTCATCTTCACATTGTACCCTTTGGTTACTTCGCAACAAGGCTGACTTACACACAACTACGTTGCTCTTTGTAAAGGCAAGGTATGGGTTCCTGTTGGCGACATATACGCATGCAACTTGGGGTGTCCAAAAAGCAGTCCAGGCAGCCAGCCAAAGGCTGATGGCTACGCAGCTGATAGCCATCAACTAATGAGCAAGCCAAGTCACAGAGCAACTTCTAGTTCAGTACTTACTTGACTTAGTAAATGCAAGGTTGAAGTCCCAAACAGAGTTCGTTCACAAGCTCCAGGTCCAGCAAGAGAGCTCAGCAATATCCAAGGCGCATGGTATCCAGAGTCAACCAACACAGTCCAGGTCAAGCAGTTTCAGATACATTCAGAACCTGATGAGAAACCAGATGGATCTGATCATCTTTGACAACTCCTGGAAGGCAGGGCTGGGGATTTATAGGTCTGGATCTCAACCCAGCTGCTGCTTAATTTATTGCTGCTTCCTGTAGATCCTCTGAGACCTCTCCAAGCCATTTCTTTTTGGTTTCCAATTGCTGAAAGTTGGCAGGGGTAAGTTGTCTTCTGCATCTGAAATGGGCAGGACTTTATGCCACAGCTGGGACTGCAATCTGGTCTGACATGAATCCACCTTGAATCCCATTGTGAGAGAAAGGCAGGATATAAATCCTTGAAATAAATAAATTGTTATGAAATAAATGTGGTTTTGGGACCTGGTCCCAAAGGTCCATGGCTTCTGAGTCAGTTCTGGAAGTCAGGCATGACTTGGGGTTAGGAGCATAATATATGGAGTTTATCAGATGATGGAAATTGGAAGTATAATCTAATGGCAATCCGAACGCAATCCTGGGGTTTCACGTTATTACGTATTAAAGTATCTTATGCAATTTCAGGCAAAAGGGAAGTCATTCCGAACGCAATCATGGGTTTTACGTTATTTCATATTAATGCCCGAAAATGACCCCCCGCATTGCCCGAAATTGCGTGAGATGCTTTAATACGCAGCAACATAAAACCCATGATTGTGTTCAGAATGACTTCCCTTTTGCCTGAAATTGTGTGAGATGCTCTAATACGCAATAACCTGAAACCCCAGGATTGCGTTCGGATTGCCGTTAGATTATACTTCCAATTTCCGTCGTCTGACAAACTCCTATGTTTTCTTTTAAATGGTGTATGTTGGATGATGATGCCCTTCCACACCAAAACCTCCCCACCTCCAGTCAGTTGTCAAGACTGGTGTGTGTCTCTCTGTTTGTGTGTCTGTGTGTAACTGGGACCATTCACTGGCAGGAAGAGATGGAGAGGGACAATGAAGTGACCGTCTCCACTGCAACAATCATCCAAAGGGAAGAGAAATGAGGTTGCTGCCTATCTTTCTCTTCCCCTTTTAGCTGAGATGGGCTGCTGCTTTGTTTAACATGCCTTATGTTTAACATAGGGCATTTCCTGTTTGATTCCTGTTTGATTCCTGTTTAAATCCTGTTTGCCCTCTAGTGTGATAAACCTCTCAGAGTTGCTTCTGGCCTTCATTCACAAGTGAAATTGACAGCTCCTTGTAGGGAGAAATCTGTTGGAAGCGCTTTGGTTGTGTATTCCTGCATGGCAGAATGGGGCTGGACCGGATGGTCCTGGGGTCTCTTCCAACTCTGTGGTTCTGTGATTGTGAGATCCTGCATGGATTGGGTTGGACTGCATGGACTTTGGAGTATTTTCTATGAATCTATGATTGTGAGCTCTTGTATAGCAGAATGAGGTTGGACTGGATGGCCCTTGGGGTCTCTTCCAATTCTCTATGACTTTATGATTGAGAGTTCCTGCATGGCAGAATGGGGCTGGACTGGATGGCCCTTGGGGTCTCTTCCAACTCAATGTGGAGCGGCACATGCAGAACATTACACTTGCTTGCAATGCTGGATCTCGACTGACATTATGGTAGGGTACCATTATCACCGTATAACAGAAACATGATGCGACGTGTGTTTAATTCTTCACTATACCATAAGGCCACTATACCAGCCGCTCTTGAAAGTGGTTTGATCAGAGACGAGAGCGGACAAGAGAAAGCACCATGCCCATCGTGCAAGTACTTTCCGACGGCTGGCGACGCTCGGAGAAGAGACTGTTGTGTCTCTGGCCCGTGTTGTTGTGAGGACACCGTTCGGAGAAGAGCTCTCTTGTTCCCACTTGAATAAATCCACACACATTCCTCCTTCCAACGTAAAAACAAAGGCAAGGACTCGGAGTTGATAATCCTGTCTTTTCCCCTCTCCTCCTCCAAAAGAGAACTTGCCATTGCTGTCACGCAGCTTTTCAGAAATTCATGGGTTTTTAAGCACGGACCTCAAGTGGCAGGCGGCAGGCCCAAGGTGCCGCTTTTTGGGTTGTTTGGCTATAGTTGAAAGGAGCATAACTTTTTAAAAAAATTATTAATTAAAAATCACAATAAAAAACATATAGTTGTTTGTGACAATGTAACACATGTTATTGTTTACAATTTCTTCTACTAAGTCATCTATACACATAATTTTCAAAGTTTTATTTCCCACGCTGGAGATCTATTAGTGTTTACTGAGGTCTTACAAACTTCATTATCCCTTTCATATATAAGTTTATACATTATACATACATTACCCACCTTAAATCCAATGATTAATGCTATCTAGCGATCGTATAATATAATCACCATTATTATTTAATTAATCTTTAAATCCCCATGTTGCCATTATACCCTGGGGTTTACTTATATATTCTATTATCGGCTCCCAATTTTGAACAAATTCCCCTAATCTTTCATATTTCATAAGGCATGCCATTTTGTCTAATTCTGCCATTGCAACTATTTTTCCTATCCAATCTTGAGAAACATGACTATAAACTATCTATCTATCTAGTCAAAATTTACATACTAACAATCCCCCCTTACAACATTATACACAAATAACGTATAAATAAATAACTATCCAAGTACTACTGATAATTATATGCTATATGTTTTACTCCTTATAATGTTATGGGGAGCCATTTCTCTGCATTACCTCATGCATCGAGGCTCATCTCAAAACACACAAAGCAGGAAGATGTAAATCTGTTCTACTGTCCTCAGCATCGATCATCCATGTATCATGAGACTTGCGCTATGAGGATGTTTGTTGTTGGGATTTTTTGGCATTTCAAACGGTGTCAGAGAAGCCTCTGATATCCCTTTGATGATCCGAAATGGCAAACGGCTGGAATCAGTTTACAAACCCCAGAACTGAGTAAGCACTTGTTTGTTCCAATCCCAAAAAACGAGGACAGAGTAGAGAAATCCAAATGTCAGCCTGCTCCAAGCGGATCGGTGGGAATCGATGGGTTCTGCCAGCCATGATGAACTTAAGTCTCTGTCATTTTAATGGGATTACGCTTCAGCGTGACTAGTAGGTGTGTGAATCCAAGCCGTTGTTATGCATCCCACTCCCAATTTTGTTTTACCTGGGAGGTTAACTAAGAAATGCAACCTGATCTTGCATGCTTTCATCTTGCATTACCTCTTCCCCTCTTTCCTGACATGCATTTATGATTGCAAGCCTATGGAGAGTTGCAATGTGTAGTTGCAATGGGGTTGGTGCCCTGTACCAGTGGTTGCACTTTTTCAATGTTATGTAGAAGAAGCATTCAATGAATTGGGGGGGGGGGTGTCATCCAGGCTTGGCTAGGGATAGAAACAATATTTTTAAAATAATAAAAAAACCAGTTTTTTCAGCGTTAAAAACCCTGACAAGCAGAATAATGCACTAATGAAGATCTTCACAGTTCAGGATTTATTCTGTGCAAAACAATCCCATGCGAATTTTGCACAGAATAAATCCTGAACTGCAAATTATTCTGCGCAAAATTCGCATGTGTCTGTTTTGCAAAGAAATCTAGAGCTAGTATTCTACATCACTTGGTTAAGTGCACTTAAGTTACTTGAACTGCACCTACACTGCAGAATTGATGCAGTTTAGCACCACTTTAACTGTCATGGCTGACTGCTATGGAATTCTGAGATGGGTAGCTTTGTGAGCTATTTAGCCTTCTCTCTCAGAGAGCTTCGGTGCCACAAGAAACTGCAAATCCCACAATGCCTCTTGTGCTGTGTCGCATGGAGATAGCAAACCCAATGGGAAAAGCTGACCGTGCCTGAAACCTAAGTCCTGCTGATTTCAATGGGAGAGAAGGGCAGCCCTTTAGTTTAACTCTCTTGCGCATGGACTGAGTCTGGGCTGAGCTTCTTTCCCGCTTTGTGAAGCCTAAATTGGTGGCTGAGAGAAACCAGCCAAGAAACCGTTTCTCATTAAAAATCCGTGTAACCCCCTGGATGGATGCTGGCTGCTTAAGCCTCTGTGCCAGAAAGAGCGGAAAAGGCCGAGGGAGGCATGAAGCAGGACAAAAAGATGGAGAGGGAATGAGATTTTGGAGTGGGAAAAGGCACAGAAAGCTTTGGGGGGCCATCAGTGAAGGAAGACATCAAGCAAAGTGTCTCTGGATCGGGGAAAGGGCAAGCGGTATTGTCTCATGGTGCGTCCAAAGTATGGCAACCTCCATGTCGTCATTTGGGCTTCTAAGGAGAGATTAGGCTCAATATGCTCTTGTCAGTTCTGTGCCATTAGGTCGGTTTTTGTTTAATGTAACCCTATGAGAGACCTCCAAGTCGCTCTATCATCAGGTGCCTTGTTCAGGACTTGCTCACCCAGGACAGCCGTGGCTTTCTGGACCGAATCCATCCCCTTTTCCATGGGGTCCTCCTCTTTTCCATCTGCCTTCCAGCCTCTCCAGCTCCATCGTCTCTTCCTTTGAGTCATCATTACATGCCCCTTTCTGAGAGACAGTGTGGTGCAATGGTTTCGGCACTGGACTAGGGCTCTGGAGAGCAGAGTTTGGTTACTTACTCAGCCATAGAAACCCACTGGGTCGCTTTGAGTGAGTCACACACTCTTAGCCCCAGAAATTCCCATAATAGGTTCACCATAATTCAGCAAGACCTGAAGGCACACAAAACAACTGCAGGCTTTGGGGACCTTCAGGGGCTGCATTTTGGGGCACAGACTTTACCTACCCATAAAGCTTATTTCAGTCTTTTCCGCTTCTTATTCGTAAGTGTAGAGTGTGAAATAGAACATTGTATCTCCAGCCTGGTGTAGTGGTTTGAGTGTTGGACTACAATCCTGGGCCTCGTTTCCACTTACAGATAGATTGGTGTGTGATCTGAATAGATCCGATCGTGCACTACATTTTCCTCGATCACATTTTCTGTCATTTTCCAGCACCAAAACAACCCACTTGTTGTTCCCGTTCACCAATGATTTGATCCAAAATGAATCAATCCCAGCTGGTCGAAGGGGAAATTTGAATCGATTCAGGTTCACGCTTGAGCTGAATTGATTTATTGAAAAAGAACCAGGGGAAAAATCAGCATCAAAAAAGATGTGGGTTAAATGGGTCTGGAGCATGGCCCCTCTATCGGAATAGCTTCAGCGATTCAGATTAGATGGGAGCCAGGGTCATTTGAACCGGTTCAAAACGATCCGATTTTAAAGGTGGTGGGAATGAGACCCATGAGACCAGGGCTCAATTCTCTGCTTGGCCATGGAAATCCACCTTGGGTACGGCACACTCTCTCAGCCCCAGAAATCCCCCACGATAGGGTCGCCTTAGGTTATCCGTAAGCCAGAAATGACTTGAAGGCACACAACAACAACAAAACGATAGTCTCAGTTTAGTTGTTCTGGCACCGAGTGAAGGCTGTGGCTTGATTTGTTCTGGACAGAATCCACCTATCCGCTGTTTCCAAAGAAACAGGGCAAACATGTTCAAAAGCATCACATTTTGGAAAGCCAGGTGCAGCCGAGGGGGGAAGCAGGGGGTCTGTTGACTCCAAGCCGCGGCAGATGGGCTTCTTCTCCCTTTGGAGGGTCTCACGGCCACCACCGGAAAGAGGAGACTGGGCTAAACCCTCTCCTCTCTGGGATGGCCTTGCCCAGCAGGTGGGCCCTTCATCTCTCCTTCATCCTCCTTGATCTGAGGCCGTTTTGCACCTGCTGCGCTTGCGGCCGACACCTGGCCCAAGGAAAGATCCTAATCTACAAGTGAAAGAAATTAGCGAGAGGAGGAAAAATAGATATTCTTTTCTTGTCTCCCTAGCCCCATCTGTTCTCATATATATATATATATATATATCCATGTTGGGCAACAGTCCAGCAAAGCTCTTAAGCATGTGCTTAAATTTCAGCCTGTGAGAAATACCAAATGGGAAAGTGACTCTCCCGGCTCTTTTCTCGCTCTATCTCTCTCTGGCAAATCCTCTGGTTTCATGATGTTTCCGATGAATGAAACATCTGTCTCCGATTTACAAGTCCTGCTGGACTCCCCTCTGTGCAACTCAAGGGCCAGCGCAGTCCTGGTGACCTCAATGAATGGGCCGCAGTTGGAGCGATGGAGGAGGAGCCCTTCCTCAGCAGGATCCTGGCTCAAATGGGGCCGATATTTTAAGAACATGGGGTTGGTTTGGGTTTAGTTGTTTGCATTGGCAGTGTCTTTGCTTTTGAACAAGGCAGAGCTAGTGACCAGTATCCGAAGGACGGGACTGGCTTTTCTCTCAGGGCTACATTGACACGAGACCCATAGAATGGGATCCCCAAAGGCCCACCAAGTTCAACCCCCTGCCAGGGCAGGAATCCGTGCCCAAAGCAAACTCAACCAAGGGTACCCAACCTCTGTTTAAAAACCTGCAATGGAAGAGAATGCACCACCTTCCACTGTCCAAGGTGTTGAACCCTGTCTGCATACAAGATTCTGCGCCTGCAACATCTGGACCGAAGGTCAAAGCGGATTCATTGCACCCACCGACACAGAAGCCACAGGTCATGCCTTTCCTGGAGGAGGCCTCCTTGGATGGAGAAGACGGAGAAGAGCAGGGCCAGGAAGACAAGTTCCAGTTGACAGTTGGCAATGGACATAGAGACCAGTCCATCCCAGGCAGCCCTTCCACATTTGGAGGAGGCAACTCTACACCTGTCAGGGACAGTTTCAATACCAAGACCAGAAACATGGGAAGTAACTGTTCTGTTGTATTTAAAAGGTACTGTAAGGCAGGAAAGGTAGAGAAGCAAAGAAACAATGAGTACCATATTGGTATTTCTTGCACGCATACGTTCCTTAATGCATGTGGCTGCAGCTCTTTGGACAATGCTGGCAAAAACACTGCCGAAAGTCATTGCAGCTGATGATTTCCTTTTGAGTGTCACATTTTGACAGTCAGACAACCGTGAGTTCTTGGTTAGGAGTCCAGCTAGCGGATGATGATGATGATGATGATGATAATATAAAAATGATTTATGGCTGTCCGTGCAAAAGAGGCAGCAGGGAAGCTACAGATGGTGACTAGCATTCTGCTTTGCCTTACTCTTCACTCAGGGGAAATTGTGATAACTTTGGAATTGTGTGTGTGTGTGTTGTTAAAATGCAGCTTGCAGAGTTGGCTTTCCCTGTCCTCTCCCTTTGGGCTGTTCTGTAAACGGACTAGAGAAAATGACCCCAGAAGGAAGAGAAAATGCCAAAGAACAGTCACATCTTAAGAGCACTTTCCTGCCAAACAACCAGGCTTGGGCTTTGGAGCTAAAGTGACAAGCACAGCCGTCCTTTCCCTTTCCCGATCCGTTCCAAGGCTTCCAAGAGGCCAAAACCCTCCGAAGATGAGGTCTTGGCCAGTTTCTGATTCCTGAATTTTATTTTTTCCCCTCTTTTCCTCCAAGTTTGGAAGAGGAGGAGGAGGAGGGGGTCATTTTTAATGCATTTGTAAGCAGAGATGGAAGGGATGAAGTATATCCCTCATCAGTTCCACGAAGAAGGACAAGGAAGGCATGGATCCTAGTCTGTGTACCCGGTGAACGTTGGTCATAAGCTCATGTTGATCAAGTCCTATCGCTTTGCACACTCTTTGCACACGCATCACTAATATCAAAAGGGCAGCTTAGTGCCCACAAAGACCAGCCACAGCCCTGGTGGAACGTCAAGATGATGGTCCCACTTGACTATGAAGGAAGTAGAGTCATATCCCTCTGATGCCCTTGTAACTTCAAAGGGGGACACCAGAGGTGCTCATTTTATTCATTTTAAAGACAAATATCATAGAAAATAGAGTTGGAAGAGACCCCAGAGGCCATATAGTGCAAACCCCTGAGATGCAGGAAGACACAATCAAAGCCCTCCTGACAGACGGCCATCCAGACTTTGTTCAGAAACCTCCAAAGAATAGTCTCCATTACTGTTTGAGGCAGTGGCTTCCACTTGCAAACAGCTCTTACTGTCAGGCATTCAAATATATAGCCTTGTTAGTCTGTCGAATCTGTATGTAAAGAGATCTTGTAGCATCTTTGAGACTCACTGAAAGAGAGAGGTTAACAGCATGAGCTTTCATAGATTTGAGTCTGCTTCCTCGGATGCATTCATGCAATTTCAGTTGACATTCTCATATACCAATGGCATACATAGGTCCATTGCTGGCTTTCCACTCCACCAAATGCATCTGAGGAAGTAGACTTCAGTCTAAGGAAGCTCATGCTGCCAACTTCTTTCTTTCAGTGAGTCTCAAAGGTGCTACAAGACCTCTCTACATACTGTCAGGAAGTTCTTCTTAAGGTTGAGGTGGAATCTCTTTCACTGTATCTTGAATCCCTGTTTGAAGTCCGAATATTTTCTTGTACATTGAGGATGTAGCACAGTGATGTCCAGACTCTGGCCCTCCAGGTGTTTTGGACTACAACTCCCAGAAGCCTCAGCCGCCTAGGCTAATGGTCTGGGATTCTGGGAGCTGAAGTCCAAAACACCTGGAGGGCCAGAACTTGGACATCACTGAAGTAGCAGGATCCACTGTCCAAGGTGCTGGATCCAAATAGGTTCAGCACTCCTTGCAGAACGCCTTTCAAGACCTGGACTGGATTCATTGCCCCACTGACCCGGGGCACTCCAGCCATTGCCTATAAACAACAACAACATGAAAGCTCATAAGGAGCACCTGTGGCAAAGTCCGAGACGCTGTCTCAGAGCCTCGCCGTTTCCGAGAGATGTGGGGAGAATTTCATATTGGGATGACTGTGCTATTCCAACTTCTGCGATTATGTGCAATAAAAGTTTACCGTCTGTGGGAAGACTGTAAAAAGGCAAAGGGAATGTGCTAATTTTCTGTGCCATTTGCATTCAGGAGGGGAGAGATATTCTTGAATTTATTGTGGAATACACTTACCGCCAGACAAAACAATTTCTGTCTGCCTTTGGTCCTTAATGGAGTTGTGACAAGAAAGTTACTCTTGCAAGACAGTAATCTGCAGAGGAAGGAAATTTGGGATATCCAGCTCAGAATAAAGAAACGCTTCAGCATCTCTGCAGCTCGATCATCCAAATGCGTGTGATTTTCTCTGTTTTATTGGCTAAATTCTTAACAGAGCTTTGTGCTGGGCTTTTAAAAGGCAAGCCTTGTTCGCTGGGATTTTTTCTTTCCCCCTTTTTCTTTTCAAAATGTTAATTTAAACAGAAGGAGGCACAAAGTAAAAGACCCTTTGATTTTGCAGGAAACCCAACATTTTACATGTTTGTGCCCTCTCTTACCCCAGTTCTCAGACCAAAAAAACGCCTCTCCCAGAAGATCAAAGGAAACGGAGGCGAGAAATCGGCACAAACAAGATAACATTATACAGCGATGACGTTTTGCTTACATCGGGGGAGGTCCCTCTCCCCAAATTCCTGGAAAAAAACAACAACATTGAGGATAAAACATTACTGTTACAGTGAATCCATCAGCAAGTCTGACGCAAGAGAGCAGGACTGGCATTTCCAGGGCTGAGCGGGGATTCGAACCCTGGTCTCCCAGAGTCCAACACTCAAACCATTGCAACAGACTGGCCACAATTTGAGGTCTCTTGAAATTGACTCCAACTGTTGGCAACTCTATTCAAGGGCTTTCTCGGCACAATTTTCCCAGAGACCGTGACTTGACCAAGGTCAGCCACTGGGTTTCTGGGGCCGAGTAAGGGTTCAAATCCAGATCCCCCAAAGTCCTAGTCCAACACTTAAACCATTGCAACCGACTGGCTGCCATTTTATGTGTCCAACTTTTTGTGATTCGCTCCTTGGGGTTTCTTGGTAAAATTTGCCCGGAAAGAGTTTGCCTTTGGCTTCCTCTGAGAGAGTGTGGCTTGCCCAAAGTCAACCAATGGGTTCCCAAGGCTGAGCAGGGATTCGAACCCTGGTCTCCCAGCATCCTAGTCCAACACTCAAACCGCTACAACAGACTAGCTGCCCTTTTATGTGTCGTCAAATGGACTCCAACCTTTGGCGACTCTATTCTAGGGTTTTCTTGGCACGATTTGCCCGGAGAGAGTTTGGAAGCCTTTGCTTTCCACTGAGAGGGTGTGACTTGCTCAAGGTACGGCTGAGCGGGGATTCGAACCCAGGTTTCCTGAAGTCCAAGCTCAGCACTCAAAGCACACTGTCTCAGACCCTCAGAGAGCCGCTGCAGAGGAACAATTCTTGGCGAGAAGGACCTCCTCGGTGCTTGAGGTTCTGCTGGAAGCATCTCATATCTATGCAAAACCAAATGTTTGGAAAGTGCAATAGTAGCTAAGCCCTTGCAATGCCTTGGTGGGGGCCATACTCCACCTTCCCCCCTTCATTTAATCCTTAAACGTTCATACTTTCCTCTGGGCTCCCTCTTGTGGTTTGTGGCAAGCCACCTTCACAAGCCCAGCGGCTACCAAGAAGAAATGGAGGCTTTAGGACTGCTTCGCTGCATCCGCACTGCAGAAATAATCCAGTTTGAGACCACTTTAAGTGCCGTCGCTCCACGCTATGAATTTCTGGGACTGGTAGTTCTGTGAGATATCTAGCTCTGGTGACACGCAAGCTGCAAATCCCAGGACTCCACAGCATGGAGCCACAGCAATTAAAGTGGTACGAAACTGGATTATTTCTACAGTGCGGCAGCAGCCTGAGAAGCCCATTGGCTAGCAAGTGCTCTTGTGGCATAAAATGAGGGAAATTTCTTGCCGTGTTGGAATCTGTGACTCTTCATGGTTTAAGAGCTGATTCATTTCTTAAGAAGGCATCCATAAAACAACACACACAATAGCAGCCTCTTTCTTGAGGCCTCAAAACAATTATACCATAATTATAATAATAATCATGATGATGATGATGATGATGATGATGATGATGATGATGGCAATAGCAGCGGCAGCCGCCTCTGATTTCAAAGTGCCCCCTTTATTTTTAACGAAGCCCAAAATTAATAGAAATCGCAATTAACTATTAGTCTGGCTCTGAATTATTGATTTTAAAAAAGCAAGCACAAACTCTTGGGGTCCCTTCCCAACCGTCTCAGGGGCATATTTGTTTATGAATAAATATATAATGACAAGTAAATAAATAATGAGATAATATTTCAAACAAATAAACTCTGAAATGTTTGGGTTTTTTAATATATATATAAAAATAAAGGTTGTTATACATACAGTATGTGTTTGGATTTGGAAACATTTCCATTGAGTTTGCATGATCATTTCCATGTAGATTCTCCACTCAAATTTTGCTTGATTTAATTTTTTAAACTTGACCAGGATCTCACTTTTTGCATGAAAAAATTTCTACATTTCACATCTTGATGAACCTGTCGCTAAGGTCCAATCTACATTGCGGAAACAAATGCAGTTTGACACTGGTTTAACTTGTCATGGCTCAAAAATACTATGGAATCCTGGGATTTGTAGTTTCGTGAGCTACTCAGCCTTCTCTGTCAGAGAGCTCTGCTGATGAATCGAACTACAAATCCCAGGACTCCATCTTTCAGGCCTGCTTCAGTTGTGTATTCGACTCTATGATTCTGTAAAATAATTGGGAAGATACTTCCAAGAAAATGGCATTAAAAATCAGTATATTAATATAGTATTCATTACGTCCCCTTATAAATTAAAGCAAACAGGTGTCACAAAGTATTCAATATATATAAATAAATAGACTCTTAAATGCATATAAACACATACGCTTCACTGCTATGTGTGTCTTAAAGCAGCCAAACCAAAACACCAACAATCACAACAGTTTAAAAATGCAAAATAAGTAGTTCCTCCGACATTTCCCCTACAAAACAAGGGAAAGGTTTCGTTTTCTTATTTGGCAGAATCCTATCCTTTGTTGTTCCAAAACATTGCAAGAATTATCTCTTTGTCTGTTTGTTTGTTGGTTTGTTTGTTTGGAAAAACGAGCCCGATTTGTTGTAGCAAGTTGTTTAATGCTGGCAGATAAAAAAGAAAAGAGAGCTAAGCTTTTTTCGGAAACAACTGGCAGCACATGTGATCCTTTGCTTGTATGGACTCCTGGGATTTGTAGTTCGGCGGAGTGCTTAGTTTGACCCCACCAGGCCAAACTACAGATCCCATGATCCCCCACAGTCAGGGCGGTGGGCATACTACTATCTGAACGATCAAACTGCGTTACTCAGCCGAGTTCCTTAAACGTGACTCATAGCGTCGAAGTTGCTGAAAGATGACTCTTGGCTCGTAAAAGCTCTTTTTATGACTAATGCTGAATTGCCCTTTGATTCGTCAGCTGCTCTTTGAATATATAGGCTTCTAATGAAAAAGTATTAAACAAATGGAGGGAGAACTTCGATTTTCATTTTTAACGCGCGATTTAAGATAGTGAAAGGAGGATAGCGAAAGAGCTGACTGTCTGAGAAATAAACAAAAAGCAACCATTTCTGCTTAGGATGAAAAGCCATTTTAATTGCAGGCAAGCCACACTCTCTCAGCCTCGGAGGAAGGCAAAAACAAACCTCCTCTGAACAAATCTTGCCTAGAAAAACCTTAGGGTTGTTGTGAGTCAGAAACAACCCGAAGACGCACAATAAATAATTATTATTTTAGGAAGAACAGGAGAAGCTGCAGCAGTTTGCTTTTGCCTGACTCTACTGGGAACGGCAAGACTTTGTGGTCCAAAACCCACTGCGGAAATAACCCAGTTTGAGACCACTTTAACTGCCCTGGTTTAATGCTAGGGAATTTCTGGGAACTCTAGTTTTGTGAGACATTTAGCCTTTAATAGAGCTCTGACGCCACAATAAACTACAATCCCCGGGATTCCCTAGCACTGAGCCAGGGCAGTTAAAGTGGTCTCAAACTGGATTATTTCTGCAGTGTGTTTATCCCTGCTCTCACCTCCTCTATTCTGAGTTAATGGAGTGCAAACTCTTTTTGCAGCAAACTGAAGGAAGCTGAAAGAAGCAAAGCGGGAGGTGGAGAGAAAAACTGGGACATTTTAAAAGCAGACGGAAAAGTGGGACAGCAGAGGATTAACTGGGGCTCTCCCGGCCAAATCGGGAGGATATGATCTTGGATATAAATTGCAAAAATTTTAATGTGAATGCCCTTAATCTCCCCCAGCATTTCCAACTTCGGGTCCAACTTGACATCCGCTTCCCAGAAAAGATAAATATATTCATTTTGTGTCTTCTTGCGTTGCATTTTTTTTTTTTATCGTCCTTCTACACTGTTTCAAAGTCTTTCCGGACCTCAGCAGCCAAAAAGCGTTTGCGCATAAACACATCTGACCTTCATGCTTCCCACACCTTCCTTGGGCTGCAACCGCAGAAAATGGAAACGCTTCATGCCACCTTAAAACTTGTTGAGGTGGCAGAATATTCTCCTTTTCTTTTCTTTTCTGTCTTTCTTTCTGCATTTTACACCCTCCCTTTCTCCTGCCGTGGCATGATGCAAGGGAGCACACAATAATTTAAAACACAGTTTAGCTAAGAGATTACATTAGCATCATACAAAAAATACAAAAGTGTATTTTTCTTTAAATCAATCATACTGCAGCTTTACTAAAAGTATTAGCTACTCATGTATATAAGTCTAGAAATTTTAGTCAACCCCCAAAATCTAGGTCACTTTATCCATTGGCCGATGTAACTACTTTTAACTTTTTATCATGACCCACGGCAGTTAAAGCAGAGTCAAACCGCATTAATTCTGCAGAGCGGATCAGTCCGGGGAGACTTGGGCTGCATCTACGCTGCGGAAATAATCCACTTCGACACCACGTTGGTCCGAAACGCACTGCAGAAATAATCCACTTCGACATCGCTTTAACTGCCCTGGATCAATGCTATCGAATTCTGGGAGAAGTTGTTTTGTGAGCCATTTAGCCTTCTCTCTCGGAGAGCTCTGGTGCCACAACAAACTACAAATCCCAGGATCCCATAGCACTGAGCCATGGCAGTTAAAGTGGTGTCAAACTGGATTATTTTGTTGTTGGTCAGTTACGTTAAATTTTGCATAATATTGTTTGCTGCAGTCTCTCTATATATGAGCATACATCGGGCCCTTGGTATCCTCGGCTGGGGATTGGTTCCAGGACCCTCCATGGATGCCATAATAATAATAATAATATAATTTATTTATAGCCCACCTTTTCTTGAGGAATCAAGGCAGGTTACAACATAAAAAGAAACAATAAGAATCCAAAAAGAAACAATAAGAATCCACGAAACAATAACAATCCATGGATGCCCAAGTCCCCTTATGTACAAAGGCCTAGTAAAATGGTCTCCCCGATATAAAAGGCCAAAATCAAGGCTTGCTCTTTGGAATTTATACTTTTCCTGGGATATTTCCAAACCCCGGATGCTTGAACCCATGGATAAAGAATCTGTAGATAGGGAGGGCTGGCTTTATCATTGTTCGCTGCTTTCATATTATTCTTTTGCTTAATGCAATGTCAATTGATTATTTTGTTGGTCACCACTCTCTGTAGGGTCCCTAGTTACTTTTGGGTAGTCTTTTCTTCTTTTATGTTTGGTATCTGCATGGTTTTCCCCTTAGGTTTTTTTTTGGCACAGTTCTATTTTCGAGACCCTCCTGTGTTTCTTTGGGGTTAATCTTTGCTTGGAGATCCTTTGGGGGGATGACACTGTTCCCTTGTAGGATCCAAATGAAAAGGGCAGCTTCTTATTTAAGGCTTTTGGGGTTTGCAAGAACTCCCTGCTAGAGAGAGATCCTACTCCACCTTGTTGCAATACGCTGTTACAGCTCCCTGGGGCAGAGGATTATTATCTCAGCAAACTACATCTCCAAGCAATTCGCTGGGTGGAGGCCGGGCGGTTAATGTGGGATCAAAGTGCTACAAGTTGTGTCATCTGGACACACCCAAACCCAAACCCTGCTGTCATCCTTTGCTGCTTGGACTGTTGCAAGGAACCAATGCCTGCGTTGCCAAAAGAAGCAACTGTTGCGCTTACTATCTGGCTCCGTCCCCTAGAATCCTAGGAGATATAGTTTAGGGGAGGTCTAGTTTGGGGAGAGGAAGTCTAATGCAAAACTTGCAAAATCCCAATGTTTTTGCAGGAAGGCACCCTGGCAGTCAAGGAGGGAACAAAATGATAGAATTATTGACAACGGTTGGATGTGTGACAATACTGTGAAGGATGCGATGATGTTTGTGTACTGCTTTTTTTGGGGGGTGGGGGATATGCATGTTTTGTATAACTGTCGAAATGATGCATAAAGATTATATGGGGAAGGAAAGAAAAAAGGACCCCCCTTTTTCCCAGATCCAACTTCACTGCAGCTTGACTGTCCAACGGCTGCAACCTGGGACTGGAAGTTTTGTGCTTTGCCAAATTGCCAGCCCTCCTCCTTCACCATCCTTTGGATGCAGATGCCGCTTGCATTTTAAAACATAAGCCCCTCCAGTTGTGCAGAGGACAAGGAGGACGAGGGGTCTCTTTGGGGGGCATTGCAATCCGAAACCCAAAGGGTCCTTGCTGCTGCTGGATGCCTTCTTGGCTGAGCTCCTGCTGGAGCTGAGAAAAGAAGAGGCCTGGCCAGAACTGTGGCCCTCCAAAGACTTTGGACTACAGGTCCCAGAATTCCTGACTCTTAAAAAAAAAAGCCAAGCTGCCTGGGGCTTCTGGGAGTTGAAGTCCAACAAACTTGGAGGACCAAAGTTTGGGAGTCACTGAGGAGGAGGAGGAGGTTGTTGTGCAAAGCCTTTGGGATGATGATGAGGATGAGGATGAGGATGATGATGATGGAAGGAAGGGGAGACTCTGGTCTCTCCATTGCTCCAAAGGGGGTGGTCTATCTGCTCCTCCACCTGGGACTCTCTTCCTCCTTCTTCTCCTCCTCCTCCTCTTCTTCCTTCCTCCTCCACTCCTTCCTCCCTGGAGAGAGAAGGGGGTCCAGGCTCCCCTTCCATCCGGGGGGGGGGGCATCGACCTGGGTCCACCTGGGACCCTTCCTCCTCCCTCCCTCCTCCTCCTCCCATTTGTTGCTTTGGCTTTCCCTCCTCCTCCTCTTTTTCCTCCTCTTACTATTCCTCTTCCTCCTCTTCCTCCTTCCTTACTCTTTGTCCTCCTCTTACTCTTCCTCCTCTTCCTCCTACTTTCTTCCTCTTCCTCCTCTTAGTCTTCCTCCTCCTCCTTTTCTTCCTCCTCTCCCTCTTCCTCCTCCTCCTGAGTCCTTCCTGGGCTTCCCCCAAACCCTTCTCCGTCCAGAGCAGCATCAGAGAAGGAGGAGGAGGAGGAGAGGGCTAGGTCGTCCTCCTTCCCTCCTTCTTTCTTTCTTTCTTTCCTTCCTTCCTTCCTTCTCTCTTTGGGGAGGGAGAGAGGGAGGGACCGCCCTCCGAGGAGGAGGAGGAGGAGGAGGGGAAGAGGAGGAGGAGGGCTCCAAAAAGCAGGAGGAGGAGGAGGAGAAGGAGGCAGCAGGGCAAAGGGAAGAAGGAGTGGGGCAGCAGTAGGAGGCAGCAGGGAAGAAGAAGAAGAAGAAGGAGAAGAAGGCGGCTCCAGCTCTCTCTCGCGAAGAAGGAAGGAGCAGAAGAACTTGAGTGTCAGGACCCCCGAGAAGGACCAGTCCCTGGACCGGGGGAGACTGGTGGGGGGCTCTGAGCTGGGCTGCCTGGGGGGCGATGGCCTTGGTCTCCCCGTCCTCCTGGTGGGTCGGGGGCGAGTAGAGGTCTGGCTTCCTCTGCGATGGAGGTCCAGGTGGGTCTGGGCCGGGTCTACGGGCGCCCGGGGTCCGGGAAGGGCTTCCGGGGGGCCTTCCAGAGCCTCTTCCAGAGCGTCCGCGAAGCCTTCCACAGCCCCCTCCGCGAAGAGCCGCCTGGCCCTGCCTCGCCCTCCGCCAACGCCAGCACCACCATTCGCACCCAGGACCCGGCGGCGGCGGCTGCTGCTGCTGGTGGTGGTGGTTGCTTGCTGCCCTTGGAAGAGAGCCCGGCTAATGCTCCCAAAGCCTCCTCGTCGTCGTCGTCGTCGTCCTCTTCGTTGTCCGGGGCTGGCTCTGCTGCTGCTCCTCCGGCGCCGTCGTCGCTGTCCCTCCTGAGCCCTTCCTCGGCCAATTCCTGCTCTCCTCCTTCTCCTTCGTTCTCGGGGGACTTGAAGGACCTCTTGAACGAAGCCGGGACCCTCCTCAGCCCCGCCACCTCCGCCGCCCCCGAAGCAGCCCCGGCCGCCTCGGCTGCTGCTTCCTCTTCCTCCTCCTCTTCCTCCTCGGAGAAGGGTCCCTTTTTGGGGGAGACGGCCAAGGAGCTGTGCAAGGCGGTCTCGGCCTCCATGGGGCTGGCCCTAGAGTCCCCCCTGGAGCATCAGGAGCAGCAGCAGCCCCAGGGCCCCCATCATCATCATCATCCTCCTCCTCCTCCTCCTGGGGCCCCTCTCCTCCGCGGAGACTGTATGTTCGCCTTGGCCCACCAGCCCCCGAGAGGGTCCCTGGCCGAGGCGGAGGAAGCGGGGCCCCTGGCCCTAGAGCTCCCGGGGCCCCTGGCCCTCTACAAGGCCCCCTCCCACGAAATGGACCCCGCCGCAGCCGCAGCCGCAGCCGCCTTCCAGAGCCAGAGGGAGTACTACAACTTCCAGCTGGCCCTGGCCTCCTCCTCCTCCTCCTCTTCCTCTTCGCCCCACGGAAGGATCAAGCTGGAGGCCCCCCTGGAGGGGCCCTATGCCACCCCCAGCCCCCCAGCAGGGATGTGGGGGGCCCAGTGCCGACGGGCCCCGGAGATGGCCCCCCACTACGCGGCAGCGCCCCCCGCCGGGCCACCCTGGCACCCCTTCTTCGCCCCCGAGGACCCCCAGCTCTACGGACCCCCCGCCGAAGGGGCCCCCAACGCCTCGGGGCCCCCCCACTACGGCTACCCGAGAGGACAAGGCACCCCCGACGGAGGAGGAGGAGGAGGAGGAGTGGGGGAGATGCCCCCCAGCAACACCGCCGCACCCGAGATGTGGTACCCGGCCGGGGCCATGGTGGGACGGATGCCCTTCGCGGGGCCCGGCTGCATCAAGACGGAGCTCAGCCCCTGGATGGAGGGCTACCCAGGACCCTACGGGGAGATGAGGTAAGAGGAGAGCCCCAACACACACTGATATCCCATCTCCAGGCACCCCACTGTCTCCCCTGACTCCAAATCACCCTACTCACAGGTTACTCACAGTTTACTAACAGATTACTACCAGGCGAGGAAGACTCACATGTACACACACAGGCATATACCCCATCTCCAGGCACCCCAGGCACGCTGTCTCCCTCCACCTCCAAATCACCCTACTCACAGGTTACTTGTAGTTTACTAACAGTTTGCTACCAGGTGAGGGTGGCTCTCACACACACCCATTCACACACCCAACGCACACAGACATCTTCCCCATCTCCAGGCACCCCGACACACTGTCACCCTCCACCTCCAAATCTCTCTACTCCCAGATTACTCGTAGAATTCAAAGCTATGGCCGTGTTGAATCGGTCTATAGAGTTGGATCTTGCAGCACCTTTGAGTCTCACTGAAGGAAAGAACTTGGCAGCAGGAGTTTTCCTAGACTTACGTCTGTCTTCTTCAAACACATTTGGTGGAGGCAGAGGAGATTTGGTGGAGAATTTGCTACCAACTTCTTCCTTTTAAAAGATATAGCCCTGTTAGTCTGTAGAATCAGTCTGTAGAGAGAGCTTGTAGCACCTTTGAAACTCACTGAAAGAAAAAAGTTGGCAGCAGGAGCTTTCCTAAACTGAAGTCTGCTTCCTCCAAAAGCATCTCAGGAAGTAGAGCGAAGCCTACAAAACCTCATGATGCCAACATCTTTCTTTCAGGTTACTTATAGTTTGTTACCAGGTAAGGAGGGCTCGGAAACATACACACACACCCCAAACGCACACAGAGACACATGTGCCCCATCTCCAGGCGCCCCTTGCACACCGTCACCCTCCGCCTCCAAATCTAAATTTTTCCCAAATTTACTAATAGGTTACTACTCTCATGTAGAAGGGAGCTGGGGTAAAGCCAGGAGAGGAGAGTTCTCCTAAGTTGTGGGTTTGCCCCTCTTCCACCATCCTCATCCAAATACACCTCCGAGGAAGAAGTCTACCAAATCTCATGCAACCAACTTCTCCCTTTTGGTCTGCAAAAGGGGTTTGTAGCGCTTAAATGGACTTGGGACTCAAATCTTACAAAAGCTCATGCTACCAACTCCTTTATTTCAATGTACAGAGAGATCTTGCAGCACCTTTGAGACTTGCTGAAAGAAAGAAGTTGGCAGCAGGAGCTTTTGTAAGATTTGAGCCTACTTCCTCAGATGCATTTAGATCCAATAATAATAATAGGTAGAGAGATCTTGTAGCACCTTTGAGACTCACTGAAAGATAGAAGTTGGTGGCATGGGCTTTCCTAGACTTGAGTCTCCTCCGCTCCACCAAATCTACTCTCCTTTGACTCCACCAAATGCATCTGAGGAAGTAGACTTTAGTCTAAGGAAGCGCATGCTGCGTCTCAAAGGTGCTGCAAGATCCCCTTTCATGCCGACTTTATAGACTAACACAGCTATATGTTTGAGCTCCTTTTCTCAGTTCGTCTCAAAGCTACTACAAGATTGCAGAGTGGATTTTCCAGACTAGAACACACTTCTTTTCTTTCCATTAGTCTCAAAGAGCTCCTGCAAGACCCCTTTCTAGTTGTAATTATCATTGTGGGGGGCATACGTTTCCTATTTGGGGCAAGGCTTTTTTTTGGAGAGATTCCTTTTGAGCAGTGGGTTTTCTCTCCCTTTTCAAAATGCACCTTCAACTTTCTCTTACCAATAGGAGCCACAACTTTCACTTTGGGGGCAGGCGATATAGTGGCTTGCAATGGGTCTCCTCTTTACTCCTTTGTCATCATCCCCAGAGAGACCTCTAAGTCCCCGGCCAACTTTGGGATTCAAGCACATGGAAATAACCTTCCTGCAAACCTATCAATCGATAATCAATAGATGAATTAAATCTCCAGGAGATTGCTTTGCAACAGGTAGTTGCAACAGGTAGGGCATCAGGTGGCTCCAAACGTACCGAGAGCCCCTTTTACCTTCAACAGGTGCCCGGTTTGGAAACCTGCAAAAAGTCTTTAATTTTGGTGCATTATTTACAGAACTTCAGGCCCCAAAATGGTTGATTCGGGGGGGTAGGAAATTTTCATGTTTCTATTTTTAGGGGGGCAATTCCGTGATATCATATTTGCATGCTGGAATCCTACTCCGGTTTGGTTCCTCTTCTTAAAAAAGGCCCGTGTGAGTTTTGTTTTTGGTTGCAAACTTTTTGGTGTGAGTCACTGAAGGAAGGGACTTGAGCCAGAATTTTTCCATCCTGAAACCTAAGAAACTGGGAAGTGATTTAGGGACCCATTAAGAGAGACTGAGACGGAGTGATTCATATTTCGTAGGGCTTTTTTTAAAAAAGATATCAAAGTGCAGATCGTGGTCTCTTAAGGACAATCTCGTGGGTTTGAAAACTTTCAAAATGCAACTTTTTCCCCCCTTATCTTTGGTGCATTGTGAAGTTCCAAGAATCCCTGATGCTCACCCTGAGTAAATTCGTCTCAATCAATACGGATGAATAGTATACTCCCTGCTGGATTTTAAAACTGCTTCGGATGACGAATCGAGAATCCGTAATTAATTAAACTGCCTGCAACGAACATTTCCCCAGATTTTTCTCCTTTCTAGCAAGGCGACTCCCAAGTTTTATTGACTCATTTCACCAGAAGTAATAATAGGCCATGCTTCTATACTTTGGGATATAATACACAATATAATAATGACATATAATAATATATAATCTAGCAATAAATACAGTGATACCCACTTTCTTGGGGAGAAACCTTGCTGAGTGACATCTCAGTCAAAATATATGGGGTTGCCCTCATTATTATTATTATTTTATATAATGCCATTGATGCACATGGCACTTTGCAACAGAATACAATATTTATAAACTAAAAACATTCAGGGGTGGCTGCGTTGGCCATTTAACAAATGCAAACAAAAATCCATTTAACAAATGCAAACAAAAGTATAGTATCTTAGTATGGTGTACTGAAGTAGTTATAAATATTAGCAAACATCCATCGGCGATACCTTTGGTTGTCCAACCTTTTATTTATTTATTAGGCCTTTTATTGTCCAATGAAAGGTATCATTGGTGAATTTTGGTTAACATTTATAACTACTTCTTTATACCATACAAAGATACTGTACTAGAACACAATACTAAAAATGCAATGGTGAACTACAATAGTAAACTGCAATGCAAAACAAAAGCTACACACACCAACACAAAAAATACAGAATAAAACAGGGAACTAGGTATTAATCTGGCTAAGCATTAAAGTGTATAATCCTTGCCCATAAATGCAAATAAAGGTGAATTTATTTACTAGCAGACAGTTTGCAAATGTCTTGAAAGACCAGCCCCAAAACAAGCCCAGTTGTCTATATTTTTGCTACAGTTGCTGAACGAGACAACTTTCATTCCTGTGCCATGTAGCACAACTCAGGTGAAATGGAAACATAATTTTATCTTAACAACTTTAAAGAGATATAACTATGTTAGGCTGATTGGTAAATGAAAGGAGGAAAAAATAAGTCTTGGGGCAGTGAGGAGAAAAATCAATTTATTTCACCTTCTCTAAAACATTTTTTTTTTAATATAAAGGTAATGGTTGTGTGTCCAAATGGACACCGAGTCTTAAGTTTTGGAGATAAATGGACTCAGTTTAAGTTTTGGAGATAAATGGACTTGGCAAGTTGCTGCAAACCAAAGAATAAAAATAATCCCTCCTAAAAAAATCAGGATTTTTTTTTGGCCTTAAGCTTAGATAAGAGTTCTAGCGATTTTTCATCTTTTTAAAAATTCAGGTAATTCCTAGCAGCGGAAAGGATAATAAAAATGTCTGGGACCGATGTCTGAAATAAATGTATTTGCAGTTCAGCATTGGCTCCCTTTTTTGAAAAAGTCACTTCCAAGACAATCTGAATGTCAGGATCACGTGAGATGGAGAAGTTGTTGTTGTCGTTGTTGATGTTGTATCCCGCTCTTTTCCCAGAATTTGGACTCATGAACCTGTTGAAAAGGAGAACAGACACGTAGGAACATTACTTTTGAAAAACACCTTGGCCTAAAAGCAAATCTCACTATGACTATTATTATTAATTGATATTGTGCCATTGATGTGCATGGCATTTTACAACAGGATAAAAATGTTTATAAACTACCTCGATACAACGTGCCAAGATACAATACTAGCACACAATACTAAAAAATGCAATAGTGAAATATACCGGGAATAGCATGATGCAAAATAGATTGGCAAACTATAATGCCAAAAGAAAACCACAGTTCTGCTGCTGCTTCGGAGTCTGTTGAACTCTCAGCTCCTAAAGATACGTGTTTTTGCACATTTTGCTCACTGCTGGCAATAACAACCCATTATAGCCTCTTTATATGTCTGTATATATATATAGATGGGGTGACTTTGTTTTGCCTTTGGTTTCCTTGGCACAAGGCTTAGTGAACCCATTTCTGTGCCAGCGTTGGCCGCCAGGCCTGGCATTATTTCTCCGTCACAAGATGGTGAGTTAAAATGGACGCTCGGGTGAGTCCCTTCCCAGAATCCCTTGGTAAAGAAATGGAGTTTTATTGCTCCATGAATGGCCCCAGTTGATGTAAAGAAGACTTCATCTCTTCAGGGAACCTAGTTCCCCTTGCCAGTCTTAGTTTTCCATATAATATTGCTTGTAAGCTCCAGGCTTTTTAAAGCCGAAGAGTGGTTTAAACTGGATCCACGCTGCAGAAACAATCCAGTTTCACGGCACCACTTTGGCTCAGTGCTGTGGAATTCTGGGACTTGTAGTTTGTTTTGGCAGCCAGAGCTCTCAGACAGATGTCTCACAAAACTACAGCTTCCAAAACTTTATAGCATTGAGCCGTGGCAGTTAAAGTGGATTGTTTATGTAGTGTGGATGCAGCGGCCCTTAGCGAATCTTGGATCGGGAAGACCTTGCCGTGCGTGGAAAGTGCGATGGGAGACTGTGGAGACCCAGCGGGGTCCAGTGGTTTGAGGGTGGGACCCAGATTTTAGGAAACCGGGGTTCAAATCCCCCATGGAAGCCCCCCAGAAATGTTACCAGGGATGTGAGGGCTGGCCTAAGCCAGGGTTGATTTGAAGGCATTTGAAAAAGGGAGGCAGTGTGGCATAGTGGTTTGAGTGTTGGGCTAGGAGGCCAGGTTCGAATCCTCCCCTCCGCTGCAATAAACCCATGATTGGTCTAGGAAAAGTCATAATTGGCCTAAAAGGAAAGCAAAGGCGTACCTTCTCGGAATAAAGTCTTGCCAAGACGACCCTAGTACCTAGTTGCCAAAGTCGGCATCAAGGCACGTACAAATGACAATCATCATTTCAATTAGATAGAAGCACTGCAGGAAGGTGGCAACCCTTCTCCTTTCCGTTCATTGCAAGCTGTGTCGATACCTCCCCATAATCTACTTTTTAAGCTTCCTGATAGTCCCAGCGTTAGCCATCGGTAAAGCTGGTTTTGCAAAAGTGGCGATTAAATCAGGTGGACCGGTACGGCGTGGACTTGGTAGCATTGATCCCAAGAGGCATTATCAGGGTGCAATGCAAGCCTTTGCCAGTTTCATCCCAGCCTCTTTGGGTTGGACCTTTGAGGATAATGATCTCTCAAGGGATCCAATTGAAGTCCTGGCCTTTGGCTTAACCTGGGTGCGGCTGGTAGAAGCGCTCCTTTGTTGACGGTTTGCTTAGCGGAGCAATTGACGTGATTGATACGTAGCCCTGATTTCGAATCCAAAAGTGAGCAAGGAGAGTATTGCTGCTATTAGTAGTAGCAATCATAGTAGTAGTAGTAACTGTTGTCGATAATAAATGCAAGTCGATCTCTGCGGCAGAGGTTCGCTGTGTGCAGAAACTGCCGAAAACTTATTTCATTCCTGGCCCAAATGAAAAGCTGGCCATTTTTAAAAATTCCCCAAATATGTTGCAGAGGGAAAGTTGCAACCCTTATCTATCATTTATTGTATAATAGAGTATGTTTTTGGGTAATACTGAATTTCAGCTCCTTTTTTGCCTGTTTGTGGCCTGGAGGTGTGTTGGTTCTGTGGATGGAGACAGCTTTCCATAATGTGCAAGGAGTGAAATGTTCAATGTTCAGCCGAAACACAGATATCTGGAATGAGGGTTCCTTTGTGCGTCTCTCTCGCTCTCGTCTTACATTTCAAAGGCTTGAGATGTCCTCCATTTTCTCTCCAAATTGCAGCTCGTCGAAAGAGAAGATGACCTGTTTTGTTACTTTGTGTTTAGTTTTTGTCACATCCCTGTGTATGTTGTAGGGAGAGGACACTGTAATATGCTTAAAAGCCCTACAAGTGACATTTGCATGGACGTTCTTGCAGAATGGATATTTGTGCGAAGTGCCGAGTTGGACAATGCGTCGCCGTTTTGTCTAGCAAAAAAAGTGTCTTGGGCACATCGGTGCACCTTTGGGTGCCAAGTGTTAGTAAATTTCCACACTCGGTGATTGTGTGGCTTGATCCTGGCCAGAATCGGTGAGTTGTGGTGCAAGCAAAGAGGGCCACAAAATAGCAGGATTGCATGCCTGACGTTGGAACGGAGGTGGCGATCGTCGTCCAGTCGCTTCTCAAGAAGTAATTTCGACTTAGAGCTTTTAATGGAGTGAGTGGGTTTAGAGATAGCCGAAGCCCTTAAATTGCCATTGGAGTGTCACACTTAAAGGCAGGTTATTTATTTCACTGTGTCCGTATAGGATTGTACGGCGCTGGGAGCGCGGCAGATGGAAATTTGATAGAGGCGCGTTGCGGAGCGGACTCTAGTCTACCCAAGTTTATTTATTAATTTATTTTAAAAAAGGTACATTGTATGCAGTTGACCGTCCTTAAGACTGATCTTGATTTATCGCTCAGCTCTCTGTGGAATCCAATGGAAGGCCTCCCATTGACGTCAATGGGCCCAGAGGTGTACGGTTTACGATCGCAGATCCCACCGCGGATTTTCTTTAAGGACACGGCCGTCCAAACTGTTACATGCCGTTTTCCTGATTTATTGGTGCAGCCCTTGCTTGCAATAGGTTTGCTTGTCTTGAAATGGAACAACGGATCCTGTTTGTGTCTTTAGGTTGTGTGTGTGTGTGTGTGTGTGTGTCCAATGGCATCTCTTTGGCGTAGCGCGCCTTGCAATTGGAATCCATTTTGCTTCGGCTGAAACTAGATTACGGCTCTGGTTTAGCGGATGGTGTGCAATCCCTCTCGCCTTCCTTACCCCGGTTGTGATGATGTGCTGTCTCTATCCATAGGTCAGAACTTCAGGGCTAGCATGATAGATTTAGGCGAAACAGCAAAACATATTAAATCCGAGTAGTCTGATTATAAGATTGTATGTACAGCACTGTGTAAATTTATAGCGCTATATAAATAAAGGATGATAATAATAATAATAATAATCCAACTTCTTCTGAGCTGTATGTGTTGCATAATTTTAACAAAGTTAAAGATGGTATGCCAGGTGTTTTGAGCAAACGTTGCAACGAGTCATATTTGAAACCCAGTGTTGCTTTAAAATGTTTTAGCTTTGGGTGGAACATTTCATGATTTCATGGCGATCGGAAATGGAAGACTCAAGAAAAGGAAGTTGTTGGAGCATTAATGAAATGAAACAGTCTTTAAAAATTAGAGCCCTGGACTATCATCTTAGACTGCACCCACACTCCAGAAATAAGCCAGTTTGGCCCTGCTTTAACTGTCATGGTTCGATGCTGTGGAATTCTGGGAATTGTAGTTTGTTCTGGCACCAGGTCTGTCTGGCAGAGAAGGCTCAATGCCTCTTAAAACTACAGTTTCCAGAAATCCATCGCATTTTGAGCCATGTCGGTTAAAGCAGTGTCGAACTGGATTATTTTCAAGGTGCGAATGCATCCCAAGGCGCTTCCTGAAGGGTTGGAGAGTTTTCACGGGGAACCAAAGAGGGATCCATGCCAGCCGTTGGGAAGCAGCCACCGAAAAGGCCATGTCTCCTTGGTACTCAACGGACGTCTCCGAGGAAGGTCCTCCTCCAAAGACCTTACCCCTTGGGCCGACTTATATAAGGATGCGTTCCTGAGCAAAGTGGGCCTTCTCTGGTCTCCGGTCGAGAGACGGAGCGGCAAGTTTGTCCGAACCAAAATGGCCAGTTTTGGTCCAGATGCCGGCATTATCTGGTCTTGCAACCTCTTTGCTGTGAATGGAGAGGATGCGCCTTCTGAGGAAGACTTGTTCCTGCGCAACTTGGCGCCACGTTCGGAGACACAGGTTTGCAATCTTGGGTGACCAGGCGCCTTCCTTTTCCAGGACAGATGCCCAAACGCCCTCCATTTTGAGCATGACTAAGAAGCTTGGATTGATATTAATAGGAGTGTTTTGAGCTTTTGTTTTGCAATGTTGCGTTGCCTCGTCCTCCTTTGCCGCCACGATGTCTGGTCACCACGATTTTCTTAACCATGCATTCTTTAATATTATTAATAATAATAATTAAAATTTTTACTTTTACCTCGCGTCTCTGCGGAACGCAACTGGGGCGGCTTACTGGTTAAAATATTCAACCCCAATAACCCCTTTCTTCTTGCTTTCTTCTTGCTTTCTTCTTGCTTTCTTCTTGCTTTCTTCTTATTTTCCAGCCTTGGCACTGTGCATATGTTTCCAAAAGAGTCTTCCTAAGACCAGATTGAGATTGTAGCTATGCGTTGTGTTGAGTTGTGGCTTGAAATCCTTGGCCGTGTGGTTGCAATTGCTTTGCCTTTGGGTTTCTCTCCTCCTCGATGTCTGGAAACAAAGCCTGGTAGAGGAGAAGGTGGTTTTGTTTAGCTCTTTCCTTGCGTCTTGTTGTGGAGATCAATCTCTTAGAAACGTATTATCGCTGCATGACTTTATCACCAGGTGCCTGGTTTTTGATTTACTCCCAACAGGAAGAAATTTCTGATTTATACGTACGATCTCTCTCTTAAGCCAATAACTTAAAACTAAAAAGCAGGTAGTTTTTGGGGTTAGCAAAGCCTTTCTTTTGGGTTCTCCTTTCCTCGCATCTTCTCCGGCTTTTAGAAAAGCGTGGCCACCCTTTAGTACCGTGACAATATTTTTTGCATCACCAAATAACAGTATCATCCAAATAATCTTACTTTTTGAGTAATGACCAGCATTGCAAACCCTTAGAAAGAGCCGCCACAAAGTCCAGTTCCCAGAAGTCCATAGCGTTGAGCCGGGGAAGTTAAAATGGTGTCAAACTGGATTATTCCTGCAGTGCGGATGCAGCCAAAGACTTTCTTATCCAGACAGGCATTTTCTTTTGGAAAAGGAGGATGCTAAGAAAAGGGCTGTTGAGACAATCATTGCTTCAAATTGTATTATTTTAACTATTTTTTAAAAAATATTAAAATATACATTTCTAGTGGTTTTATAATAATGTTGTTAGATTAGTTCAGAATTAAGGTGGATTTTTTCCCACATGTTTCTAATTAAGTCGTAATGGTTTCAGTTTGTGCCTTCGAGTCGCCTCTTGAATTATGGAGATCTCGTGGATTTTGTAGGGTTTTTCTTAAGCAAGGGGAACTCGGAGGTGGTTTTGCCAGACCCTTCCTTTGAAACAGAGCCTAAAATCCCTGGTAATCCTTGGTCTCCCACCCAAGTACTAACCAGGGCTGGCCCTGCTTAGCTTCCAAGATCGGGTGGGATCTGATGGTTTCTAAGTATACAGGCCAGGTAGGGAATGTGTATGCAACCTCATGGGTTTTGTAGGGTTTTTCATAAGCAAAGAATCCTTAGGGGTGGTTTTGACCATTCCTTCCTCCGAAACATAACCTCCAGCATCTGGTGTTTGTAAAGTCTGCCTTAATTCCCAAAAATGGGGAGAAGATGAGATATAAACAAAGATAATAATAAATTATATTAGAGAGGCAGCGTGTTGTAATGGTTTGAGCGCAGGACGATGTCTCTGGAGATCAGGGTTTGGTTCCCTGCTTGAGCGTAAAAACTCACCGGTGACCTATTTATTGGTTTATTGTATTTATATCCTGCTCTTCAGCCCTAAAGGCTCTCAGGGACAAGTCACGCTCTCTCAGCCTCAAAGGAAGGCAGTCTGAAGAAACATCCCAAGGAAACCCATTAATGGGTTTGCCTTAGGGTTGCTATAAGTCAAAAAATGACTTGGAGGCTCACAACAACATCAGTAATATTAATAATAGCTATAATTTTGCAGCTTGAAACAAGACACCTCAGTTCCTTGCTCTCTGCCGTTCAGTCCCCAAAGAGTTCCTTTGCTCTGCTCTTTGTTGTGGAGGTCCTGGCATTGGCCCACTATTGAGACTTTATTCATCGAAAGAGAAATAGGTCAGGCCAGTTCTTTGGCCCCTTGACCAGTCCAAATGGCCATTTCTTCTAGCTGGACATCCTTCACTTGGGCCTTGGATGTCTCTGTGTTTTGCAGAATGCCAAATCTGGCCCCTTTCTGCTGGTTGCAAACGCACCAGAACCACTTTTTGCAGCAAGAGTAGCAAAAAAAGTCCTTCTCTGTGCTGCAAAAGAGGTCCTCAACCTCTTTGATACAGATGACAAACATTATCATTTCTTTTAAATTTTGGAAGGTGGGAAGGTTTAGTGAGAGACAGATAGAGAAGGGAGCCAAGTCCTTTAAATGTTGCACCTATTGGGCCAAAACGTTGCACTTATTTTCCACCAGCGGTTTAAGAAGATTTCTTTCAGCCGGGTTTGTTAATTTCATTTTAAGGCTCTCTTGGCCAATTTTCACTTAATTCAACCAGGAAAACTGGGGAGAAGTGAAGGAATAAAAACCCAAGCCCATCTGAATCCCCCTTTTTTTTACTGAAGCTTGCTTTATGGCAACCTGTTTTTCAGAAATACGCCAGCCTGGTTTATTATTGTCATTATTAGTATTAGTAGTAGCAATAGTAATAGTAGTATTTTCCCCTCTCCCCTTCTTTTCGTCTCCTCCGTCTCAATTGTAAGACTGTACTTTCCCTGGAATGTTATCAATTGCATTTCAGCAGAAAACGTTCAGACCCGAGGTCTGAAAATGGTTCGCGGGAGGCAGCTTTTTTGCAGGCAGAAAATTGAGAAATAAATAGGGAATTTGGTCATACATACTTCAAACAGTCCTCTCTCTTTCATATATATATATATATATATATATATAAAATGATAGAATGAGCCAGCTGCTAAATTTAAGCACACTTGGGAGGAGACCATTAAGTGGATTAAAGAAATTGAAAGAGAAGCCGAAAACATCTCGGTGGGTAGATGGAGCCGGTTGGTCGGTTTAATCAAACCTTTCCAAGCCTTTTTTTATCATCTTCCTCCACCTCCTCTGCCATTTATTTGTTAATTATACTCCGTCGTAAAATCAATTACAATCTTTCCCAAGTGGGTCCTCAATCTCTCTCTCTCTGTCTTTTTTCTTTTAACCGGCATCATATTGTTGCTTTTGATCAGGCTTTAAATACAGTTGCATTATTAGACTGCAGCGGAGACGATCGCCGTATTTGAAGAAACGTTGCTGGAAGAAATAACGCTCGGCGATGATATACTGCGACTTTTCGAGTGCGTTCTGATATCAGATAGCATCCTCCAGTTGCTTTTATGAATATTAGTATCGTGCGGATGTGGAAATAAGGGTAAAAAATGGAATTAAAGTTCTCCGCTCGGCTGCGGAAACGCGTTGGGTGGCCTTGGGCAAGTCACACGATCTCAGCCCCAGAAAAGTCCATGATACGGTTGCCTTGGGGTTGCCATAAACAAAATTAACAACAAAATTTGAAATAAATGAGGTGAGGTGGTTTCTCCGGAGATTTTGTCCGTATAGAAAAAGAAATACTTCCTGCAGCAACAAGTGCCATAAATTGCAAATTGGTTTTGCCATAATCCCATGCATTTTCTAAGGCAAGGACGAGTCTCTCGGAGCTGGTTTTGCCTTCAGTTGTAAATGACTCGAAGGCACACAACAACAAATGAACAGGAAAGAAAACAACCGCAACAAGGCTCAGATTTTTGGATCAGGTTTTTGGTCTGCTAGAGTTTCCTAGATGGATCGAGTGGATTTATGGATTACAATGTCAGCTTTCCAGGGAGATGCCCCCCAAATTGGACCCAGTTGCTAGTTGGCACCTGTATAAGGTGCATTAGGACCCAATCCATTCTACGTTTCCATTCCAGATTAAATTCATTGTCACTTACCTCCCTCATTTCAAAAGGCTTCTTCGACGTTCCTTTCCATCTTTCGGTGAATTTTTTTTTTTTTTTTGCAATACGTTTTGCAATATATGTCTTCCGGTCGAGGAATTCTAGCTAGATGGTAACAATTTATTACCCTGTTTGTGTTGGGTCTTCAATGCCTGCAGTCTCTTAGTCGCTTTGAGAAATGTTTTCCAACTCGTTTATTTATCTGTTTTCACCAACTATCTCTTTTGGAAGACTGGGACCACTCGACCCTAGCTTCTTATAGCGTCGCGGTGCACCGTTTTCATGTCTTCCATTTATTCAGAAGCATTTTTTAATTTTTGCATGGGGACGTGCGCCTACCCAAAAGCAGTAGTTACAAAAGAGTGGAGGAAAAATCAAAGTTAAGATCCCGGTTGTGTCCTTCCCTTTCCCTCCGAATATCTTCCTGTTGGCGTTTATTAGGGTTGGCCTGGGCCTCCGCTTTCCAATGGCTGCCTCTGACCTTTCTCCTCCAATTTTAATGGTATTAATATGTAGAGCTTTCTTTTGAAGGCAAACCATGCATGGAGGAATGTGGCTTCGGAAACCTGTCCTTCTGGCTGGATTTCGGATACACTTTCTTTGTCTCCAAAAGAAGGAGGGAAAAAGGGCCGTTGCATCTCAGGCCAATTTTTATATATTGCGAGTGAACCTATCGCCGCTGCCCTAAATTGTCTCTGTCGGGGAAATATTAGGGTCCCCAAGATGTCTTGCTTCAATTAAGTGGTTTTAATTGCATTTTATAATGTTGTTGTTTTGTTTTAAGGGAGGGGATATAAGGGGATTACGTAATTTTTATTGATGTGTGTATCTACGCATTTCATTTGTGTACTTTTTATTGTTGTAACCTGCCTCAATCCCTCTTAAGAGGTGGGATAAAAATAAAACTTAATAGTAATAATAATAATAATAGTAATAGTAATAGTAATAATTTTTATTTGTATTTCCCACCTCTCCCAAGGATCGAAGTGGGATTACATCACCATCATCATCATCATCATCATGATTATTAGGGTCCTTTTCCTTCCTGTCTTCTTTTGGGTGCATCCGTTCTGCAAAAATAATCTGGTTCGACACCACTTTAACTCAATGCTGTGCAACGCTGGGAACTTTAGTTGTGGCACCAGAGCTCTGGAAGCTAAAGTGGTGTCAATCCAGATTATTTCTGCCGTCCGGATGCAGCCTTTGTTTTATTGCTTCTTAAAAACCACACACACAGAGAGAGAAAGACACAGACACACCGAAGACGCACGCATTGCCTTTATCTTTATTACCCTGAGTTTTAAAAGCCGAGCGTCTGGGGTGACTTTTATCTCCGCAATTAGCCCTTTTTTCCTCCCGTTTGCCCCCAGCGGGTCTGGAAGCCATGAACTTTGGAGTCTGAGGCTGCTTTGTGTGTGTTGTGTCTTTGTGTGTGTGTGTATAGATATATATATCTCTGTATGTGAATGAGCCAGGAAGCAAGATTATCTTTCTCGATGCTCTCATGCGTACTTTTGCCGCGGGCTGGAAAACATTGCGTTCTGCGATGTGCTTTAGGTAGGGTGGCCCTTGATTTAGGAGGCTGTTAAAATGAATACAGGACAACACACAAACCCAGCCACAGCTCCGTCCTCCACTCGCAAGGGATCGGTTGTGTGTGTGTTTGTGTAATATGTGCCTTCGAGGTCGATTTATGGTGATCCCATGGACTCCGCTGGGTTTTCTAAGGTGAGGAAGAGTCACTCGGAGGTGGTTTCGCCACAAGTTGCAAATGACTCGAAGGCACATGACGACAACAACAATGACGACAACGATGAGTGCGCACATCACACCTGGTTCTTTATGGCTTTGGTTCTGGGTCCGGTTCCAGGGGAGCAGCGACGACCTATGACCCCATGCAAAATCTGGATCCCATCGTCCCCATTATTTATCCATGCAAAGTATTTATTTTATTATTGATTATAAATTTTACATTTAAAAAAGAACTTCGGTCTTTTAGATGCAAACGCAATTCTTTTTGTATCTTGTTACACAATCAAAATTAGTACTATTGCTTACGTTGTAAGCTTGCTCTGGCACTAACTTCCATTTGTTTTCTGAGTCCATAGGAGATTTTTACAATCCCTAATTTACGTATCTTTCTTCTTATCCCAGGATTCCCTAGCACTGAGCCAGGACAGTTAAAGAGGTCTCAAACTGGATTATTTCTGCAATGCAGATGCTGCCTAAGGAGAAAAAGGCATAACATGATACCTAGATGAAGTTTATATTCAGGCTTTAGGAAAGACGGTTTTAAGACTGAGTCCTGGGGTATTTGCTTTGCGAATCTGAACTTGTGGGTGAATATTTGACATTTGCACAAACGGAGAACAGCACACAAGTCCCAAGAGCTTATGGCTTTAAAATAGGAATAATTACTCTGAGCGACTGTAATAAATTAAAGATAAGTTTGAAAGTCCATCAGAGGAAAGCCAGAGCCCCTAAACTTGGTTACAAAAGCCCCTAATGCTGGCTTTGAGTTTGCCATTCATTCTCCTAGATTTCCAAGCTTTTGAGGCAATAATCCCCAACGTTTTGTCCTCCAGATGTATTGGACTCTAATTCCCAGAATTCTTGGCAATTGCCCAAGATGGCCGAGGCTTCTGGGAGCTGAAGTCCAAAACACCAGGAGGTCACATGTTTGGGAATCACTGTTTTAAAATCAAGATTTATACTTAGAAGTGGCCAAAACAGCTTCGAAAGGGGAAAAAGTTTGCTTCCAACTTAGTTTTTCAACCATTCCTTGCTCCTGTTCATAAACGTAGTTTTTATTGTGGGGTTTTCAGGCTATGTGGCCATGCTCTAAAAGAGTTTATTCTTAAATAAATAGGAATAAACCCTTCTCGAATATGGCCACATAGCCTTAAAAAAAACCCACAAAAAAACCTATGGATGCTGGCCCTGAAAGCCTTCAACGTCACATTGTTCATAAACAGTTCATTTTCGGTCTCATATTGGGAGAAAGTTGGGATACAAATGCAATAAAACGAATGAATGGATTACAAAAACAAATTGTGTAGTGTTGGAGTGCAAGTGTGGACCTGTTCAAGCTAAATCCGCATTTGCACCTCCCTCCAGTATCTCTGTTTCCTTTCCGGCCCAAAAGGAGCCAAATAAACCTTTCAAAATTCGGAAGGGCAGCTTGCATGATTTTGTCGTTGGTTGTTCTTAAGCAAATCCCATTGCTTTTGGAGGAATTGGCTGCTGGGCGGTGGAGCAAATATGCCCACAGACAAGGTGTTGCAACTTGTGTGTAAGCAGGGAGTAGGGAGGAATCCGCTGTGGCCTTTAGTCCAGACTTTAAAGGATTCTGGACCTTGTCCTTGGAACGTATTCAGCACTTTGGAGAGCTCCTTCCAAGTTTGAATTAAAAGCCACAAAGGATTTGTTTCACTCCTGACCAGAGAATGGCAAATATATGTAAGTAAATAAGAGTAGAATTATAGGATCTTTGAGTCGGGAGAGACCCCAAAAGTCATATACTCCAACCCCTTGCAAGACAGGAGTACACAACTAAAGCCCTCTTGAGAGGCATCCGTCCAGCTCTCTTTAAAGACCTGTGTTTATTATATTAATTTGTATCCTGCTTTCCCCCAGTAAAAATTGGGATTCAAAGCTTCTTAATGGTCTTAAAAACATACAAAAATGCAGTTAAAAACTCACAAAAGTGACAATTAAAATAGAATTAAACTGTTGCAAGATTAAAACAGAGCAATTGTTTACAAGAGTGCTTAAGAACTAGACACATTAAGGAGGTCAAGCAGCTCTTACAGTGGAGAAGTTCTTCCGAATGTTGAGAGAGAGTATCTTTTATGATTATGAACAGAGAGAGAGGCTGGGGCCACAAACTACAAATCCCAGGATTGTGTAGCATTGAGCCATGGCAATTAAAGTGGTGTCAAAGTGCGTTACTTCTGCAGTGCAGACACGGCCAGGAGTATCACCCCTGTCTTGTGGTTTAGGGAGGAAATCAAAATGGGGCTGTTTCTTCTTCTTTGGGTTCCTGCTGAGGACAAAGGTCTTTTACTAGGCTTATGGCTGGCCACAGAGGTCATTTCGGTGGCCAAATGTTTTCCTTGGAAGGATGTTCTTTCCTCCTGAGTCCCTCGATCTGGTTTGGAAGGATATCAGTCCTTGCACTGAGATGCCTTCATTCCTCTTCTGTTGAATATCTTTGGAGAAATTTGGCCATGGAAGCATTGAGACACCTTCTTTCTTCCATTTTCTGATTAATATATTTGGAGAAATTTGGCCATGGAAGCATTGAGACACCATTTTCTGTTCTTCCATTTTCTGTTGAATATGTTCGGAGAAGTTTGACCATGGAAACACTGAGACACCTTTCTTCCATTTTCTGTTGAATATTTTGGGAGAAATTTGGCCATGAAAGCATTCACGCACATTCTTTCTCCTATTTTCTGTTGAATATCCTTAGTGAAATATGGTCATGGAAGCAATACTTTCTTTCCTTTTCTGTTGAATATCTTTGGAGAAATTTGGCCATGGAAACATTGGGACACCTTTTTCCCTCTTATGTTGAATGGTTTGGAGAAATCTGGCCATGGAGGCATTGAGACACCTCTTTCCTTTTCTTGGGAATTGTATGGAGAAGTTTGGCCACGGAAGGAAGCACTGGGACAACCTTCTTTCCTCCTCTGTCAAATGCCTTTGGAAAAACCTGGCCGTTTTGGATTGCCTTGTTCCAGATGTTTGGGTTGCGCTGTTTTGTGTGTCTGGTTTAGTTCTTTAATGTAGTGCTCCTGCATTTTGTGTGTCAGGAGCCGGGCGGTGCCTTGGCAAAGCCCTCGAAAGAGAGGAGGGCACCACTGGCGGAGATGAGAGGATTTATTGCTCTTGCATGTTTCAGCTCTCCAAATGCGTTGCGACCTGTTGTTGCTAGACCGCAGTTCCTAGGCTTTTGCAACACGGGGGGGGGGGGGGGAATCAGTTGACTCTGTGCCCTGGTTACTTAAGCAATCTCTTTGGCTGCTGGCAGGAAGGATGGCAATCCTTAATATGGGAAGATAAAAATGCCTTTCAGACCCACCTGGCAAAGAGACAGGAGAAGGCCTTTTTAGTGGCCGCTCCAAAATGGTGGATGTCCCAAAGGCTGGACCCTTCTCTTTGCTCTCTTTCCAAATTCAGACAGAGAACTTTTCATTTGCATAGACATTTCATGATGAATCATAGAATCATAGAATCATAGAGTTGGAAGAGACCACAAGGGCCATCCAGTCCAACCCCATTCTGCCATGCAGGAACACACAGTCAAAGCATCCCTGAGACAGATGGCCATTCACTCTCTCCTTAAAGACCTCTAAGGAAGGAGACTCCACTACACTCCGAGGGAGTGTGTTCCACCGTCGAACAGCCCTTACTGTCAGGAAGTTCCTCCTAATGTTGAGGTGGAATCTCTTTTCCTGCAGTTTGCATCCATTGTTCCGTGTTCTAGTCTCTGCAGCAGCAGAAAACAAGCTTGCTCCCTCCTCAATATGACATCCCTTCAAATATTTAAACAGGGCGATCATATCACCTTTTAACCTTCTCTTCTCCAGGCTAAACATCCCCAGCTCCCTAAGGCGTTCTTCATAGGGCAAGGTTTCCAGACCCTTCACCATATTAGTCTCCCTCCTTTGGACACGCTCCAGTTTCTCAACATGTTTTTTGAATTGTGGTGCCCAGAACTGGACACAGTATTCCAGGTGGGGCCTGACCAAAGCAGAAGAGAGTGGCACTATAACTTCCCTTGATCTAGAAACTATACTTCTATTGATGCAGCCTAAAATTGCATTGGCTTTTTTAGCTGCCGCATCACACTGTTGACTCATGTTCAGCTTATGGTCTACTTGGACTCCTAGATCCCTTTCACATGTGGTCTCGTTCAGCCAGGTGTCCCCCATCCTATATCTGTGCATTTCATTTTTCCGCCCTAAGTGCAGAACCTTACATTTCTCCGCATTGAATTTCATTTTGTTAGCACTGGCCCAGCTTTCTAGTCTATTCAGATCATTTTGAATTTTGATCCTGTCCTCTGGGGATGAATTGGTTGCAATGTGGGTGTGCTGTATTTTAACATTTATTGCTTTGCTTTTATAGGAGTTTCCCCTTCTTAAAGTGCTATGCTACTTTAATGTGACAACTTGAATAATTGCGTTGAAACCTGTTTATCACAGGTTTGATTCTTGCTTATCTGGAATACAAAAAGATTCCAAAAACCAAAACCTGGGATATTGACCTCTTTGCTTTCTGATGGCCCAGGGTACAATAATATTGTGTATAAAAGGTTGAGTCTCCCTTATCTGGAATCCCAGAATCCAAAATTGTCCACAGGGTTGGCTCAGTGACACCTTTGCTTTCTGATGGTTCAGTGTACACAAACTTTATTTCATGCACAAAATGATTTTTTAAAAATATTGTGCATAAAATTGTAGGTTGAGTCTCCCTTATCTGGAATCCCAAAATCCAAAATATTTCAATGCTACTACAACTATAATACCACTACTAAGTAATATACTAAGTACTACCAGCATGCGTCATGTACGCCTTTGGCAGGATGTAATGTTTGGAACGGTTTCTGTAAAGGGCCTTGTAAATGTATGGCCCTATACAAATAGATGATAATGATGATGGGTGGCTTACAGATTAAAACAGTATAATTAAAAACATACAAAAGTATAATTAAACTAGTAAAAAAGGAAACTTTTTTCCCATGGGTGGCTGAGATAGTGCCATCTTTGCTTTCTGACTATATACAAACTTTGTTTCATGCACAAAATTATTAAAAATATTGCATAAAATTACTTTATGTATATTATGTGCAAGAGGTATCTATGAAACATAAATGAATCTTGTGTTTAGACCTGGGTCCCATCTCCAAGACATCTCATATATATATATATATATATATATATGCAAATATAGATATTCCAAAATCCAAAAAACCACCTGAAATCCCAAACCCTTCTGGTCCCAGGCATTTTAGATAAAAGAGATGCAAACTGTATAAGGATGTGGGGAAGGTATAGATCTATATACATTTATTCATCTGTACATCTATACATGCAGCCATCAAAAGGAGGATCATAAGGAAAAGCGGAGGCTGGTGAAACTAAAAAGCCATCCCTGGATTTGTTTTGGGAAGATGCCTTTTAGTCGGCTCTGGGAGGTTTACAATATTTGTGTTTACTTCTGCAAAGCTTACATGATCTGGTTGCTCCATTTCCCGTGGGCTTGTTGTTGGTTTGGAATCCAAAAAGTGTGCTGGAACCTGTTGAGCTGCTTTTCATTTTTGTGGTGCAGAAAACGAATCCTGTTCCTTTCCTTGCCATTTCTGCCTCTGGTGCTACATTTTCTGTTGCAAAGGTCATGCCCAGGAACACATTGAGTATTGAAGTATGCCTCTATATTAGCTTTATGTCACTTAAACCTATACTGTTTGTATCCTTGGGTGGCTGTACTCTCACCACCCACTTGCATTTGGACGGGATGTGTATGTGTTTTTGTGTACCTTTGACTTATGGCGACTAAGAGTTTCATAGGGTTCGCAAGGGATACTCAGAGGTGGTTTTGCCAGTTCTTTCTTTGCAAATGGTTGCTGGTCTCCCATCCAAATATTAACCAGGTCTGACCCTGCTTAGTTTCCAAGATCAGAAGGGATCTGCTGTCTTTAGTCTCTCTTTTGTGCGTGTATGTGCCTTCAACACAACTGTCGATTTACGGCAACCCCATGGATTTCATGGAATTTTCTTAGGCAAGGGATCCTCAGAAATGGTTTTCTCAGTTCCTTCCTCTAAAGTAGAGCCTCCAGGACCTGGGATTCCTTGTCGGTCTCCCATCCAAGGACTAACCGGGGCTGACCTTGCTTAGCTTCCAAGATCAGGTGGGATCTGATGGTGCCTTTAGCTAGTCTGGTGTGTCTGTGTGTGCCTTCAAGTTGTCTGTAGACTTATGGCAGCCCCATAGATTTTATAGCTAACGAATCCTCAAAGGTGGTTTTTGCCATACCTTCCATTGAAATAGAGCCTCCAGAATCTGATCCCCCATCCATGTACAGACCATGGCTGAGACTGCTTAGCTTCCAAGATCAGACAGGGTCTGTTTTTCTGTATATGTATGTGTAGGGGCCTTCAAGTCACTTGTGAACCTATGGCAACCCCATGGATTTCATAGAGTTTTCTTGGTCAGGAAATCTTCAAGAGGTGGTTTTGCCAGTTCTTTCCTCTGAAACAGAGCCTCCAGCACCTTGTATTCCTTGTCGGTCTCCCATCCAAGTACTGATCAGGACTGGCCCTGCTCAGCTTCCAAGATAAGATGGGATCCAGAACCTTTAGGGCAATGATTCCCAAATGCTGGTCTTTCAGATGTTTTGGACTTCAGCTCCCAAAATTCCTGTTGGTCAAGTTGGCAGGGGCTTCTGGGAACTGAAGTTCAAAACATCTGGAGAACCAAAGTTTGGGAACCGCTGTCATCTGATCTCCCATCCAAGTACTAAACAGAGCTGACTTTGCTTAGCTTCCAAGATCAGACAGGGCCCGGTACCTTTATTGCATTTATGCTCCTGATGTAACTGCAACCCAGTACAAATAAATGCCCGAACCACAAAGATGGAGGGAGCCTTTATAGACACCTTTCTCCAAATGTGAGTTAAGCATATATTTTCAACCCTGGACTGGAAAGAAAGCCAGAGGGAGACCACTGTCCCTGGAGAGGTTTATGGCCTAAGCTTTGCTCCTTGTTTTTATTCCTCTTTTAAAAGCCTCGTAAAAACCCCATCAATGGCTTATAAAACTGATCAAGCAGACGGCGAGCAGAAAATCCAAGCGGCAAAATAACCAGACGCCTCAGGACAGGGGTCGGGAAAGCAATCCGAGAGGGATGTTGGCATGGCGCGGGGACCTAAACGGAGCCATGCACCAACCTCTTGGGGCTTCAGGGAGGACCGAATGGGAAGATCTCCACGAAAAGAAGAATCGGACCATCCGTCCTTCCCCGGACTCCGTCCAAGGAAACCCATGACCCCAAAACGGATGGGAAAAGAGGTGGCTGGGAGGGAAAGGGAGTCGTTGAGGGTTGTAGGTGGGTCACCAGTTCAGATATCGGTCAGGTCAGAAGTCAAACTGGCATCCAGTCTTTCCTTTATGTGAAGCATGCAGCTTGCAAAGCCCATTGAAAACATCAGTGGAGTCCAATGAGACTTTCCAGAGGGGAAGAAAAAGGGGGGTTAGAAAAAAGCCTGGCAGTTATAGTTTTTTGTGGGTTTTTCAGCCCATGTGGCCATGTTCCAAAAGAGTTTCTTCCTGACGTTTTGGTAGCATCGGTGGCTGGCATCTTCAGAGAAATGGCGGTGCTGGTGGTTGTTTTTTGGTGTCCAGTTGACTTGGACTTATGGGGCCCCTGCGAATGGAGAGACTTCCAGGTCACCCTCTTGCGGTCTTGCAAGACTCATCTCTGTGGCTTCCTTGGTTGAGCCTATCCACCGATAGTGCCGTCTCCTTCTTTTCGGCTGCCTTTTAGGAAAGGATAGGGTCGGTCGATTCAAATTAACCGGAAAAGAGACTCCACCTAAACATTAGGAAGAACTTCTTGGTGGTAAGAGTTGTTCAAGAGTGGGATGAACTTCCTCTGAGGGTGATGGATGGACTTTCTACCTGTGAAGGTCTTTCCACAGAGGTCTGGACGGAGTGCTTTAGTCGTGCCTTCCTTCCTGGCGAAGGGTTGGTTTGGATCGCCTTTGGGCTCCCCTTTGTTGAGCCTCCAGTTCTGTGAATTTCGAGGTCTCCTTGACATGATGAGCAGGACGGACCCCGATGCATTATACCAAGGTTTTGCACCAAAAGCTATAAACAAAGCTCCCTGGCTTTGTACAAAGTGTGACTTGGGAATAAACTTTGTATGTTAGCGATGGGATACAAAGTTGTTTTTTATCTCGCGGGCACCAAGGAAAGCGGAGCGAAGCATTCCTTTTCTTGGAAGGTGTTTTGTCTTTCTGGGGGAAAAACAAAGAGCAATAATTTTTTTTTTTTGGCTTGCGGTCGTTCGGTGAAAACAGCCTTTGTGTTTGTGGCAAACAGGGCACTTCCTTTCTGTGCGCACAAAGTTTGCCCCTGACCCTGCGCAGATCGGGCGCATGGCAAGCATCGCCTGCAGTTAAAATGGCTTTGCACCATCTTGTCCTCCATTCAAACCTCTTTCACATTGCCAATGATCGCTCTTTGATGCTGCTTGAACTGTCAGGATACTGGGATTTGTAGTTTGGTGAGTCACTAGAGCTCTCCAGCAGAGAATTCTGCAAAACCCTCCATAGGATGGGACAATTAATTATTATTATTATTATTATTATTATTACTACTACTACTACTACTATTGTTGTTGTCCCATCCTATGGGGAGATTTGTCGAATTCTTGGCTGGAGAGCTCTAGTGACTCACCAAACTACAAATCCCAGTATTCTGACAGTTCAAACCCGTAAAAACCAAGGCTGCAGATGTGGACAGCTGATTGTACTTTTTAAAAGTAACTTCCAAGATATGACTTTGACCCTAAACAGTTCAAATAATAATACTAATTATGATAGTGAATGGTGTACTGTGAGAGAGGCCTTGGTCTAATCTGCATTGCATGGCCCAGTGCTATGCAGTTCTGGGATCTGTAGTTTGTTGTAGCACCAGAGCTTTCTGACACAGAAGCCTAAATCTCTCACCAAACTACAGATCCCAGATTTCCATAGCTTTGAACCGTGGTGGTTAAAGCAGTGTCAAACTGCATTATCTCAGCAGTGCAGGTCAGACCCTTGAAATGCAAGGCAGACGTTGGGGGTTTCAGGTTTGATGCTGCAGTTCCTCTGATTTATTTTTATTTTAGGTATTGCTCGTTGTCAGGGGATGTTTCTCTTGTATCCAGGGAATTCCTTGCCATTTTCTTGGTTTATGAGATTTGGTTTGCTAGATGATAATGAAGAATATAAATAGACGCCAGTCTCAAAGGCTTTCAGGATGCTTTGTGTGGATCGCCTTGCAATCCTTGCAAGAGGAATTGCAAACTGTGTTGCAAACCTGGGTTGGCAGGGATGTGTGAGCTTGCCTAAAACCACAATAGTGTGTCGATGGCCAGTTCACATGCCTGGCTAGTGGCCCATTGGAGAAGCCAATGCTGGCATTTGGGGTCCGTTTAGTTTGGACAACATTAGCCTTGCAGGATCTATTTCATTAACTGGAGACGGCGAGTGTGTAGCTACACTGCAGGGTCTTCGTATTTTGATCTCCCCTTAAGTAGCAGCTCAGTCCTTAATGGACTCTTCACTGGGATGCTCCTTCTCTCCATTGTTTGGAGTTTTCTTCTAAACATCTTCTGCAAACGTTGGGCTTCTTCTAAATATTTTTCTTTTGCTCCTAAATATTTTCCGCAAACCCAAACTTGCCAATACTCGCCCGCTGTGTAGGTTGTGGCTTTGTTTCCACCTGAGTAAGCATCTAGGCTCATGCCTGAAATTAATTTGGTGCCGTTGTGTTTCATTGCTGAACTCCCAGAAGGAAGCTGGTTGCAGATTAAGGACTGGGGCTAAGAGATTGTGGCTTCTGGAGAACAGCCTTGGGCTGGGGCAGATTTAACACGGCTTCTTTTTCTTACGCTTGGCTAAGGAAATAGGAGCCAGCCCCAGGACAGCCGTGGCAATGCTCAAATTGCCGTTTCATAACTTGTTCCGTAGAAAAGCCAGGCAGCATGATCCACGGTTTAGGGTCAAAGCCATATCTTGGAAGTTACTTTTAAAAATTACAATCAGCCCAACCTATTTGCGGCCTTGACTTTTGCAGATTGATCATTTGCGGATTTGATCAATACATTCTCTCTAGGAATCTTTAGGTCCTCCAGCAAGACTCTGCTGGAATTTGACCATAGAGTTGTGCTGGAGGACCTAGAGATTCCTGGAGAAGTATTTTAAAAAATGATTTGTGTTTTTCCACTTTTACGTGTGTCTGTAATTCATAGAATCATAGAATCATAGAGTTGGAAGAGACCACAAGGGCCATCCAGTCCAACCCCATTCTGCCATGCAGGAACTCTCCATCAAAGCATCCCCGACAAATGGCCATCCAGCCTCTGCTTAAAGGCCTCTAAGGAAGGAAGGAAGGAATTCTTTCCAGTTACTCATTGTAGTGCTTGAAGAAATTAATTTGGTGCCATTATATATCATTGCTGGTTGTGTCGCAACATTTTGCAGATGGAAACTGGGACGCTTGTGGCCAAGCAACATCAGAGTGTAGCCGAGATGGCAATGAGAGAGAATACACTAGCAAAGAAAGGCTGCAGTGGTTTGCTTTTGCCAGAGCCTACAGGGAAGGACAAGACTCTGCCCTTCCCAGCGAATGGAGAGCAAACTACTTTTGCGCTTTGAACTCGGTTTGCCGCGATTGAAAGTAAGTTGATGACAAAGTTGCGGGGCTGAAAAAGCGGGATGACAGCGGATTAGTCAGGAGCGTCCCTGCCAGATCAGGACCTTTGGGGGATATGAAAAGGTGACCAGTGCTGCCTCTTTTAGATTTTCCTTCTTACCGATTGCTGTCATTTTTTTGTGGTGTGGGCTGCCGGGATTTCTCCTGGGCGTTTTCCAAAAATGTGTTGAAATGATCTCGATCTGAAATTGTGTGGTGCCATTGAAACGTGCATTGCTATAGCGAGGGGATGGTTAATGGGAAGAACTGACAGATGTTCACAAAATTTAAGACCTTTGGATTTCAGTTCATACAGCAATTTATTGCTCCTTCATTAAAGATCAGCTGCCATCCTTATTTATGCCCTCCATAAACATTCTGGACTTGGCGATCTTTCCCTCGGTGCGTGTAGCTTGGCACACTTTACAGCCCCGGCCGTTGTAAAATAAGTAATGGAACCGTTAAAATGTAAAAAATGAAAAATGCCTTTTTCGTTTTTCATCCATTTGTTGGGACTGTTGTGTAAGGATGGGACACTTTTGTGGGCAAGGATGCCTGGTTCCTGGTTTAGGAAAGGCCTGGAAGATGTTCAGAAACCTTGCAATGAGTCTAATCAAAACTCTTTCAATACATTCCTTCCGTCCATCCAACATTTTTGACCAAGTCGTCTCCAATCGTGGTTTGTACATTGTTACTCCTTTGGATGAGGTGTTAACAAAACTTTAGAAGATCAGATCTTTCCTAAGTACCTTCTCACAGACCATGAGCATACAACTGTTTCGTTCCAACTTACCTTTGGTTATGTTGGGTTGGGTTGATGGATATTGTTTTCTTAGATAGGAGAAGGCTCTCTTTCTGGTCACCATCTGCCCTGCCTTAGAAGGTGGATGCTCCAGAAGGCCAGCCCCTGAAAATGGATGTTCATGGGCAAGTTGGCCCTGGAACAAGAGGGATGCCATGAGCTACTACTCCGTAACCAACAGTACTTTGAATCATGCTCATAAGTAGACTGAAAGACAGTGGAGTTAACTTCCATACCAGGGTGAGATGTTCCTATTGATCAGTCTCAATTTCAAGGCCCTGATAACCATGATTTGAATAGACCCCGAAGTTTCTGAACCGTCCGTTCAAGAATCAAAGCTTGTTGACACTGAACTATCAGAAAGCAAAGATGTCACTATCTCAGCCACCCATATGGTCCATTTTGAATTTTGGAATATTTCAGGTTTTGGAATTCTGGATAAAGGAGACTCAATCTGTACAGACGTACCTCAGTTGAGAAAGTCATTGTGTCCCAGTTTGCAGAGACTCCACTGGGGCAACTGGAAGCATTTGCACCTTCATCTCGGATAGATAATTCAGCCGGAGAGTCAGGTGCCTTCCCAGTTGCCATTGGTCTTTCTGCAAAGGGGGCTCACATCAAGAATTAAAACTAAGTCATCTTACTAAAAAGCCAAACAAAAAAACACACAAAAACACCCTCAGTAGTTAAAAACAATTAAACTATCCATCATAAAAAAATGCAAAAGCCAGCGTAGTGGTTTGAGTGTAGGACTGGGACTCTGGAAATCAGGGTTCAATTCTCCACTTAGCCATGAAACCTGTGGGTGATCTTGGGCAAGTCACATCCTCTCAGCCCCAGAAAATCCCGTCATAGTTTCGTTTTAGGGTCCCCATAAATTGGAAATGACTTGAAGGCACACAATAACATCATATTAAAAACACCCTTTGTTGCAAGGTGGACATTTCAGAGCCTGGAGCAGCTGCCCAGAAGACCCTTCCCACCAGATAGACCTTTGTGAGAGTCATGAGAACGAAAGATACCACATTTCCAAAGCTCTCAAATCCTGGCCAGATGGACTCCAGCAAATAAAAGTGAGCATCTGCCTGGCTGTGGACATCTTGGGGGGGGGGGGGCAATGTTTAAATGATCCATGCCCTCTTCTAGGAAAAGTCCCACGTTTTCAACCCCTGGATGTCTTCAGCCGGTCCATGTGGCTTGAACTGAACAGGTCCAATATTTCTAAGCTGAGCTATTCCAACTGGCCTTTGCAAACTGATTTACGTGCCATATTTCTCTTTCTCTCTGTGTGTGTGGTGTTCTCCCCGTGGTGCACTTTCCTTTGCTTTTAAACCAGTGTTTTCAGTGGTTTTAATCCCATACACACTTTGGTACTTTCTAAACCTTAACTTCTGGCATGTCTTTAGCTACTCCTGGTTTTCCTTGTATTTCTCCCTTATCTTTTAAGCTGCTTTCATTCCCCATTTCTCAGAAGATTCAGAGAAAGAGAGAAAGCGCTTCCCTTTTAATTCAGAGAAATGTGTGTTTTGGCTAGCAAGCCCTGGGCAGATGCGGTCTGTCCACAGTCCTTGACAAATAGGGGATTTATCGGTCGATGGCTTAATTCAGTAAACAACGGGGATTGCACCCAAACCCAGCGGTTTCCTAGAGGTATAGGATTTCACTAAACAAATCGAGATCCATCTCCTTCGATCAAAATGAATGGGTCTCCCATCAATGCAAAAGTCCTGCAGTGCATATTTTGGGCCCAACCTTGTGCAGGATGACCAGCTATCCTCCTTTTCCAGGACCTGTCCTACATTTCGACCTTCTGCCCAGGAGGAATTCCAAAGGGTCCTCCAGGGTGTTCAGACATCCTCCTTTTCCAGGACCTGCCCTACATTTCAGCCTCCAGCTGAGGAGGAATTTGAATAGGTCCTCCATTTTGAGCATCCCTGAGAAGCATGAATTTATATTTATGTGAGTGCTTTTAGCTTTTAGTTGGTAATGTCCTCCATTTCTCCTGACTGTCCTACTTTATAATAATAATAATAATTATTATTATTTATTTATTTATTTATATCCCATCTCTCCAATGAAATCAATTTTAACAAATTGATCTTGGCATGAAGACATTTAGCAGGTTAAAACATGGAGTGGTGTGTGTATATACACACAAACACACACACTGTTCAAGGCACAAGGGAAATTTTAACCACTTACAAGCGAAAATGTTGAAGAATTGCAACCAGATAGATAGATAGATAGATAGATGTAAAGACAGAGTGCCAGTGTTGAACTGCTCTCCTTTTTCCTTTCCTCCTCCTTCTTTCCATCTTATTTTTGCCTCTGAGCCAAATTTTCTGTTGTCCAGAGCCTGCATGGTGTAATGGTTTGAGTCTTGGGCAATGACTCTGGAGACCAGGGTTCGAATTCCCACTCGGCCATGGAATCCCATTGAGTGAACTTGGTCAAGTCACACTCTCTCAGCCTCAGAGGAAGACAAAAGCAAGCCCCCTCTAACCATTTCTGGCAAGAAAACCCTGCGATATTTTTGCCTTAGTGTTTGGTGTCTGCAGATCAGACACCAGATGCAGGATTAGCAAATGGTTGCATTGTCTCTGTTTATTCCAGATGTTCAGTTTTGGAGTTTTTTGAGGCTGCTTTAGCCTGAGTTATGTATCAGCTGAATTGCAAAATTAGAACTGATCACTGGGATAGTTTTTTAAAATTCCTTCTATGTTCCCAAGTGTGAAACATTCCTTTTTTAGTTTTCCCCCTCCTTGCAGATTCCAACTGAGTCGGACAAAAGCTAGCCAGGTGGCTCTCTCCGCAAGCGAAAGACCATTTTTAATTTTTCCCGTCCTTAAAAATATTCTTTCTGTTAATACAAGTGATGAGCAGAGAGTGTTAGGTAGACTTGCTAGGTTACAAGGAGAGTTGATCCAAAAGCAAACAGAGTTTTCATTAGATTCTTCTCCTAATTGCCTTTTTATTTGGTGAGAAAAGGGCACCGGGAGATATTAATTAGAAACTCCAGGCCATTCGTGGCCAGCCGTCTCCCTTTAAACTCTGGGGGCCCTGGTCCTGAAAGTATAGGAATTCTCTCCTCTTCTTGAAAATTGGTGCAAAGCAACAGATTTTGCACTTCTGTGTTGTCCCTGATGAAGGAGGAGTCCAGCAAAGAAGGTAGCACTAGCAAAAGGTTTTCTTAAAATGCACATTTCCTATCAACGACAGTTTCCCAAGGCATTTGTGAGTCCTTGGGAAAGAGGACGATGTTCCTCGTCCACCATCCAAACATCTCTAAATAAGTGAAATGATAAGCTAGGGCTTGAAGGACTGGGGTTTTCTTGGCCACGTTTCTCCAGAGGACATTTGCCATTGCCTTCTCTGAGGCTGAAAGAGTGTGACTTCAGGTTCCTCTGTGGGTTTCCATAGCTGGGATTCGAACCCTGGTCTCCTGGAGTCCTAGTACAACCTCAACAACTGCACCATATTGTTATGAGGACACTTTGGGTTGACTCCATTTTATGATGGCCCTATTGTAGGGTTTTGTTGGACAGATTTCTGACTTGCCCAAGGTCCCTCGGTGGGTTCCTATAGCTAAACAGGGATTCGAACCCTGGGTCTCCTGGAGTCCTAGTCCAACCCTCAACAGCTACACCATACTGTTATGAGGACACTTTAGGTTGACTCCATTTTATGATGGCCCTATTGTAGGGTTTTCCGAAGAGGTTTGCCATTGGCTTCTTCTGAGTGTGAGAAAGTATAACTTGCCCAAAGGCACATAGTGGTTCTCCATAGCTGAGCAGGGATTCGAACCCTGGCCTCCCAGTGCCTTAATACAACCCTCAACCACTACATTATACTATTGTATTGTCAGGTTGGCTCTGACTTATGGTAACCCTATCCTAGGGTTTTCTTGAACAGATGTCTTCAGAGGAGGTTTGCCATTGCCTTCTTCTGAGTCGGAAAAGTTATGACTTGCCAAAGATTACATCCTGGGTTGCCACAACCGAATGGGGATTTGAACCCTGGCCTCCTGAAATCCCAGTCCAATGCACACTACATGCTCTCTTTTAAGTTAACTCTCTGGCTGCTGACCTGTTTCTTAGCCGCAGAGGTGTGTATTCCCTTCTTCCTTCGGCAGTGACCAAAGCCTTTCCTCGGGCGTTTGCTAGGGCTCTCAAGCCCTCCATCCAATAGCCATTCTGTGGCTGGCGGAGAGCGGAGGGTGAGGATCCCAAAAGTATCTGGCTGCATCTTTATTGCTTGACATGAAGCAATTGCATCAGTCACTGAGACCTTTGGAGAGCTCCATTGGATCTCAGTGTCGATGGAATCGTTTTGCTTCTGGCAATTGGGAGATAGCCAGGCACTTCTGGGATCTGCCTTATCAGGAGTGTGAAATTCCCTGAATTTTGCTCTCTGCTAACCCCAACAATGCGCTGCTGGCTACCTGTCTGCTTTATGCACACCGAAAAAAAGGATGCACCTTGCAAAGAACCAGGAATAAATCCTGCAAAGAGAAGCACATTCTCTGTGAATGCAATCGTTCCCTTCCTGTCCAACTTGCATCCTTTGCCTAATTTAGTCCAATGTCAACACTTGGTGTTTCGTGGCGTTTCAAAATGTGGGACGAGGGTCAGGGTCACAACGGAGAGGCTGGCAAAGTCTGCTGGTATAAATCAGTAACGCATCGGGGGCAGCGTGGGGTGATGCAATCCCACGGCATTTACGGAGGGTAGGATATGGGACGTTCCTTTGAACCCCTGGCCCTAAGCCGTTTGGATATGGGACATTCAACCTGTACTAGGACTTTAAAATCCTGCCTCGTTTCCCCGTTTCCTTTAGTGCCGAAACACAAAAACTGCATTTCCCCTCCTGCGAGAAGAATCTCATTTCATAGCTCAGAAGGAAATAATAATGTGCATGTAATGTATTTCTGGCGTCGCTTTCAAGTGTGATATGAGAACAGTGGTGTAGCTGCCTTAACAATTTCAGGTGGTCAGCAGCATGAGGAAAATCCCTTGGGAGGAAGAAGAAGACAAAACACACACTGGAGTTCTGCAAAATTCAGGTCAACCACAGTAAATTATCTGTGCAATTCTATGTGTATGTGTGTGTGTGAGAGTATAAGTAAAAGAAAGAGAGGGGTGGAAATCAAGCGGCCCTACGCATTTTGCTGGATTGCACCTCCCAGCATCCCCTACCCAACATAGATGATGATGGGAGTTGTAGTTCACCAAGCTGCAAAGCGGTATCATTCATACTCCTGGTATATTCGTATTGCCAGTCTGAAGACAGGAGAGGCCTTCCGAGCCTTTAATGGTTGTGTAGAAGAGGTTTCAGCAGCTGCCGCTTGTTACCTGGTTGTGTCAAGCAAGACCTTCCAAAAGTCCCTCGTCTACACAACTATTAAAAGAATAGGAGTACCCTCCAGTTTTCATTCTGGCAACTGTACCCAGAGAGAGAGAGAAAAAGCCGTGGAAAGACATTTCCTTCCTCCTCTTTATATCTGCAGCAAAAACTGCACATTTTGTGGAAAGCCGCTGGGCTTTTTTCTTTTGCACAGAAACCTTACTTGATCTTCCCATGATGTCAAAGGGAAACCACCCTATCTCTCCCCACCTCTGTTGCAAACGTGTTGGTGATGCCACACTAAAAAATATTATTTTTCCTTTTGCCTGCATCACTTGAAAAGGAAATAACAGAGAATAAGTTTACCCCCAAAAAATTTCTGTTGCTTCTTTATCTGTACTGCCTTTTGCTTTACAATTCCCAGTTATTAGCAGCTGTGATTCTCTGCAATTTCCAGCTTTTTTTAAATGCAAGCATAGGGTGGTTATTCAGTCATTTGCCATTACCTTGGCTGCCATTTCTTATGCGGACAGAAAGGCAAGAAATCATTTGCTCCAGCCAAACAGGCAGGGTTTCTGTATTGAACGATTGCCCCAATACACACATGTAAGGCAGAAACAGCTCAGTTTGATCTCCAAAATGACTTGCCGGAGGCAAGGCTTGAAATATCCCAGTCATTGGATGGCGTTGAGGATAAATAGCTGACGCTTGGTGGTAAGTTCAGATTTTAGGCATGTCCTGACCCTCTGAGCTGTCCTTAGCTCTGGTCTCAAGAGTCTTGGTCCCTCATCCTGTTTCATCAATGACTTGTCCATCCAGACGAAGGATGGCGTGGTTCCTGCAGCCATTTTGCCAGGTGCCAAGGAAGGCGGACTTTTGCCAGGTGCCAAGTTCCCATTTCGGAAGCTAAGCAGGGTCAGACCCAGATGGTATTTGGATGGAAGACCACCAGGAGGGAAGGCCAAGTCCGGGGAGAAAGGACCCCTGCTTGAAACCCTGAGTAGTTATGGCCAAAATTGTAGACCTGGTATGGCAAACCTTTGGCTCTGACTTCTCTATTTTTTTCCACTGTGACTCCGACTCTGTCCTTAATACATGGCAACTGTGCACGAACAGGTAAATAACAAATTTATTGCAGTAAAACGGTAGCACAAGGCGTGCCATCGCCATTTCAGGAATCGTCAGGCTGCTTAGAGTGATAGAACAGAAACTGTATTTATTGGATTAACATTTATGAACAAGAAAACTTTCCTGAATTCTCGTGAATATCATCCAAATCTTTCGTTGGGTGGCCTCTCTGGCTACTGTTGGGAAATGGCTTTCATTCTGGCCCAGCAAGAGGACCTCCCTGGAACGGGTTAAAAGCTATGCCTGTTTTGAAGAGGAAAGTCTCCCTTGGATGGCAGTTAGTTAGCATCCCTTGTTAAAATGCTCTTGGAACACATTGTTTTCATATTCTGGGGTCAAGCGACATTTTGGTCCTGAGAAATAATAAGCATTTAGTCATGTTGGACTGAGCTGTGTTGCCGATAGAGGAGGGGTTACGCATATGGCGAACCCAAATTCAGGTCTGTGATGAGCCACAAAACTCTCATGAGGAAGTAGATGTCACTTTGTGTGTGTGTGTACTTGTTCCTCCTTATTCACTAGGGTTAGGGGCACGAGACCCCCATGAATATGGAAAAAATGCAAATAACACCATGTATTTACTGGAGAGGACACCTCTCTAGGAATCTCTAGGTCCTCCAGTGCAACTCTGTGGTCAACGTCCGACAGACACTGACCATAGAACTGCGCTGGAGGAGCTACAAAGGCCTTGTAGAGTGTCCTCTCTAGGAATATCTATGTCTTTCAGGGCAACCTTTAGTTAAAGTTGACCATAGAGTTGCACTGGAGGACCTAGATATTCCTAGAGAAAATATATTAATCAAATCCTTGAATAATCAAATCTGCGAATATCAAAGCCACAAATATGTGTGTGTGTGTGTGTGTGTGTGTGTGTATGTGTATATATATATATATATATATATGAGATTGATTTTGGCTTCTGCTGGATTTTATTTCCAAGTTGTGCACTAAGGTTTCTGTTTTTGTGTCTGCTTTTTTGAGCCTGGCAGGATAAAAATTAAATTTAGCCAACCAACGAAGGGCTGGATGGAGAAACCGTAGGTGTGATTTTGCAGCTCATTGCATTCTTCCATTTAACATTTGTAGGGGGGAAAGGAGAAAATCATGTTGGAGCTGGTGTTTTCAGTAGCAACGAAACCTCCTCTTTTGCAAGATCCCCATTTAACCTCACAAAAGCAATCCTCGACAGAACTAAGTACAAAGAACCCGGTGAAGCTCATGACAGGAGCATTGTGTCAGATGCATTGTGCAGAAATAGATATGTAAAAAAGTATTTGGGGCCATAGCCCTTCAAGGTTACTTAGGACCATGTAGTATTAAAAAAAAAATACTTGCAATTTTTCTTTCAGCCAGAAACCCTGGCCGAAAAATGGCCAGCTGCTACGATTTTGTTTTAAAACTTGTGAAAATTTCATTTCCAAAAATAAAAGCTCTTCGCAAAGAAAACTGTGTCCTTTGTACAAAAGCTATGTATTTTGTGCAGTAAACAGCTCTGCTTTGTGCAAAAGGCACCGCTTCGTTCCAATAATGTTTTAGGTTTTTTGCCATTTTCTCGTGCAAAGGGGTTTTTCACCAAAAGGTTCCCGAATTGTGAAAAATCATAGGAAAATGCACAAAAAACCTGAATGGGGAGATAACCTTGTAACCCCCTCTGAAGAAACTTCTCAAGGAAACCCTATGACAGGTTCACCTTCGGGTCTCCATAACTTGGAAACGACTTGGAGGCACGCAACTCCAATATATATATATATATATATATATGGTGAACCTATCATGGCAAGTATCTTCCAAGGGGGTCTGCTATTGCCAACCTTTGGGGCTGAGAGAGTGCGGGTTGCCTAAAGACACCCAATGGGTTTTTACGCTCAAGCAGGGAATTGAATCCTGATCTCCGGAGTTGTAGCCCAACACTCAAATCTCCTACATCATGCTGGCTCTCATATATATAGATATATATATACACATACATACATGCATGCATACATACAATTCCTTTTCCCCTCCCAGAAATGATCAAGACAACAATAATGAGGTTATAGCAAGCGACTTTGTCCCATAACCTTCCCGCTCTCCAAACTCCTTACTCCCGCAAGGCTCCTCCGTCGGGTGAGTAATGACCGGCTGTCACTCAGCGCAGCCTGGTTTCGTGATTGACTTTCATGAGTAAGGGCTGAATGGTTTTAACCTATATGCAAATTCCCTTCTTGTTCCTTTGGAGAATAGCCCTGTTGCCTGAAGGACATCCAGTTCCCGCTCAGAGGTAATTATGGAATTAAGAGCATTTAATTGTAACTAAAGATTTTTCCCCCCCAGCAAAGTATTATATATACACAGTCGGAATTGGGAATTTGCTTCTCTGGCTATTCAAGGGTTGGTGTGTACTCGCTTTGCAAGCGACCACAATCGTTAAAGTGATGGGAAATCTCTATTGAATGATCCAGAAGGCAGTAGGAAAAGCTTCAGGTGGACTAAGTCCATCAACAAGGTCGCGGCTGGGTTTGCAAGACCGGTCCAGGGCTGTGGATAACATGGGGTACATCGACACTGTAGAAAGAATACAGTTTGGACAAGACTTGAGGACTGTAGCTCCAATATACGGGACTCTGGGATTTGTAGTTTCACAAGGTCTGGAGCCTTCTCCTCCAAAGAATGTCGGTGCCTTGCAAAACTGCAAATCCTAGGATTTCTATGGGATGGAGCCATGGCACCTAAAACATCTGTATGGATCCAACCATCCACAGCTTGGAAATATTTTAAAGAATGTATAAAATGGTGCAACAGTTTGAGCGTTGGACTACGACTCTGTAGATAAGGGTTCGATTCCCAGTCTGACCATGAAACCCACTGGGAAGCCTTGGGCAGATCCCATTCTCTCCGCCTCCGAGGAAGGCAATGGCAATGGCAATGGCTGTCTTGGAAGTCCCTCCTTCACAAAGCCTCCGTAGACAAAACCAGCTTGAGAGCAAATTAGGACAGAAATAAACGATCCATAGGGAACAGCTTTCCTGTTTTGTTTCATTTTTGTAAAAGAGGGGAAGCTTGAATCCAGATGCTGCTGACTTTTGTAGCTTTGATTTCCCTCCTCTTGCACTGAAGGTAGCCTTTTTTTCCCCGGACGATGGCTGCTTTTCCATCAATTAACACTGAATCGAGGGAAGCCTTTCCAGACAAGGAGCTCTAAAATTAGACTTGAAGGCAGCTGTGTTTGGATGCGTTGGGGAGGCCTCTGTGAAAAGGTTTCCTCCAAGCTTTGGCACGCTGCTTTTTCTGGAGGATGTCGGAGGCGGGGAGGATGGAAATGGCTGTTTCCATGCAGATAGCTCCAGCCAGTGATTGCTTCTGATCTTGAGCAGAGAGTTGAGAGGATGCCGCTACAGCTTTGTGGATTTCCCTGCTGCAGGGTGCAGAAGTCATTAGCACTGAAAGTGGCTACAAAATGAAGCAAAAGTTCACCCCAGATCCTTTCTTTCCCCTCTGCAGACCTTCCCAAAATGCCAACTAGAATTTGTGTCTCTTCCGGTTGCCATTTTGAGAGGGACTGCAGAGGGAAATGGAGGGATCTTCTCCAAATGGCAACAGAAAGTGGTGGCATGCCTCTTTCTGTCCACATTTTTGAGACGTTCTGGAGGGAAGACAAGGTTCAATGGGACATTATCTTTTTGCCTGTTTTCTTGCATTTGGGGTTTTCTGAGTAAGTTACCTGCTTTGCTCTTTTGGGGAACTGACAGTGCACTTTTGTGGCCAGAAAATGGGAGTAGACCACGCTTTGCCGCCCGTGCTGTAAATGGCCAATGGAAGAAGCTTTGCTGTGCTCTTGTGCTTGTTTTCTGACCACTCCAAAGCAAGGAGGGAGGAAAACACCCACAACCTCTGCCTTCACTGCCCAACAAAGAGACTAGGATGACATAAAAAGTTAATCTGACCTCATCATAACGACATTCCGGGAATAATGCTGCAATATTTGACCACAGTCACTCCGTGGGTAGTCAGCTGGCCTCCCAAGCTGGTCATTCCGCACTGTTTGACCGGTCAGTTGACTGGTGTGCCAATCCAAGCTGCAAAACCCATGTTAAGGGTCAGGTGGAATTGTGTTGTGAGCCAGATGTGGGCCATGGGTTGCTTGCTCTTCCGTCCTTGGCGTTCCCGTCTTCTGGACCAGGAGATGCCTCTAATGCAATGAGAAATCCCCGGGGGACTCTGTGCTTTCCATCTCATCTAGCCTGCCTACGGAAGCAAGATCTTACTCTCTCCTGTCATGCCAGAACTCCTCGTTTCAATAGTGTTTTCTCCACAGGGCAAGAAGCATTTTTGTACTTTTATACAAAATAAGTGTAGAAAATATATACGTTTTTGTATGCATGTATTTGTTTTCTGTATATATATGTAGGGGGGGAGATTGAGAGAGAAAAGAAGGGTATTTTGGTTTGTCCCATAGGGATGGGTGACTCAACAGGGATTGGGGGAATTGGTCTTAGCCCCAATATGAGGTTCCATATATAGTTGTCCCTCCGTGTGTGCAGACTTCGCATCTGCGTCCTTCTCTTAATCACGAGGGGCAAATGGAGGGACATAGGAGTTTGTCACACACCTTGCCTTCCGCGATGCTCTCCATTGCCCAAACGTCACTGATCTGCGATGGAAGCCTCCTGATGGAATTGCGCATGGCGCTATGCTTCCAAAACACACAACAAGCAGATCTAGGCATGAGTAAATCACTAAGAAGATACTAGCGTTTATTGTATCAAGGCCTCATTCCCACTTACAAATAAATCGTTTTGCAATCCGAATCCATGGATCGGTTTGTCAGCAGAGCGTGGTTCACACTACATTTGCTCCGATCACATTTTCTTGCTGCAAAATAAAATAAAATAACCCACTTGTGGTTCGCATTGATAAATGAATCGATTCAAAATGGACCCGCTCCAGCTGGCCAAAGGGCAAATTTAAATTGATTCCGATCTGCATCTGGTTCACACTTGCATGGAATCGATTTATCAAAAAAGACACGGAAAAAATTGGCATCAAAAAGACGCGGGTTAAATGGGTGTAGCGCATGGGGCCCCCTCTTGCGACTTGGTTCAAGTGCAAACCAGTGTCATTTAAACCGGTTCAAACTGGTTTGCGATCCGGTTTCAAAGGTAGCGGGAATGAGTTCCAAGTCACCTTTTCTATTAGAGGAAGAGAAAGTGTGCAAGTTTCCTCTCCATCCATCCCTGTTAGCAATGCCGCGATCAAAGTTGGGGCGACCGGAGCCTGGGAATAATTTCCCACAAGATGCAATCTCTGGCCCTGGAATGGGATCAATGTCGCAGAGTTATTGGGTGGTACCTGATCCAGGTTGCTTGCTTCATGGCCCAGTTATCATGGTGCAACTGGGTGGGGAAATAATGCCATGCTCAGAGGTACATAAACTGTGCTCGCCGTAACTGATAAAGTGGCTAGTTTGCAGCGTGTTTTGCCCGGAGGGCTTGAGCTGGTAATGGCACGTAAACGTCTTGTAAAATGCAAATAGACGTGGTCTTGGCAGAGTCTTGGCTTCAGACTTAAGGAATGAGTACTGCTTACTGAATGTCTTTGGGTCAGTGGTTGCAAATGGTTGCAAGGGACCACAATTATTAAAGTGATGGGAAATCTCTATTGAATGATCCGGAAGGCAGTAGGAAAAGCTTCAGGTGGACTACGTCCATCAATAAGGTCATTGCTGGGTTTGCAAGACCGGTCCAGGGCTGTGGATAACATGGGGTACATCTACACTGGAGAAATAACACAGTTTTGTCAAGACTTGAGGACTGTAGCTCCAAACCCCTCCTATTTTCACATTTGTTTGCAAGAACAAATAATTTCTAACATTTCCTCCCTGCTGGATGAGATTGTGAGGAGTGTTGCACGTTTTCCAAAGGATTATTCAATTTCCCCGGAAATATTTGTTTGCACAAAAAACCCTTTGCACAAAATGGTCTTTTTTTGCATTGGTTCCCCACAAAATAAAACAAATTACATTTTTTTTTTAAATGGAGGTTGTCCATTTTCCCAATAAAGTGTCAAAATATCTTTCCCCATCTCATCAATGAGAAGAATATTTGTATTCCTTAGGTCCATAATAATAGGATGAATTAGGGAAATCCCATAACATGGGTTGTGAGATCAAGAAATGCTCAGAAATGTATTCCTGTAGCTCTGTCATTGTTAGTTCTATCCCACTTTTGTCCCAAATGGAGACTGAATTTGGATCAAACTATTAACAGCATTAAAACTTGGAAAGATGAAATATTATTAAAACTTAAAAAGCAATTAAAACAGTTAAATGTAAAACAATATAGCCCATTCTTTTAAACCTCCCTGTTTTAAAAGCTTGTCTGGGGCTGCATTTCCACTTACAAATAAATCGCTTTGTGATCCAAATTGATGGACCGGTTTGGCAGCGGAGCGTGGTTCCCGCTACATTTGCCCCGATCGCATTTTCTTGCTGCAAAATAAAATAAAATAACACACTTGTGGTTCACATTGATTAATGAATTGATCAAAATGGATCCACTCCAGCCAGCCAAATTTAAGTCGATTCCGATCTGCATCTGGTTCACACTTGTGCGGAACTGATTTATCCAAAAAGATGCGGAAAAAATCAGTGTCAAAAAGACGTGGGTTAAATGGGTCTAGTCCATGGCCCCCCTCTCCAAATCAGTTCAAGTGTGAAACAGGGTCATTTAAACCAGTTCAAACCAATTTGCGATCCGGTTTAAAAGGTAGTGGGAATGAGACCTGGATAAAAGGTTTTGTTTTTTTTCCTGGCGACAGAAATCCAACTCGTAGGGGGCCATTTTGGTTTCTCTGGGAAGGGGTTCCAAAGTGTGCTGTCAACCATTGAGAAGCCCCTCTCTCCAGTCCCCACCAACCATGATGGTTGTGATGATGGTGGTGGGACTGGGAGAAGGTCCACTGCTGATGGTAGCACCGTCTTCCAAATAGCTTGGACCTGAACCATAGAGCTTTTCCATCTGAAATGGCGTGGGCACAAATTTCCATCCATTTCCATCTCTTGCATGGTTCATAAAGCCTCTTCTACTTCCAACAGTGTTAGCAGAAGCGGCAATGTTAAAACTTCTCTTCTTCTTCCCTTCTTCCTCCTCCTCCTCCTTTCCTGGATTTCTTCTACCTAGATACCATTTCACACATGAGGCAGATTTCTTCCAATGAGTTTGCGTGGCATAATAAACTGAGGCAGATAATCCTGATACACCGAGGAGTGTGTCATATCTATGACAGCAACTGCAAACCTGCTCTTGCAACCCTTGTGATTTGCTGTTGCAACCCTTGTGATTTATTGTTGATGCTTCCAAACTAGAATGGGCTGATTAACTCAACAGCCGAATGGTGCGTCACAGGTACGTTGGCAAATTCCCATTCATTTAATGGTTCTCCTTTAGTTGGAGCTAAAGGTAGGCTTCTGGGCACAGTATTATGCTTGTGGCCCAACGTTTCTATGGTTCCAAGTACTTTGGATTGGATTGTAATAACAATACAATACAATTCTCATATCCATGGTACTGGTACCCACAGTTTCACTTACTCATGTCTGAAAAACATGGTCTCTCTAGGCTGGAAATACAGGGTTTGCTATTATGCACCATCTTCATTATCTGGGAACATATCCACCATGGACACAGGAGTCATACCGTGCTTCTGTTGGGCTCCATTCTTTTTATAATGACCGTTTCCCATCTTTTCTTTGATTTGGGCAGAATCTGGAGGAAATCGCATTAAAAAAATTCCATTTATTGAAAAGCCATGCTGACCTTGCAGTCTATTTCCCAAGGGCCTTTCCTTCCCGGTCAGATTTAATGGTGTCGATTTGGAGTACTTTTAATTTTTCTGTTTATGCAAGAAGTCGCTCTGTCTGCTAGGAATAACATTTTTTTTTCTCCCTTGCTTTGCTAGCTCCGTCGCAGTCTGCCTGACCTCTGTCTAGCCATTTCGTAGCACAGAAATAGCACCGTTCCCAATCGGTGACCTGGCTTTAATGGCAGACTCCCAGCCTGCATCTTGTTAACTGCTCTTGCTGGGACTGACTTTTTGCATTTTTTAAAAAGTGACTTTTCTTTTTTCTTTTTTTGCTAGAAACATCCAGTTAAAAGCCGGAAGATTACCAAAAAGTAGCAAGAGAGGGAGTTGCGGTTGCACAAAGGGAGGATAGGAGATGGAAGTGATTGCAAGAGAGAGAAAGAGTTGTTGTTTCTGTTGCTGTTTTTAACAGACTCGACTCATGGTGACTCTGTGGATGAGACATCTCCAATAAATATAACATAATATAATGTAATATAATAGTTGTTGTCAACAGGGAGTATTGAAGATGTCTCATCCACAGGGCAGATTGACTCGAAGGCAGTTAACAGCAAGAGTTGTTGTTGTGTGCTTTCAAGTAATTTGTGGCAACCCTAAGGCAAGCCTGTCTCAGGGTTTTCAAAGGAGTGTTTTCCAGTGCCTCCATATGAGGCTGAGAGAGTGTGACTTGAATCAAACCCTGGTCTCCAGAGTCATAATCCAGCACTTGAACCACTTTGCCAAAACGTACAAACTGTCGACATGAAAATACAATTAACATTATTAAAAGAATATAAACTGTACACTTAACGAAGGATAAAAAGCCCTGAAGACAGGTATTTGGACAAGAGGGTCTTTCACCTGAAGGTGAGAGAAATACGTTCCTGGGGTGGGGAGATCCCCAGACTGGTTTTACTGGTTTCCAATAGAAATGGAAGACATCGCTGCAGCCGAGGCTGGGAAGGCAGCGTTGGCTCCGTGGAATCAACCAGGTGGTGAAATCCGGCTGCTTCTCACCTGTTCAAAGGCGCAAAGCCGTGGGCGGAGGAGGCCTGGGATTTTGGGAGAGGCAACCAATTGGCTCGCTGTCAGAGATTTGGAGAGCCGGGTGTTTAAAGATATTGATGCACTACCACGTTGAGTGCGGAGGCTGAGATTTGGCAGGGAGCTTCTGGGCTCCAAACCAGCCCAGCAAGGAGTGGATGCAGCTGAGATGACAGCGTTCCTGTTCAGCGGTCTCATGACCCATTCCAACATTTGGATCTTGGGTGAATCAAATGGCCACATCAAGGAAAGCAAAAGTGGCTGGTGGTAAAGAAGGACATGTGGCACAAAAGAGTGCCCCTCAAGGGCAGGATTGATGAAAGTGTGGGACACATGGCCCTTGAATCCCCTTATCAGTCCCCCAAAGGGTGCCCTCCACTTTCTCAGGTATGGTTTTTGGTGGTTTTCAAGTGGAATAGAAGCCTAGAGTTGGAAGGTCCATCAAATTCTATTCTATTCTAAATCCAACCCCTACTCAGTGCAGAAGAAACCCTTGCTAAGGATCCTCAGCTGCTGGTTGCTGCTCCTTCTCCATTTGGAGACAACCCAAGAAAGAGACCCCATCACTTCTCGAAATCAGAAGCTCCCTTGCAAAGAGCTCTTATCGTTCCTTCTTATGTTCAACTTGAGACCATGAGCCCTGGTCTTGGACCTCCACCTGCCCTGTTCCCTCCCAACATAAACATTTGTGGGGCTCGGGGAGGATTTTGGAGGGGCCTGACTTTCCTCCCTTCTAGAGAAGCCCTCCTAAGTCTAGAATAAGAGCCAGGCTTCCCTTGTGTTTGTGTTCTGCCAGTTGTAATTTGTTATTTAGAGTCACTGCTGGACAAATGCAAGCGGAGGGAGGTAGCCAACCCATTTCTCTTGGCTTTGAACTGGGAAATAAACTCTGGAGATACAGAGAAGCTTGCCTGAGATCGCTTGGAAGCCAAGCCACTCCCAGAGCGGTGGATTTTGCAAGTTTGCAGCCACATCTGCAAGGCTTGGAAAGGGCTCCTGGCCAAGTGGCTTTTTGACCATGGAGATGGGGGTCTCCCACCGTGAGTCCCACCATGAGAGTTATTTGGAGGGTGGCCTCTTCCTTTCCTAACTCACCTGCCACCTGGAAAAACTCACTCTTGGGGTGTGAATATTTTCTGCCTTCCTTGTGAGAGCCCTTGAGTATTGTGCAGGATACCGTAAAAACAACAGTTGCCCCAAGCTAAGTGCAGTCAGTAAGTTGTGCAAGATAAATGCATCATGTGAGTTATTTACTCCTATGCATAAATAGCTGCATATGATATTAAAATAGCCTGTCTGATTACAGAGAGTAGGCTATGGCAATGATTCCCAGACTGGCCTTCCAGGTGTTTTGGACTTCAGCTCCCAGGCCATTGGCCAAGAGGGCTGAGGCTTCTGGGAGCTGGGGTCCAAAATACCTGGAGGACCAGAGTCACTGAGTTATGCCAACTACTTGTTTCCCAGCCAATTGTTTCCTGCGGTTGTTTTTATTGGGTTTTCACTACTCATACATGATGTTAACCCCTTTTCACACACTTTGCATTTCTGAAACGGAAAACAAATAAGAAGCTCTGAAAGGGATAGGAAGGGTGGCTATGGCAGTGATGTATCCAAGTCTTTTACTCCAAGTCTCATGTCAGATCTCTAGTGTCAAGTCTCAAGCTGAGTCTCAAGTCCTTGGAAGATACTTTCAAGTCGGGTCCCAAGTCAGGGAGCCAACATTTAGCAGGAAAAAGGGAGATAGGATGCATTTCTCAGAAGGGAACAGCAAATGCGTTAAGCAATGGGCTTGAGGTCTACCCAGCAGACTGTCCAAGCTTTTCAAAAGCTTTGGCCTTCCACTGCAAGCCCATTGCCTAATGCATTTGTTGTTCCTCTCCGAGAAATGCATCCCATGGTCCAGTGGCATGGTCTTGCCCGCTGCTCAAAGTGAATGATGCCAGCAAGTCAATAATAATAATAATAATAATAATAATAATAATAAAATAATAATAATAAAATTTTATTTATAGCCCGCTCCTCTGTATCCAATCAGAGCCGGTTACATCAATTAAAAAATACAATATAAAATATGCACCACCCATACCCAACCACCCGCCCCTTAAAATTGAATTAAACTAACATCAATTAAAATCATTAAAAATATACAAGTAGCAAGTCGAGTCGAGTAAACGCATCACTTATTGCCAAGTCGAGTCCAAGTCTAGTCATTGAAGCGACTCGAGTATGAATCAGTTCAGTCGAGTCTGCATCACTGAGTCATGGACCTCTTTTTGGAAACTTGGAGGACCCTTTGCTGAGTACTTGAGCTCAGATGTGGCTTTGAATTGTGCATGCGCTCATTGATTTTGTGTGTCCATTCATTGCACCACTGACCTGGAAGACATTGAGAATGCTATCCAAGCTCTTTCTCCATGGATCAAGTTCTTGGATATCTGAGGTTGCTTCAACCTGTCTGGGTTTTAGACCCACTTTGAGACTGCTTTCAATGTCAGAGGAGAAGTGGAGCATCCTCATCCATGACTCTTTTTCCAGCTGTGTAAATGTGCCCAAACAAAGGGTCCCTGTTTAACACGCAGTCATTACAATCTTGAATACTTCTATGCGCATTTAACTTGCTGCTGCTGCTAGATTTTTATTTTAAAGCTAACAGTGATTCAATTAATTAAGCTTTCATTACTCAGGGTCTGCTTAAGAGTATTGTGTTTGTCTGGCAAGGCCATTTCCTCAATTATGTGCTTCGTTTGTGTTTTTCCTCATTTTAAGTACTGTACAGTATGCAAATTCCCTTCTTAAATGTGCAGCCAATTGGTTTTTATAGAGAGAAAAACAGTTGTTTTGCAATTTCCCTATTCGAGGGGCTGGATTAACTCCGCTCTTGAACTTGTTAAGCCACACCTAATGCATGCTTTATTTTCCCAAACAAAGCCATCTGGTCTGATCCATAGTTCCCTCAGCTGGAAATCAAGGGGGGAAAAATCTTTAAAAGTGGGGTGGAAGTCATTAGAAACAGAATGTATTTGTGGGGAGGGCACTTGTTGGGAAGGAAACATTGGATGTTAATCTTGTTTATTTGCATGTATTTTGAAAAAGGCCTTTTTGTTTGTAAAGAGCTTTTCAACAGGGTAATATAGGGTCGAAGGAGTCGGGTATACCAAACCTTCAACTGCAACCTTTTTCTGCTCTTGGTCTCCAACTCGTTCATAAATGGCAAACATATATCAATGAGTAATGAGAAATTCACTGCAATAGAAAAGTAACATGAAGCATTTCATCCCTACCACATCCCTACCATACTTGATATAAGTATCAAGAATCACTGAGAATCAAGAATCGATGATTCTCAATCATTGAGAATCAAGAATCAAAAATTGAGAATCAAGAATCAATAAGAATAAGTATCAAGAATCATACTTGATTCGTTTTAATTTGTGTTTTTTAACCTGTTGTACCCGACTCCGATTGTTGCGCAGAAGAGCGGGTTATAAATAAAATATTATTATATTATTATTATTATTAAGTCAGCCCCATGTATAAGTTAAGGTCAGGTTTTGGTACCAAAATTAAGGATTTTTATATGACCTATTCATAAATTGAGGGTCAAGTTTAGGAAGACAGCCAAGAGGAGGCTTGAGAGGCAAACCTATTGACCCATGTATGAGTTGACCCAGGTTTTTTGGGTCAGTTTTTGGGCATAAACCTCTCAATTTATCGTCGAGTATATGTGGCATATTTATTTAAATATAAAGTGAGAGGTGTACCTTTGAGTCATTTGTAACTGATGGCGACCCTATCATGGGTTTTTATTAACAAGATTGGTTCAGAGGGGAGTTTGCCTTTGCCTTCCTCTGAGGCTGAGAGAGTGTGACTTGCCCAAGGTCAATTGGTCAGTTTCCACGGCCAGATGAAGATTTGAACCCTGATCTCCCAGAGTCCTAGTCCAACAAAGTGGGGTTATTTTCTGGAATACTGTGTGTGTATTTTGGGATGAGCTCCCCAGACATGGATGGAGTCAGTGGACCCTTTGGTGGTGAGTTGAAAATAAGGGGACGACAACATAGTTTTCTCAACCTGCTGCTTTATGCCGCATCTCTGAACCCACTCTTTGTCCTCCGCTGGGATCATTGGGTGAATATTACCAGGCCTAATGATTTAATAGGAGGAGAGTTGCCGTCTTCTCTCCCGTCAGAATAGCACGCTGTGAAGCAATAATATAATCCCTTCTGCAGCAGGCGAAATAGAATCACACGCGGCTAATGGTTTTTGTCTGAGCTCTTGCAAAGGCTCCTCCTGTCGGTCCGGCAAAGCTTCTCCGGGGCATGAGAGGACCGGGATTAAAAGCGATCTTGTTACTTGCGGTCTCCGTTGAGCCGTCGGCAGGGAATGGAGCCTATAGACCTGGAAGGCCGCAGCTGAAGTTAAATGAAATTAGAAAAAGATTAGGCAGGACAGGTTGTTTCCTTGGGAACTGGCGAAGGCTCTTGGAGGCCTTGCAGGCAACCAAGGTCTTCACCTTGGAGAGACCAGGTACCTCTGAAGTCACTGGGATGGAAACAACAGCCTCCCGGTTGCGAAGGTTGCCTTTCGGTTCATCTCTCCCTTTTTTGTTTTGGCATTCAGGCAGCTTGTGTTTGGTTTGTATCCAGTGGTCAACACCAGGGTCGGCTACTTGTGCGCCTTTCACCATTTAAACATCACATAGAAAAGCTTTACCTTGCCTGCTTCTTAAAACTGTAAACGATCATGGAATTGGCATTTAATTTTTTGCAAAAGTTTCTATTTTCGTCCATTTTTTTGGCTTCGCTGGACCATTGGTAAAACAAACATGGGTTGAAATTTTGCAGGGGTTGTGCAAAAGTTGTCCTTTTTGGAAGGGCACACTCAGGGCTCCTCTGTCTTTCTCACTTTTGAGTTGGTGAGTGGAGCACTAATTGTTAGAGATGACAACCTTCTCATGCCTAGACTCAGTTGACGTTTCCATATTTGCAACCCTTTTGCTTATGTGTTTTACTGTACCTACACTCTTCTTCCCTCACTTGAACCTGTATCCATTTCTCTTCTCTTTTTGCTCCTTTAGACCATGCATTTCATTAAGTGAAGCTACTATTATATGTACCATTATACGTTTTGCCTTTAAAAAAGCATATTTCGGTGTGGTTGGTTGTTGTTCAGCTTCTGCCTTGCCAGGTGATTACTCTGCTTGAGAGTTTCACTACTCTCGTTCATATTTACCAACGTTAATGAAATCTTATGCAACAGGTAACATAAGGCCCATTATGCCCATCGTGCGATTGGTTGCAGAACTATGGGAACCAGTCTTAAATTGCTGTATATTTATACGGCACTAAAATATATAATTCTCAACTAGGATTAACATATTGCCATAGAATGCAAAGATGTGCCTACTCAGTACTCAGTTTCCTGGAAGCAAGCCCATTTGATTTTAATAGGGCTTACTTTTGCACATGGAATTGCACCGTGGCTCTGTTAAAGACATTATCTGTCTATTAAAACTTTCATTTTAATTTGTAGAATGAATAAGGCAAGGGCCAGATTCCTGCTAGTGAAATGCATGCATGCATAATTCAGTATGCCTGTCCCATTTTGGATACGATTTGGGGCTAAGCTCTATCTAAAACCTCCCTCTGCCCTGGAAGGTGTTGCTAGGACTTTAAAATGGCTATGGCAGGGAGGAAGGAAGGGAGTCGCAGTTGCTGCGGAGACTATTAGTTAAGGCAAGGTTGTAATCTTATGTTAATCAATGGAGTTTGGGTTTGCTGGAACAGGGGAACACGTATCCCTTCGCTTCCTCTCCTGTTGGTTTCCCAGCTGTAGTTATTCTGAGAAATATTAAATTCCCTTCAATTCCACATAGCCTACGGCTTATGAAGCCGAGCAAAAGCACCACTAATGGTTTGGATCCTCTTGCTCATTTAACGTGTTTAAGTTTCTCATTCTCTTCTTGGTGGTGTATCCAAAAGGTTTAAGTGAACAAAGAGGCAGCAATTTCACTAATCCTTTTTAAAAAGTATAGTGCGGTTTGCGGATGTAGGTCATGCTCCTCCTAGTTGTTATAGTACAACGATTACTACTTAGGCTGGGAGTAGTGGTTTGAGCATTGGGCCGTGGCTCCGGAGACCAGGGTTCGAATCCCGGCTCGCCGTAGGGTCACTATAAGTCAGAAACGACTTGAAGGCATACAGCAGGAAACATCCCAAGCTGTATTTCTCAGGCACAGAGCAGGAAGACCCAGTTCCTCTCCCTGCCTTTGCCCTCTTTCTCTCCCCCAGAGTCAAGGTCTCCCACCTTTGCAATGAAGGATCAGCTTGGAAACATACTCAAGGCTGTTTCGGGAAAGAGCAACAATCATGCGGCACGTTTGCTGATTTGGTACAAAGCGGTTGGGAAAAGAGGAACCCTTGAAAGTATCAAAGAAAGACACAGAGAGAGGGAGCAGACGGACCTTGCATCATCAGGGCAGCCCTATCCTTCTCCAAAACAATGACATCAAAATGAAAACTTAACCTTTTTCCAGGATATTTCAGAACCCTAAACATTACTTGTTTGTGAACAAAGTGAAACATGTGTGGCCCTCTTCCCCACTTTTGTGACCCCTCAAAATCCTTCCAATACCCCCTATTTTTAAAAATTTCATCATGGATTTGGAATGGTTGGGGTTTTGCCCAGAAAAGGGCTCACAGAGCCCCCCAAACTTGCAAAACCACTCCTAGCCCCATACAAAAAGTCATCTAAAACCTCACCATCGCTTGCAAATACCTCTTATTTTCATCAAGGTCCTTCTCAAAATGGTGACGGAGGAAGCGATGGGGTGTCACTGCTGGTTACCATTTTGGGAAGGACTAAGATGAAGATTAGAGCCAGCATGGTGCAGTGCTTTCAGCATTGGACTCGGGAGGGTTCGAACCCCAGCTTGGCCATGAAACCCCCTGGGTGACCTTGGAGGGAATCACACTCTCTCAGCCATAGAGGAAGGCAATGGCAAACCTCCTCTGCCAAGAAAACCTCACCATAAGTTGGAAACAACTTGAAGGCAGGCGGGAACAGCAACAAGGTGGAGACGGAGAGATTCAGGAGTGCTGTTGCAAGAGGGGAGATATGGCTCCGGAGGGCAGAAGGGGGAGCTCCTATGGTCTTTGCAGTGGCTCAGCCCTATGGCTATAAAGAATGATGGGAGATGGAGGACCTCTTTCTCTTGGCCGGCTGTACTTGCAACTGGGCCAACTAACTGGGAACCTAGTTGGGCTGGTGGCGGTCTTGGTCTTGGAGGTCGCTTGTTTTAGGGAACGGTATGGGATCTTTAGGGCAGACCCTTCCCTCAACCCTACCATCTTTTTGGTGGGTGCTCCTAAACTAGAATGGCCTCCTCCTTCCTGTCCTTCTTCCATTGACAGGCAAAGGCATTTTATTCTGATGGATGTTTAGAGCCAAAGACTTTTGGAGACAGGGTTGTTTTTCATCCTGTGTTGGGTAGGAAGGGACAGTGGCCAGGACTGGGCAAGGAAGAATAGGGCCACCATACTGCTCCGTTATAGCACTTCGACCCCACTTTAACTACAATGACTACATCCTATGAAATCCTGGGATTTGTAGTTTGGTGAGATATTTCCAATTGCGTTCCAGACAACCGCAAGTGCTGCTGTTCACTGGTGCTGCTGTACCTCTGCAAATGGCAAATCCCAGCATTTTGTTGGGCAGGAGTTAAACTGGGATCAAACTGCTACAAGTGAATCCCCTTCTGGGACTAATCAGGGATTAAGAGAGAGAGAGATGAAGCAGAGGGTTGAAGTCCATTAAACCTGCCTTGGACTCCAAGCCCAATGCGGCATCCAAGTCTAATGCGTTTTGTGAGATTGTATTGCCAAGTAAACATGTCGTCCTGATTCAACATGAAAAGGCAGCGCAAGTCAGTCCATTAAATCGAGCGAGCAAAGAGGAGCGAATTTGAGCTTACAAAATGAAAACAAGACGCCGGCTCGGCAACCACGGCCTTGTTTTCTGTGGAAGGTGTTCTCTTGTTGTATTAATGGCATATGTAAAATGTATCAGGGCTCTTTGGATTTAGTCGATGCCATTTGCATTCCTCTGCTCTTTTGTGCGTTCATTTTCGCACTGGAATCGCTGGATCGCTTACGTTTATTCCCTAAAATACTCATTTCAGCTAGTGGCTTCGTTCTGTTAAAGTCTTCAGCTTCATTTAATGTATACCTGCCTTGCAGAGTTGTTCCGTAGTAGTGGCAGAGAAATCCCTTGTTCAGAATTTGCTGAGAACGGTGGACCTTCCACATTCACTGGGGTTAGGGGCACAGGACCCCATTGAAAATGGAAAAAACTGCAAAAAGAACAACACTGGTGGGGGTTTTTTAACCTGAGAGAACACCTGTCTAGGAATGTCTAGGTCCTCCACCACAACTTTGTGGTCAACATCTAGCAGAAGATGACCATAGAGTCATGCTGGAGGACCTACAAATGCATAGAGGAGCATTTTCTTTAGGAATCTATGGGTCCTCTACTACATCTCTATGGTCAACATCTGGCAGAAGTTGACCAAAGAATCATTCTGGAGGCCCTACAAATGCCTAGAGAAGTGTTTTCTCTAGGAATCTCTAGGTCCTCCAGTGTGACTCTATGGTCAACTTTCAGCAGAGTCATGCTGGAGGACCTAGAGATTCCCAGGGAGAACATATCAAATCCATGAATAATTAAATTTGCAAAGGTCAAAGCCACAAATGTATAAGGTTTTAAACCCGTCCTTGATTTTTGTTCACGACTATTTGCTTATTGAATGAGACAATGCAGAAAGGATGTAAGGAGATAAAAATTGGGGGGAAGGAGGAGACCCAGTTAAAACCCAATATGGTTTGCAATTGTTTGCACTAAGGACTTGGCTGCATTAATTTGTACGTGCAACCCTTTTTTATTGTTAATAAAATCTGGGGAAAAAAATCTTTAGGAAAAAAAATCTTTTAGAAAAAAAAGATTACAAGGCAGAAGGCCATCATTGGTATCCATTAGCGTTGGCCAGGCATCCAACAGTAGCCCCAAAGTGAATAAATCATCGTCAGGCTAGTAAAAAAGAAAAGTCAGTTTTCTCACAGAAGGGAAAAATAATGAGGAGATGCTTTCTGCCGGTGATGAAGAGGAACCAAAGACTCAGCGTCTCTTTGCCAGTTGGATCTCCATCTCTTTCAGAAGTGACGTTTTGTTGGACGGCAGGTAAAGATGGAACCTCAACAGTGAAAGTTCAACCTGGAAGATGGAGCTGTTTTCCTAATTTTCTAGAACGACAGCCAACATCTGGATTCTTGTGTAGACTCTGGATAAACCCCTCCAAGCCTGGAAATACCTTTTCCTGCCCAAAATGACCACTTCCCAAAAGTTTAGTTTCCATCATAAAGCTGGGCACTCCGCAGGGCACTTATATTTCCAATAATTAATAATAATAATAATAATAATAATAATAATATTTATTTCTTACCCACCCCTCTGAGCAAGCAATCGGGGTGGGGTACAACATTTTAAAAACATATACAGTTAAAATCCTCCAACATTCCCACCTCCCTCCCCTTAAAACAGTATTAAACTAATCATGATTAAAACCATCAAAATTTAAAATACATATTCCTTCAAGTCCCATGTACATGGCCGGATATTATGTTTTGTTTCTTTTGTTCAACCTCCTGCAACGATCCCAAATGCAAGAGAAAGATCTGTTTTCTGATGTGTGTGTTTTGGGGTGGGTGGGCGGGTGGGTAGCGGACTCAACATGAATAAATGAATTGCAGATCTCTGTAACTTGGCTTCACATGAAAAGGATCTCCTTCTCCCCCTCTCTCCCTCTTTTATTGCTTGGATGGAAAATTTTTAGCGTGAGCAATGGCTGGACAGAGAGGAGGGAGTGATTGAAATTTCTTCTCATTCAAGGTTGCCCTCGGCCCACTGAGCATGGCATGAAAGCCGGGCTGATTGCTAAAATGAACTCTTGACACTTTGCAGCGATGATGATTACCTGGCGGACGGAGTGGAGTTTGGCACTTGGAAAATGCCTCTATTTTCACACCGGGCTTTTGTGTCCCTTCGAGACCCAGCGGGGAGCGTCCTAATCGCCCCTCTTGCGCCAAGGCGAAAAGCGGGCGAAAGTTTGTTTCTCTTTTTTCCCTCCCCTCCTTACCCTCCCGAAAGCTCTGCGAAGATTTCTGACCTTGACCTTCCAGTCGTGAACTTGGGGAAGAATCTCTTGGCCCACGTCATTCCTACACAAGTTGTGTCTGCTTTGCTCTGCCTTATCTCAGTCTTCTGGGTTGCCAAGCTTCAGCCGTGACACTTGGCTTGCATTTTTCGCATTGTCGCTGCGCGGGCGTGCTGGAAAAGCCGTGTCCAGCTGAAGCTGGTTTGCAGGGAAGCTATCCGCAGGAACAGCCATACCATACCATACCAAGCCTTTCCTTGCCTTGCCTTGCCTTAATTACCATGCTTTGTAAATTGCTTAGGGAGTGCTTAAGTGCACTGATAAGTGGTATAGAAATGTACTTGCTATTGCTTTGCTATGCCATGCCATGCCATGCCATGCCATGCCATGCCATGCCATAGCTATAGCTATGATATATCTTGCCTTGCCTTGCTGTACCTTGCTTTCCCATAGCTATGCCACGCCTTACCTTTTCTTGCATTGCCATAGCTATGCCATGTCTTACCTTGCTTTGCCTTGCCTTGCCATAGCTATGACATGCTTTGCCTTGCCGTTCCTTGCCATAGCTATGCCATGCCATGCCATGCCTTGCCTTGCTTTACCATAGCTATGATATATCTTGCCTTGCCATGCCATGCCTTGCTTTCCCATAACTATGCCACGCCTTACCTTGTCTTGCATTGCCATAGCTATGCCATGTCTTGCCTTGCCTTGCCATGTCATGCTTTGCCTTGCCTTGCCTTGCTTTGCCATAGCTATGCCTTGCCTTGCCTTGCCTTTCTGTCTTTCTCCCCACCCAACCTCCAAGCTCGGATTGTGTGCAGGTCAACCACTTGTGGGAAAGCATGAGGAGCAACACAACTCACCAGGCCAATGTCAATTCAGATCCTACCTATGGCACTAACTCATGGATAGCCTTGGATCTCTCTCACACACACACCACACTCAAGTGCCTGCTGAGCATGAAATTTTTCGTCTGACTAGGATGAAAAATAGACTGGCTTGAAAGGCCAATGGTGATATGGTGAGCCTAGAACCCAGATTTCTTTTAAACTACAGTTCCCAGAATCCCTGCTCCCCCAACCATCATGTCTGTAGGGCATGATCCTTGGGGAGTGTAGGAGCTGTTGTCCAGAAAAGTCACTTACCCAGCTCCTTTCCTTTTAGGAAACTAAGCATGGTTAGACCTGGTTTTTACCTGGATGGAAGACCCACTAGGAGGAAAGGGCAGAGATTTCCTGGGAAGGTTAAGAAAGAGCCTGGGAGGCTGCACCTACCAGTCTAGGGGTGGAAAAAACATTTGGAAAAACTTGAAAAATGTAATTTAGAAAGTCAAGAAACCCTGATGAGAAGACTCCTGGAGTGATAAGAATTTTCGCAGTTTGGGACTTACTCTGTGCAAAATTCGCACATGGCTGTTTTTGAGCAGAAAACACAATTTCATGCTCAAGAATTAATATTTCTGGGTTGAAATGTTGTTTTTTTTTAATTTGGAAAATGTGCAAATGTTGTGTAGAATGAGTCCCGGATTTTTAAACCACTTTCACCAGAGGCCTTGCTTCGTGACGTCACTTGTCAGAAAATGGCAAAATGGTTCTGCAAAGGCAACCGTGGTTAACCTTTGCAAAGTCTCTCACTTCAGTTCTTTTCTTCCCAATGCTCCTCTACATTTATGCACATCTTTGAAGCTTTGCGTAGATTTGTCTTTTTCCCTCTTGCAAAGTTAAACAGCCACTTGAACTATTAAGCCGCTTGCCTTCTCCATGAAATGCCTGCCGTTGTTCCAGCGGTTTTGTTAAAGATGCAGAAGGTAATCTCGGATTCCCGTTCTGCTGATCAATAGCCAGCATGATGCCGCTGGCGAAAGGGGGGCATTATTTTAAAAAGGATTAAAGACTTAACTCCAGGGTCATAATGTTAAGAGGGGACCCATTGTGCCTTTCTTTTAAAAGTCAGAGCATTAAAATAAATGTCAACGTTACTTAAGTGCTGGTTGAAAAATTGTGGTTTCTGTTTCCTTATACCCGCAGAACTCTTCCTTTATTCTCGCTTCTGGGAGGAGGCGTGCGACCATCCATTGGGAGGTTTGGCAGGCATCTGTGAACACATTGTGGGCAGTGTGGTTTAGTGGTTAGACCATTTGAAACAGAGCCAAGGAGACCTTGATTTTAGCTCTGAACTGAACCTATGGTTGAGCCATGTCTATAGGAGCACAATTGCCATGTTCAGTGGAGAAGGTCTTAGGGACCTGGGCATGTTTAGCTTGGAGAAGAGAAGACTGAGAAGTAGCATGACAGAGCCATCTTTAAACATCTGAGGGGATGCCATGGAGAAAAGGGAGCAAGCTTGTTTTCTGCTATCCCAGAGACCAGATGCTCATTCACACTACACAATTGTGGTGCTAAAATTCCACTTTTAACTGCCGTGGCTGCATTATTATATTATTATAATATAATAATATATATTATTATAATATAATAATATATATTATTATATTAGAGCTCTCTGGTAAACATTTCCAGTTACTGCTCCCTAAACTGCAAATGCCATGGATATTGCTATGATTCCTTAGGATATTGCCATGACAATTGAAGTGGAATCATGGCGATCTAAATTGTGTAGTGTGACCCAGTGCATTCAAATTGCAAGAGAAGGGACTCCATGCAAACATTAGGAATAATTTCTTGACAGTAAGAGCTGTTTGATAGTGAAATAGGGTTGCTTTGGAGGGTGGTGGATTCTCTGTCTTTGGAGGACTTTAAATAGACATTAGATCAATAGTAGTACTGTGGTTGTGTATCCCTGCATGGCGTAAGGTTAGACTAGATAGGCTTTAACTATATATAGCTGATCTTGGCCAATGTAAGCTAGGCTTATGCTATTGTATCTCAGCATCCGAACAAGATTGTTTCACTGGTCCTAAATCTCCTTCCAGATTTGACAGTAGTTTTGGCTGTATCCATTTCTCTTGAAATGTTACAGTAATGCGCACTCTGTAGGGCTGAAATATTTAGTTTAATACCATTTTTTGGTCATCTTGCTAAACTTTGCACTGTCTCCTCTTGAATATGCTCTTCCATCCTGGAAAAGAATTCAAGTCCCAAGCCTATTTTAGCACGCACTATAACTTCCAAGATACTCGTGGAAGTGTTATCATTGAACTACTATGCATCCATCTGTATCTTCCACATGCATCTTTATCCCGCTGTAAAGCAAACTTAATTGTGTATTAATAATGGGCACCCGTTCCAGACCTTCTGGAAAACCGTTCCTGGAGACAGGAAACTGGGTTGTATAACAACGAAACTCTGACATGTTGTTAACGTGTTTGAAGAAATCTGCGTTTCTCATTTCCCAGGATTTCCAATGAAACAAGCAAAGCCAGATTTGTTAGTGATGGAGTTGGTTTTGCCAGGGAACTTAATAACAGGCATGTTGAACATCTGGCAAGCGTTGACCTATTCGGAGAGAAGGTCCCTTGATAAATCTGGCCTTGAATCGTTAGAAATGAGCGATCCCAGCCCCTCTTTTATTGAAGTGTGCATCACAAGCCATGGCAAACCTGAGGTTTTTTTGTGCTGCAGAGAACAGATGGATTGGAGTGGAGATTGTGTTGCAAATTTGTGATGATGGGCTGGATTTTAGCTCCCGTTAATGGAGGAACCCGAAGTCTTTCAGTGGGCAAACTGCCAGGTCATGTTGGATATTTACCAGGCTGCATTTAAAAATAAAGATATCGGTGCACTCCTTTGGATACTTGCGAGTGGCCTGAAAAGCTGGTCAAAATCTGTATTCTTGCAGTCAGAGAATTAACAGTACTTGTCATTAGTCTGCATATCATTAAAAAACAACGACTATTACTACTACTTAGGCTAGATTTGTAGGATTGTTTCCTCTACTTTGCTTTGCTCCTGTACCTCTTGAGGACTTGTTTCAGGAGCAGAGTAAAAGTAAACAAATCCTGGCAGAGAAAGAAAGAAAGGACTATCACAAATTCTGAGCTTGTGCAATATATTGTTGTGTCTTACTCATAAGGCAATGAAATGGAAGCACTGGTTCTGCGGGGAGAGGTTGGAGAGAAAGAAAGGGGCTCGATAGACCGCCCCGAAAGGTGGAGGTGCCCATTTTTGCTCCTAAAAGCAGGTTCTTTTTGGTGTGCGCATCAGGCGCCATGAATTCGCCATTGGCACACGGTCACATGTCGATGATGCAAGTGCAGCGCTCTGCTCTCCCGAACCCTAGTTTGGGCCCAAGGCCGGCGCTTTCTGGCAGTCTGTACTGGGCCAAAGTTGTATTTCCCGATAGCACAGAGGTGGGGATTGTGCAGCCCTTGTTAGAAAGCAACATCCATCAGCTCTAGCCAAGATAGGTGAGGAATGCTTGTGCCAACCCATGTTCCTCCAGATGGTTTGACTTACATACTTGACCTATCTGGACCAATATGATGTATATAGGGCACTCATAAAAATACAAACAGAAATAAGGTTGTTAGTAGTTCTGGGCTGAAACCTGTTGAGTAAATCCATTCAACCAACAAGAACGTTGACTCAGTGTTGGATGAGTTTCTGGCACAAGAGGTGACAGTCTCTGCTCTGCAGAAGTATGATTTCCTGCAAAGAAAATGCTTTTTTTCTGCACAAAATAACCACAAGCAAATTTTGCACAGTGCAAGTCTTGGATTGTGAATAGTACAGCCTGAGTTCCCCCTTATCCAAAACTCCGAAATCCAAAATATTTCAAAATCCACATGAGTGGCTGAGATAGCGACACCTTTGCTTTCGGATGGTTCTGTGTATTCAAACGTTTTTTTCACGCACAAAATTAATTACAATATTGTGTATAGAATTACCTCTAGTCTTATGCGCATAAGGTATATGTAAAACATAAATGAATTTTGTGTTTAGACTTGGGCCCCACTTCCAAATCCATGGTGTCCAGATCTTCACATCATTGTGTGAATGCGAATCCAAAATCGGGGGGGGGGGGGGGGGAAGCAAAACCCAAAATCCAAAACACTTCTGGTCTGAAGCATTTTGGATAAGGGAGACTCAACCTGTAATTGAAAACTGTGCCATTTGTGAAGATTTCTCACAGGAAGAAGAAAATTGTTTAAATTACTTACTGGAGGGAGACCAGCACCAAACGGGGGACAGTAAGCCACCATGGCCATTCAGTAAATTGGAATCGGAATTGGATAGCACTGACCCAAAATACTAGAGGTAGCAGCAGCATGAATTGGTGGGTTGGAGAGAAGATGCTGGAGGATTTCTCCTCTTCTATCCTGGACCATCTCAGTCCCCCTCCAAAGTGGTGACCATTGCCCAAGAGTCCCTATGGATGGGTCTTATCCGCTGATGTTTTCTCTGTCTCTCTTTCTCTGAAGGTTGGAGTCTGCAAGGGACCACGTTCTCCCCATCGACTATTACTTCCCGCCACAAAAGACATGCTTGATCTGTGGAGACGAAGCTTCGGGGTGCCATTATGGAGCTCTCACCTGTGGGAGCTGCAAGGTCTTTTTCAAAAGAGCAGCTGAAGGTAATTAGGTTTTGCTTTACATCTATTTACATTTGCATCTGTGCAATATATATACCGTGTGCACGCAGTATGTGCGTGTTTGTGTGTGTGTGAGAGAGTAGAGATAACAATAAGAATAGTGAGGGGGGATACTAAGAATTACAAGAATTTGGGGTGTGTATGTATGTGCCGACAAGTTGCAATCCAATCAAATAAAGAACACTGAAGATTTACCTCTGAAATTACATTTAAATTACATTTAAATTTTAAAATGTAATTTAAACACTTTGAAGCCATCTCTTTAATATGTGCATAATGATTGCATAATGATAATTGTTGCATAATGAGGGTGGAAAGGTTCCCCCCCCCCAAAAAAAAATTAAAGATGTGCTGAAGGAGGCTGGAATTACCATGTTTTTTTTGTAAAGAATGGAGACAAAGTTTCTCCAAAGTGGTCAGTTGCTTAGTATGGATCTATGACATAGTACATTTTTCATTCCTCATCTAGAAATTACAGGGGAATGGGCAATTCCATTAGGCTGAATGGTAAGAAAGATTGTTGGCTTTATATTTGCAAGGAACTGAAAAGGTCCAGCAATTCAAAGCCTGTAATATATTTGATCGTGTGCGAGCGCCGCTGTAAATCAAAGGGACACGTCTGGGAACTTAGAGAGCACCTAACCATCGCCAATCGTAATTTTTCTGTTAACACTAACATCTACTAAAGACACCGGCTTCTGGCGCTAATAAGTCATCTGCTGTTTTTTTATGGTGTCATTTAGCAAAGAGGCACTTCGTGGTCCACCAAGCGACGCAGCTGGCATTTGGGAGTCGGACGTATTTTGTTCCTCTAATATATTTTTCTTCTCAATCACCTCAGAGGGTTTCTGAGCTCTGGGTTTTTTCCACATTGTTCCATATGACATGTGGCAACGTCTGACTTGCCACAGCTTCTCTGGTTGAGGCCCAGCTACTTAGTCCGAAAGCTTCTGGAGATGTTTGGCAAGAGCTCCTAGGAGGCAATCTACGCATGATGCAGAAAAGAGTGGACACAGTTCTGGACTTTACCAGTTTTACAAAGAGACAGTGGAGTGGTTTGAATGCTGGATTAGGACTCTCTGGGATGCGAGTTCGAATCCCTGGTCAGCCATGGAAACCCACTGGGTGTCTTTAAGCAAACTGGATGGCAGCTCTGCCCAGATATTCTGCCAACGTTCTCTCCTTCTCTCTGCAAGAATAGTAAGCTGTTCTAGCAAAAGGGGGAAACCAGACTCTGGATTAGTAAGGGGCATTTTCTTGCTGTGACCAATTTGGATGGCACCAAGAGTTCGCCAGGCTGACCGCTTGCCCATTTTTAAAAAAAATCATTGCAAGTGATAAGGCATAGACGCTGCACAGAGCTGCCGACGCTCTCTGTTTGCTGAGCTGCCATCCAATTTGCGCACCTGGGTTTTACTTGCCAGACTCCAAAGTGAAATAGCAGCAGGGATTCGTAATTGGGTTTGGAGGTACGTTGGCGGAGGCCTCGTGCCCAAGGATCCCAGAAGCCAACTAGCAGAGAGCTGTGAGCTTCACTTAGACGGAGGAGCCTTAGTTGACCTGCAACGCTGAGGAAGGAATTGATACAGGAAGAGTGACGTTTGGCCAGTTGCATTACGTTTCGGGCCTCTCCGCTGAGCGTAAATGTCTGCAGGGCTTTCCAAAATAGATCTTGCAAATCTCTCTGTCTATTTCCTCTTGCTTTAGCAGGGAACACAATTGTAGATTTCGATGAGGGTTGCTTTTACATTCCCGGTTACTTCTGAAGGTCTTCATTATCCACAAGCCCCACCGAGAGTGTCTTATGTACTTCACAATTCTAACACCACTAACTTCCATTGTTCCAGAATACTGTATCCTGGGATTTGTAGTTTGAGGGTTTACTAATAACCCACTGCTAGAGAGTGCCTCTAATGCTGTTGTTCAGGGAGTGAACTAGAGCTCTTAAACCTCCAAAGAAAGAGACTCCATCGACCTCAAAGACAGTGTCTTCCGTATGTTGTATGAAGCCATGATTGTTAAAGGGGAATCATCTGGAATCCTGAAATATGAAATACTCCAAAAACTAAAACATTTTTCATGGATGGATGAGACAGGGATACCTTTACTTTCTGGCGGTTCACTGTACACATTTTTTCCATGCACAAAATTATTTAAAATGTTGTATAAAATTACCTTAAGGCTATGTGTGTGAGAGGCATAAAGGGAATTCTGTGTTTAGAATTGGGTCCCATCTCCAAAATTTTTCATTATGTGCTTGTATACAAATACAGGTATTCCACCCCCTCCCCAAAAATCTGAAATCCAAACCACCCTTAGGCATTTTGGATAAGAGAGACTTAGTCTATTGTAACTGTATAATACAGACAGATCCACTCAAGTCTGGGTGCCGCTGTATTCAAAGTTATACAATCTCTGTGGCCCAGCCTTGGTGTGGCAGTCCAAAATCTCTCTCCATCAACCACTTTTTCCTCCAAGGCTACCACTGCTAGCCTTAATGCAAACCAAGAAGCTGTGTTTCATACATATGTGGCTAAATACAAGGATTCGAAAGAGGAAGCCAAAGGTGGCTTGAGTTGGGTTTGGATGCAGGAGACGCAGGTGTGGTTGCACACTGCATCGCTAAGAGCCTCCAGGCTCCTCCCGTAAATCACATCCTCCCTATAATTTCATAACAATTAGTCCTAGAAGAGAGTAATTGCGGGTTACGCCTCATGGTGGACATAACCCATAGGGATACTTGACAGGAATGGTAATTTGGAGAATCCTGGGCAGCTCTTCTCTGAGCTGAAAATCCAGGGCTAGTTAGCAATTGTAAAAAAAGCTTGTTGGATCAGGAGGTGCAGACGTTTGCAATTTGTTTCCGTTTGGGGACTGTTTCAGGTGTTATACAGAAGTGAGAGAGGGAGTGTGAGTTGTGCGTACCTCCACCATGGATGATGTGCAAACACTCCGCATCCAACCCTTGTAAATAAGTTGTCCTTGACATGAATCATAATTATCCCCAATCCACTGAACATTCACAATGTAATACAGTTGGCCCTCCTTGTCCACAGATTCAACCATCCACAGCTTGGAAATATTCTAAAAATATATAAATTCCAAAAAGCAACCCTTGATGTTACCATTGAACCAATTTACTGCACCATTGAATTTAATGGGACTTGAGCGTCCACAAATTTTGGTATCCACAAAGGGTCCTGGGACCAACCCTCAGCGGATACTAAGGGCCCACTATATATCTTTCCAAGCTTTCCAACAAAATCAGAAAAGCTAAATCCCTAGGAGATTTGCACAATAGGGTTTGGATTGAAAGAATATTCATAATTATTGGACCCCAGGTTGAAAACGAGTTTCTCCACAGTTGGTAACTTCTATCAGGACGGATAATAGACCAGACCTAGTTTTTCACAATTTTCTCCTCATATTTGAGGTCCCCCCGAATTTGTAGTCTGATACTACTTTGACTCCCATGGCTCCATCCTGTGGAATCCTGGGACTTGTAGTTTGGCGTAGGGCATATTCTTGGTCTCTCCATGGTGGCCACCAAGGGCTTGCTGCCAACTCAGCCATCCTTTGGACCTTGCTAGATACCTTTTCCCTTCTCCCTGTGCTCTTCCCTCTGTTTCCCTCCAGTGCGAATCCTGCTTGCCCAGCCTGCTTTTTCACGTGGCTTTGCACGTGGCCTTAGAAAGTCCTTTCAGCTCGCTCCACTGTGAGCGGATTTGCCAAAGGCCTGACTCTGTTGCCAGAGAATCAGCCGGAGTCGGGCGGGCTGCCGTTGCCAACGCAAATCATCAGAAGCCAATTGTTTTCAGACTCAACATTTCAAGTCTTGGTTCTTTTTTGAATATTCCCCTTCATGTGTTGGATATTTCATTTTATTTATTGGTGCCGGTAACTGTAATTGCACAGGCCACTCAATAACATTCTTTTTCCATTATGGGCTTTCCACTGGAGCATTATCTAGGTGCTCCAGTTGCATGAAGAATATGTGTATTCATGTGAAGTGGGGACTAAAAGTGGACTAGAGAAAGAGCTGGTTTGAATGCTCCAGTCTTTGTATCAAATATTCTTGGTGGCTGATGCATATATGTTTGAGGGTGCAATCCTAACTCAAAAAAAAGCACCAATTATAGAGGTTTAAGATCATTCAAAAATAACTTTTTATAATAGAAATGCCCTCTGACTTCTGCCAGATGATGTTGGAGATCTGCCAACAGAACAATCTTCTGGTATAGCTGCTCTGCTGAAAAAGATCTGCTGAGAAAGAGCCAAAAAGAAAGTGGAGAAGAGACAGGGCTGACAAAAGAGCCCAGTTATATCAAACTGAAACCTTTTCCAGCCCAAGGACTCAGCCACTATGCCAGGACCATGGTTTGTTGTTATTAATTGCCATCAAGCCAGCCTTGGCTTTGGGTGACCCTATGAATGAGAGCCCTCCAAGTGTCTCCATTTATCGACAGGCCAATGGAGTCCTTGCAAACTCAGGGCAGCATCCCTGGCTTCCTTGGTTGAGTCTATCCACCTGTAGTACAGTTTTCTTCTTTTCCTACATGCCTCTACCTTACCAAGCAACATTGCCTTTTCTACGATGTCTTCTCACAATCTGTCCAATGTAGCCAAGTCATTAGGCTTCAAGACCAGGGTAGACCCAAGTCATTCCCAAGACCCTTATCCTAAATGGGATTTGGATTCAGCACAGCTTCAGCTGTCCTAGTGTCCAGTCATTTTGGCCAGTTACATGCTTTGAAAACATTCCCAATTTTTGTAGGTCTTCAGTATGGGAATTTTTTTTAAAGCCATGAGGCTGCTGGTTTCTTCTTAATCCGGGCTTAAAATGAAAAATGTAGCTGAGAATTGGGAGAGAGATTTGAGTGGCGAATCAGGAGTCATTCCAGCAATTGAGGCTTGGGAGCAAGAGAAATTGCCTGGAAATGTTGGGGAGGTGTATTAATACACACAGTTGCAACGTTACAAATTTCATTGTCTTTACCGCACTCATAAACAAAAGCAACACAAGCATTTTCAGTCTGGTCCCCACAATTTCCTTAATAGACCTTTGACTCCTTTGGACCACAGAGTGGACTCTTGATGCTGCATTGCTGTGCTATGGAAAGGGATAATCTGGAGGCACATTGAAGCTTGATTTGTTTCAGCAGAGTTTTTGTGCATTTCAGTCATTTCAGATGCACCGATGGAGTTAATACCAAGCCATAGCTATATTAACAGGTGTGTTATCTCCCTGTGATGTCGAACCTCAGTGCGAATTATGCTTTTTCCTGTTGAAATGTCTCTCGCATTGGTCATGAGGGAAAAGGTGCTGCGGCATCTCATATGGACACACTCCTGTCCTCTGTTAATTGCTTGATAAGTGAAGGTGTGCCTGGTGAAAATGGAGATATCTGTTTTGCAAAGGCTGAGAAATAATCAGGGTGTAGTTATGGGAGGCACAAAGAATTCCATTCCACCCAAATGAAATTTTCCTTTCGTCCCCAAATTTCTAGCATTGCAGAGAGAGGGAGACGGCGAAGTTCAGCTCTGGGCTGTGTTTGCCTTCCCTGGGTCACTTTGCCCCCCCCCCTTTGTTTTGGGTGCCTGAACTCTGTTTCTGCAATGTTAACTGTGATGCTAGATGCTTGAGGAGTGAAGGAAAATTTCATATTTATATACATTTCTTATTTGGGAGAGCAATACCCTCACTCTGTGCCCTGACTTCTGACAAATAGGCCATTGCTTGCAAAAAAAATGTGAAAGAGAGGGAAGAGAAAGGAAAACCAGCAGAGAAAGTGAAACATGAAATTAGGAGGAACAAAGGCATTTCTGTTTTTGAAGCAAGACCTCTCTTTGGCCACCACTTCATCTTCGGCATCTGTTTTTATAATCTAAGGCTTGGTTTTTACAGAGTTAAGGCTTGGACTTGGGTGCATGTTGTGACAGGACCTGGGAACAGTCCTAGATAGATAGATAGATAGATAGATAGTGCATTGGAATTGACCAGCTGTGGATATCTTCTGCCTCTTTGCCGAGTTGCATGAGCTTTTTCTGTGATCTGTGGCATAAGCGTTCATGCATTTCAGTCATTTCAATGCTCATGCCACAGATCATGGAAAAAGCAGCGAAAGGATCCTTGCAAGGTCTTCCTGCCCCCCCCCCCAAAATGTCCAAAAGCCAGTCTTGCCCTCCTTGATCACACAAGGGCTCTCATTGTGAGCCACTGGGTCCGTTACTCTGCCTGCTGAAGTCTTTAAAACGCCTTTCTGAGCAAACAAGTAAATGAGGATATATGGCCATTCCATCCGAAGAGCGAAGTGGGCTGATGCTTTTTCCACTCCCTTGACTTTTGGCGTTGGCTAAATTATAGCCCCTTAAGCTTCAACGGTTGCCACAGTTTATCCAGTTTTTATAGCTGTGCGCAGGAAGATTTGTCTTGGCTGGCAGGCCGGGGCCTCTCAAAATACTCCCAGGACCTGTCATCTGATATTCTTTGTTTGCATGTGGTTGGGTATGGAAATGCCAGCAATCCTGGGCCAGTTTATTCAGAAATAAATGCCACAGGCTGCAAAAGTGGATGTTGCATTACACAGCTGAGATTGTAGTATCTGAGGATGCAGGTGGGTATCACACGATTGAATGCCCACCAGCCTGCAAAGTTACCTGCACCCAAAATTTTGGTATAAAGGATGGGGAGTATAGTAGTTTCTCAATGAAGATCTAGCCTTCTCCCCAGGAAATATTGTATGTGTAGAAAGCATTCAGAAAAGAGGTGTGTGTCCAGAAAAGCCTTTTTTTTTTTTTTTTTTTTTTGGTGTGTAAACAGATTAATGCTGAATATTCAGCACACTTTTACTCAGTGCAAAGTGACCCTTTGTGCCACTTTCAAAATTCTGCACCTTCAGAAATCGAGTGCATAAAATGCATATTTTAGGACTGAATGAAAAATTATCCCTATTTGCATCAGGCTTAGTTAGTTTGCTTGGTTGGTTTTAACTGCCAGCATGGGTTAACATTTCATATATCGCACAGTGCCTTCTGGGTGCCATAGTTCTTGGGTATTGCCAGGGAGGAGGAAATGTCAGAGAAAACCTCAAGAATTTGTTCTTTTTCTTTTTTTTTTTTTTCTTTCTTTTTTAAAACAAAATTACCCTTTTTTTAAAAAAGAGAAGGAAAGTTTCTTCCTGAGCCCCAGCTGGTGCTGTTTGCAGAATTGATTTAGCATCTTCAGATTCATCTGTACATTCCTAGGAATCTGGAGTATATATATTTCTCATTCTGGGCACAGGAGCTGCCCAGCTGGACCTTTCTAAAGCAATTAAAATGCTTTAAAATGCTATAAGCAGGCAGCCGGGTCATGGTTCAGGCATTTCTTGGCTTACATGGAAGAACCTCAGATGAGACTAAAAGGTGAAGGAGAGGGCCATGAAGGAGCAGCCAAAGGCCACTCTGGCCGAGATTGGCCCGAGACCATGGTGACCACGTGGCTTGCCCTTAAAACGGGCCACCACCACCACAGTCCGAAAGGATATGTTGACCAAAAGTTGACAGGCCTTTGGAGGCCACGTGTCGTTCCAGGATCATGCTTTTCTCATCCAGACACCAGAAGGTTGTGCCATGTTTGTGGACATGGCAACAAAGCCAAGAAGTAGCAGAAAGGCTGAAGGTCAAAGACCCACCTGGAGGTGGACTGAAACCCATTCATGGGTCCATTTGGGCAATTCTCCAAACCAGCTTTGATTCTGGGCAGAGAAGTCATGCTAGATGCCTCCTAGTTCCCAATGCTCAATATTACTGCAGCTTTTATGTTGGAGCAATTTGATGCACGGGGAGATGTTGCCGTGTTGCGTTTGCTGGTAATGTTGTGGTGACAGACTCACTCCGAGACTTTCCATTGTTTGCGCTACTTGGTGCTCATGTTTCTCCCCAGCAGAGACCGAAGTTATCTCCCCGCAACCACCCTTTTCTCAAGTTTAATTGTGCTGTCGACTAATGAGCCGTGATTGGAATAGTGGTGATAATTACATTTGCAGGTTGGCTTTTGTGGTGTGATTTGCAAAGGCGCGCACGGCAAAGAACCCGCCGCTGTCTGACTGTCAAAAGGACATCAGGAGCTCAGAGCTACAGCTGAAGTGTGTGCGGAAAGAGGGGGTGTCTTTTTTGTGAAGGATTTTTAAAGGAAGCTTTGGATTTAGTCAAATAGCTATGTGGAAAAAACAAGCCTCAAATTTCATTCAACATCTACTACAGAAAATACAGTCATCCCCCCATTTTTATGGCATTGACTTTCACAGCTTTGATTAGTCATGGATTTGATTAGTATGTTTTCTCTAGGAATCTCTAGGTCTTCCACTGTGATTCTTCCAAACGTTGACCATCAAGTTGTTCTGGAAGACCTAGAGATTCCTAGAGAAAGTACTTCTCTAAGCATTTGTAGCTCCTCCATCATGATTATGCGGTCAACCCCTGGCTGATGTTAACCATAAGGTTGTGACGGAGGACCTAGAGATTCCTAGACAAAACACTTCTCTAGGCATTTGTAGGTCATTCAGCATGATTCTCTGGTCACTCTCCGGCAGATCTTGACTACAGAGTTGCTCCCCAGACCTTTTTCTGACCCTTAAAGCACCCACATTTCTTCCCAGAAAGCCATTTTGAAAAAGCAGACATAGACTTCCAGACTCTTGTTTTTTGCTCTTGGTTTTGGGGCATATTTGGCAGCCAATGTGGCTCCTGCAGTGTCCCAGAGACAGAAAATTGGCCCTCGGACTCATTGCAGTTTCCACCCGCTGTATTCCTTCATTCTTGCTCCCTTTACCAAAACCACGCTCCTTTCTACTCCTTGCTTCTTGTCTGTGTGTGGCTAATAAGTCAAGGCAAGCTGTTGGGATCCATCCAGGCTTCGGGGCAGAATTCCTCACTTCCAGCTCTGGATGCATTTAAGGGGGGAAACAATTTCCTCCTTAATGCCTTAAATTCTCTCAGCATGTAGTATCCAAGGTTCAAGGTTCCTCATAACATTCATTTTCTTGGAGGGAAAAAACAAACAAAGCGAAATCTGAGACAGAAAGTTGGACGGGGGACCGCGGAGCCAGGATGCCAAACCTTTGATTCTGACTCATTCTCTTTTTCCTCCTGTCCAATCCTGACTCTTTCATACATGGCAAAAATATATTAATTAGTAATAACAAATTTTCCTGTAGTAAAATGGTAGCACAAGGCATTCCCATCACTGCCAAAGGGAATTGTCAGGCTGAGTAGACAAATAGAAAAGAAAGTATATTTATTGGATTAAGACTTCTGGATGAAAAGTCTTCCCTAAATTCCAGTGGAAGTAAATACGCAACAAACTAGATGTTCAAAATCATAGGTTTTATTTTTGAAGCCAGAGTCGACACATTTCTGTTGACTCTGACTCCAGCCAAAATTGCTTCTGACTCCACAACTCTTGACTCCGACATTGGTCCACTTTGGCTAAGTGACCGTCCATCTCACGGGGACATAAAGTGGCCAGAGGGATGTGTGCCAGCAACAAATGACCTTCCTATGTGCAATGTCTACTGAGCCATCCAACAAACATCAGACAGATCTAAAATCTTGCAAAGAGAGGGAAAGAGAGAAGGAGAACCTCTGATGGAGAAGACGGGGAAGGATCCTTCGGTTAGGTCCATCCCTCAACCTGATGCTCTCCAGATGTTTTGGGCTGCTTCCCTCCCATCCATCTTGCCTCCTCCCTTCCTTCCCATGCACTTGAAGCCTCTCATCCCTGACTTTAAGAAGCTAAAAAATTAGACCTCTGGCTAACAGAGATCCCATTAAAGAGGGAACGAAAAACTGTTTCCCTGCAACCTAGTTTTTCAGCAGTTTTTAAAATGAGCTTCACAAATGGCAGCCTTTGACGGTGCCAACTCTCTGTCACTTAAGGGAGTGTGAGAATGCATTTCCTAAACCAGGGTGGGCAACTTTGATGCGCCTGCGGGCCAGTTTTTCTGCCCTTGGGGAGCCACATGGGCTGCCAAAGGATTCCAAAGCAAATGCAAGTGGCCAAGACCCAACATCTGGCTTTGGATAATGGGGAAAAATGTCGATGTTGAAAACAGCTAAAGGAATAAGCCTGCAAACTATTTGAAGGGGGGGGGGATTCACCTCTTCCAGAAGCTTTCAGGTGATAGTGGCTCACCCTCATTTTTCTGACCCTAAAGGAGTGGCCTCACAGTGTTGAGGGCCACATAACAACCTTGGTGAGCCACATGTGGCCCTCCATTTATATTCTTTGCCCTCCCTGAGATGTACTCTATATCACAAGGGATTCCCCATCTGCTTAAAGAATTAGGGAAGGGACTTGAAGTACGTATAAGAGCAACCCCACTCACAGATTTTCAAAAGACATCTTCAAAACAAGGGTGGCCGATCCATCCCCCTTTTTGAGCTGCACTGTTTCATTGCATTGGAAATGACATCAGCTCACATCCAGCCAGCATTTTGGCAATATTCAACCACTTTTTTGAAGGGTGTCCTAGGTGGGATGTAAGGACCATTGATGGGTGGTTTTCAGTGAAACATCACCTGAAGTTAGCACAATTTTTTAACAAGGGCTTTGGGATGACCTTTGAGGGGTGCTTTGGAGGCTCCCCATGGAAGACCATTAGGAGACATTGGACGAGTCACACTCTCATCCTCCAAGCAAGGCAATGGCCACCCTCCAGGGAAAACATCTTGCCAAGAAAATCCAGTGAGAGGGTCGCTATAAGTCAGAGTTAGTCTGAAAGCCCATAAGAATAAACAACACACACCACTCAAAGGCAATAAGAGAATCCGCTTGTTTGGAATATAGGGCTAGAAGGGTCAGTTTGAGCAGGATGGAATAGTGGTTTGGCTGTTGGGTCTCCAAGAGACCAGGGTTCGAATCCCCACTCAGCCATGGAAACCATTGTGTGACCTTGGGCAAGTCCCACTCTCTCATCCTCAAGAGGAAGGCCATGGCCAACCTCCTCTGAAGCAACCTTATCAAATAAACCCCTAGGAGAGTACTGCCGGAATTCAGAGTTGATTTGGGCATAGAATGACTAAGAAGCCTTAGGATATGATAATGCACCTGAGCATGAGCAGAGTACCTTCCCTTCAGCACTGCATAGGAAAAACACCAAATATAACTGTCAGGCCAGCGAGAGGAACTGGTGGCCAAGAGGCCTTCGTCTTACCATGCAGGTTACCTGTGATCTGCTTGCTGTTGATATGAGAAAGTTCACTTTAGGGTTGCTGTAAATCAGAAAATACTCAAAGGCACACAACAGCAACAGCAGCTGACACTTTGTCCACCTTGTTGTGGAGCATCACAGAACGTCAGTAGCGGTTGGAACACCAGTCATTCTCCTTGTAGGATTGTTCTGTAGTTTCCATTACAGTCAACCTCACTGTAGAGTTGAAGACTCAGCTCCTATATTGAGTTTGGGATCCTTTCTTTATCCTTTTGAGGCTCGTCGCTTGAGACATCCAGGCCTGGTTTTGAATCCTAAATGATGCCACAAAACAATTCCACTCCCTTCGAGGCTGTCATTTCATATCATCGCTGTTCTTGTGGCCAAATAATTGCAAGTAGTATCCAGTTACAGTGGTGGAGTTCAGCTGCACATATGAGATTTTCTGTAATGCCAATAAGAAATTTTAAACACACGCACACACAACTCCTATTGCTTAGAGCTGTGGAGCGAAACGGATCCAGATATTTGCAGAGTTGGATTAAAAGGGATTAGTTGAATTAAATAGCCTTTGGAAGAGAGCTTCCGTATGTTGTGTCAAGACTTACTTGCAATGCCTTGCTTACAACGTGAGAATCTCATTGGGGAACAATATGATCCATGGGAGCATTGGGTAGTGTAAGGCTGTTGAGTGCAAAGTTTGTTTTGTATGCGGTTGTGATCCTTTGATGACAACAACAGCCAGCCTAATGTGGAGGCATGCGTCCACACTTAGCCGCTTGATCCCACTGTAATTGCCATGGCTTCATTTTAGCATTATGGGATTTGGAGTTTAATATTTAGTACTGTCCGATATGTCCTTATGCTATAGTTTAAGGGAACAGACTAGAGCTCTCCAGCATGACAATGTATGTCCCTTTCCAAACAACAAGTTCCATGTTCCTGTTGGAGGGAGCTGTGGCAGGTGGAGTGGTATCAAATTGCTATAAACCAAAGCACCCAAGAAGTGGTCCATCTTGGTTGCAGCTACTAAGGGGAAGAGAAACAAAATCATTCTCCTGGATGGATTTTTTCCTCCCCATGCATCCAAAACCAAGGCTCCATTCTTGGTCACCTAGTAGCAAACAGAGCTCTGTTGGGACCCCAGCTCTTGCTGTGTGGAAGCCTGGAATAATTCATTGCAATTGCAGATACGGAAAGACTAAACCCTTCAGAAGCACAGCCTTGCCATCAAGCCCTTGAGAGGCTTTCCAAACATGCAGATAAGAGCTGGAGGAAAGAACCCTCCAGATGAAATGAGAGCTTTTTACAGTTCGGTATATTTGAGATGATGGTTAACTGAGCACTCATCAGTTTATGCTAAAGTGCGTCGAATGAGTCACCCTTGAAACAGTAAGTAATAGTGGGAGAAGAATTATGATGGGGAAATATTTTTGTTTCCCTTGACTTATCTCATTGTCTTCTGCCAACGCAAGACTTTCGTATATAAGCACACAAATGCCTCTCATGTGGGCTCCGTGTGAAAAATCTTGTTAATTGCAACTCTTCTTAGCCATTTCCAGTTGGCAAGTAACTTCTACCCCTGGAGCTCTTGGGAGGAATTGGGCACATATTCTCTACAGAGGCCCAGGGATGCTTGCAATATATATATATATGGTCTGAATATGAGATTAATACACTGTGTTCTTAGCTATGGCACCCCAAGAGAGGAATGCCTTCCTTCGAAGGCTTGTTTGATGCCAAAGCTAGCATCATTTAATGCTTTCATGCCTTTCTTGGTCGCCTTTAACCCTTGGTCGCCTTTCCTGTTGTTTAACCCACTTTGAGTTCTGGTTTGGGGGAAAAGCATGCTAGAAAGAACCATAATGATGATGGTGGTAATAATGATAATTATGCTAAAAATAATTTCTTTTTCTGAGAAACGATAACAACTGCGGTTCCAGTAGGTGTTCCTAATGGACCGAGGAAAAAAAACTGAATGAAATTGCAGTAGCTGGGATCACAAGTTAGAAAAGGTCACTTTGGTTATAACATGCCTTATTATCAGAAGAGACCTCCCTGATTCCTAGGTTCTTTAATGGAATCTAAATCATTGATGGTCCCAAACCCTCATTAGTAACACCTTGTAGATAATGAAAATGGATGGTAGTGGTGGTGATGGTGATGATGATTGATTGCATCTGGAATCACCATCTTACACCTAGAATGAATGCATATGGAATCAGCCACTTGCATCTGGAATTATCCAAGGTGGCCATGTCCTACATTTTCACGAGAGCCTTGCTTGCTATAGTTAACTGTAATACATTTGTGTACTGGCAACATCTGTAATTGAACCCCTATCCAAGATGCCCCCCCAGGTCCAGACTTTGTCCTCTGGTGGCCCACATTGCCATTAACTCTAAGGATCCCTCCTTGGACCTAGTACTTGGGTCTCAAGGAGGTTGAGTGGCTGTGTTGATCAGTGGGTTCAGTTTGGTAAAGCACAACTAGTTCTCCCTTTCATTTCTTAAATGAAAACAGTCAGGCTCAGTGGCAGACAATAAAACCAGTGAAAGGTTATTATTATATAACTCCCTGAACTCATTTCACATTCCCATCCCTCAAAACCTGATACAGTCAGCCTCTTTGTCAATGGATTCAACTATCCATTGCTTGAAAATATTCCAAAAAATATGAATTCCAAAAAGCAAGCTTTGATTTTGCTATTTTATATAAGGGACACCATTTCACTGTACCGCTGTATTTAATGAGACTTGAGCATCCATGGATTTTGGCATCCAGGGGAGGTCTAGGAACCTAAACTCAGGACCAAGGGCCCACTGTATGAGGTTTTATCAATTCCTCTCTTCCTAACTGGCCTTAACACTATTTCTGATTGACCCCTACTAACTATTTTGCAGACAAGCCTCTGGGCTGCATCACTTTCCCCACATTTCAAAGACCGTGATTGTCCATCTCTAACAAGGTTTGCCCAACTTCTCATTGCAAAGCACTTTCCAATCTGGGACCCTCCACTTGTGCTGGACTACAGAACCCATCACCTCCTAGACAATGTGTCCATTGATGGGACTTGTAGTCAAGCACAATTTGGAGAAGACTCATCCATAGCCCAACAGCAGGTCACTGCAGCTGCCATCAACATTCATCTGTCCCTGTGCCATTGTTCACAGGGATCTTACATTATCCGATTTCAAGTATTTTCTGCCTTGTCCAAACCAAATACATATTATTGTTTTTGGAGGGGGGGATTGGGCTGTGTGGCCATGTTCTAGAAGTGTTTATTCCTGACGTTTCACCAACATCTGTGGCTGGCATCTTCAGAGAAACGGAGTTTCCAGATACTGGCGAAACGTCAGAAACAAACTGTTCTAGAACATGGCCACATTGCCTGAAAAACCCACAAAAAACTATGGATGCCGGCCAGGAAAGCCTTCAACTTCACAAATAAGTTAACGCTGATAATGGGAAGGGAAGAAAGAAAATGTGACTACAGTAGGAGGAGGAGAGATAAGGAGCAGCAGAGAGTCGGTTCTGTTCAAAGAACTGGGTGAAATATCAGGTTATTGTACTTGAGCCCCATTATGCTCCTTTTGTTTGGCAGCTAAAGGTTTTGGGTGTTACAACAACTACGTCCTAATAAAGGCAATTACAAGGTTTGGAAGAGGGGGGGACTTGTTTTTGTTTTTTAATGTATGGTTGTTGTTTTCCCAGCCTCTGCCCTCGAGTCACGCTGTGCACCCCAAGAGAGGGAGAGCATTCTTCCAAGAGAAAAGGCTGCTAATGACTTTTTATGCAAGGCCTTGATTATGGGTTGTTGATGCGGTTTTGCCAATGGAGGTCAACCGTGTCAAACAAAGAGCCCAGTTGTGTAATGACAGGCGGCTCAAAGGCTGAAGGGGCTTCTCGCGGTTGGACTCGGCAGTTGCCCGGGATACGGCTCGGTACAGACAGTCTTCCACGCGATGCTCTTCCAGGAAAGTTGGTTGGGAGCCCCCAAAATGGAGTTCCGCGCCATTGCCTTCCATGAAGGCAGGGACTGTGGGCTTGGCAGGGTTCAGTAACTAACCTTTGATCATTTGCAACCTCCCTAGTAATGCTTCCGGGCTCCCAGAAGAAGTTAGTGGCGATGGGGTTCAATTATGGGTGGATGCAGTCACTTTTTAGGTTGCATCCACAATGGAGAAATAACCCAGTTTGGCACTGCTTTAACTGCCATGGCTCAAGGCTATGGAATTCTGGGAGTTGGAGTTTGTTGTGGGGCTCAGAGCACAGCCTTGAGCCACAGCACTGTTTTATGAGCAAAGAAATTTTCTGTGTAAAGCAATTTTTGTCCCCACCTCCCTCCCCAAAAGAGAAGTCCTAACTGATGAAAAATCTCAGTCAGTTGTCCATCGTCTCAATGGCATGCTTCTCCTGTGTTGAGACACTCTTTCTCATCAAAGGCACAAACATCTGTGAGTGTTGTCTACGCCTGTAGATCAAGCAGTGTGCCATGGTGGGGAAAGGCCATAGGATCCTGGGATGTCATCCTGATCCACAGCTGCCTGGAAAGGTGGTCCTCTGGTCAAAGTAGTCACCAGTGATGGGTTGGGCATCATGTTAGGTTTGGTGGTGAGATAGTGATGTTCTTGGATCACTTTCCATCCTCAAAGACTTCTCCTGCCTTTATATCGGAGACTTGGAAGTGTGTCTCCTTCCTACATTGCTCCGGTAGCATTAGAAGATCCACAGTATATGAGAAGAACCAACCAGGTGGACATTGAGACATGGAGCATGATTTCTTCCCATCTGTGAAGGAGTTTCCAACACATCACACATAGCCATAGAAGTACCCACACCATTGTAGTAATGTTGGAAGGGGCCTTCAGCAGTGTTCTTGCTTCTTGGTCATAGACTGTTTCATCATTGCATATAGTGACAAATATAGTTGGTTTCTCCATGCTGGAAGAGGAAACAAACATTCCTCTGCCATATTCCTTCTGTGTTTGAATGTCCCAAACTGACAAGGAAGTATTATTCTGCTTAGAAAAAAAAACACATGGTGTTTGCACAGTGAAACTGTTTTCTTGCACAGAAAATGAGATTTGTGCAGGAATCCTGTTTTCTGCACAAGACAGTTTTTGTGTTTTTCTATGCAAAATGATTCCTCCACAACACTAGAAAGGATAAAATTGCATAGGATTCTCTCTAATCTGTTATTGTTGGAGTTGCCTGACTTTCTTAACTTCATTTCTTAATTTACTCTTCTCCACATGGGTTGATGAAAAGTAACTAGAGGTAGAGATCCTGTGACAGTCATGTTGGAATTGGAGGTGGCTGGGACACATCCAGAGGATGGCAGCCAAGGTGTAAAGAGGTCTAGAAAGCAGGCCTTTTGAGGAAATATTGAAGGAGTGGGGTATGTTTTGGCCAGGATTATCCGATAGCCATCTTTAAATATCTGAAGGGCTGTCATCACATGGAAGATGGAGCAGGCTTGTTTTCTGCTGCACCAGAGGGTGGGACCTGGACCAATGGATTCAAATTACAAGACAGAAGACGTTTCCAGTTAAATATTAGGAAGAACTTCCTAGCGATAAGAACTGTTTTGATAGCCGAATGGACCTTCTCAGAAGGTAGTTAACTCTGCTTATTTGGTGGTTTGTAAGTAGAGATTGGCCACTTCTCAGGGATGCTTTAGATTCCTGTATGGCAGGAGATTGGAGTAGGTAGCCCTTGGGGTTCCTTCCCACTTTGCAAAGCCAGTTGGATCATTGTGGTCCATACTCCGATAACCTCCCAGTTGGATGGCTCAGATGACTTGTGCAGTGCCTGAAAGTTTAAGCTGGTGGAGAATGTGATTTTGTTGTCGGCTTTCGATACTAGTCCTCATCAGCTTCAACTTATGGTGACCCTACGAATGAGAGACCAACAGGTGCAACCAAATGGGATCATATTATATTGTTCCTGGGATTGCTGCCTTGATCCCACATTTGCTTTCAAACCCAACCCGAGGGGCTGGTTTTGACCTTTATAGCCCTGTGTGGCGTCTGAACCCAATGCCTGAAGGACTACCTCTCCCTACCGCAGGCTGATCATTAATTCAGGTCTACTGTGGAGGGTATAGCCCTTCTTGGTGTGGCTCGCTACTTGTCTAACACGCTGCCCATGGAAGTGTAATGGGATACCAACCTCACTATCCTTTACACCATTGATTCTCAAACTTCCTAATACCACGGCCCTTTGATACAGTTCCTCATGTTGTGGTGATCCCCAGCCATAAAATAGATAGAGGAGCGGTGTCTTGGTTTCCAAGACCATCGGAAATAAATGTTTCCCAATGGTCTTAGGCAACCCCTGTGAAAGGATCTTTTGACCACCAAAGGGGTCACAACCCACAGGTCGAGAACCGCTGCTTTAGACAATGGGTTAAAATGGTTTTGTTCCTCCTGACAATTTCCTAATTTACTGCCTTTTGTGTTGCTTTTACAACTGTATGCTAGTTTCATGTGCGTGATTATATGACCATTAGGGTTGCCTGGTCAAAAACTGGAGACATCTCTTGTACTTTGAATGAATATGTAGAAGAAGGGATGTCAACAGGTGTTGCTTGTCATACAACACCTGCTGAGATTCCCTATTTTACACAACCATTAAAGATACAGGAGACCTCTCCAGTTCTCAGTCTGGCTACCCAAGTGGCTAATGGAAGGCAAGCTTGTTCTGGTATCTTTTCACGAAGGGTGGTTTTAAAACTCTTTCAGGAAATCTTGGAGCTATGCTGTGCTCATCTTAATAAATGGTCCTCCTCTCTTCATTCCTTTTCTCCGTTGTGAGCTGAACCCCAAGTTGTTCTGTTCATAGTGACCCGCTTGTCACAGGTTTTCCAACCTCTTCTGCCAACCCACCATCTTGCAAGTGCAAAGGAAATGATGAATGGGATACGAAAGCTTCTAGACTTCAGCCATAGGACCTGAACCCCCTTGGATAGATGTAGGATCCATAGGATCTATTAATGGAGGACAGGTAAGATGGCTCTGTGCAATACAGGCCAGGGTTCCTGTACCTTTTATGGTTGTTCAGAAGAACAAATTTTAGCCAGCAAAGCTTGGATGAGCGTCAACACCAGCTACAAGTCCCGCTTTTACACAACTGTTCAAGGTACAAGGGCCCTGTCCTGTTATTACGGTTATTGTTAGTGTTGCATAACATAAAACATTTCAACCAATCAATTAATTAATTTTTTTTTCTAAGAAGGACGGAAATATAAATAGACTAGCGGACTCAAGCCCTCATGACCTTTGCAGCCATACGAGAGAAGCCTATTAGTTCCGTAATAACATCCCTCCATAAATTGAGGTGTGTTACATAATGCAATTTTATATCTGGACTAAAGAGCAAAGTAAGCTTCCATTGACACACACAACACACAACACCATTAGTACCCTGTTTGTGCGTCATGTCTTTTCTCTTCTGCCTTTCTGCCTTCAAATTGTGTAGGGAATGTATTCCACCACCACCCCCATCCCAGCTTCCAATACACCGCAGTCTTATTGCATGGACATTTATAGGCAAGTCGGCTATTAAAAATAATTGTGGGTTTGTTTGCAGCTCTTTGGTAACACTTTAGCTGGAGGAGCAACGCACAGCTACCATTTCTCTCCAACGCAGCTGCAGATGCCACGAAAATGAAGTGTTAATCCTCTTGCGCAGTCTCTCGGTTTATAGCTCATTTCCTTTCTTTTCAGCTTCTGACCTCTCTTTCTCTCCTCTCCACTTGGCTCCTTGCTCTCTTGGTCCTTGCGATTTCTGGAGTCAACACCTCTTTCCATTTAACCATCTTTCACCGTTTCTCCTTTTCCTCTGCTTCCCTTCTTTCCTGCTTGAAGTCTGCCTTGCTCTCTGCAATGTTTTAAAAAGGTTAAAAAAAAAATCATGCCCCAACCCACTTTCTTTGGCTAATTATCCTTTCTATCCCCTTTTTGTTCATGCTTTTTTCTTTTTAAAATACAGTGGGTTCTTGGTATCCTCAGAGGTTTGGTTCCTTTAGTCTGGTGTCCAGATAGATTCAGGAGAAACATATTTTAATGTTTGGCTAGACTCCCTCATCATTGGAAGTTCGTGCTTTAAGAGGAGCTTGTTTCTTGCTAGCTTTCTTTAGCATCTATGACTCTACCTTCTAAGTAGGCAGATTAGGACTTCTTTGGTTATGTATAAATGGAACAAAGATATTCCAGAATCCAACTTTCTGTAATGGGTTGGTGGGATGGGTCAGAAAAAGGGGCTTGAAACCTATATTGGGATACTCCCTCCATGTAAATAAACACACATTCGAGCAGAAAAAGTGGGAGAAGGTGGAGGAAATACACTTCCATATTCACACCTGGGGCAGGATACTATTTAAATGAGACAGTTTAATTTTGCAAAACTTCTGTGCTATCCGTTGTTTTAACTGCAGTATGTTTTAACTCAAATTGCGAGCCTCGTTGGATCCCATCTTGGGAGAAAGGTGGAATATAAAATAAATGAATAAAGTAAATAAGTACGTGGCTGATCTGGATATTCTGCTCAGAACGGGTTTCTTGGCACATCCCATGTTGCTCTTCCTGCGGTCTATTAGAAGCAGAAGGGGGGGGGGGTCAAAAATCAATACATGATTCAAATTCAAAATCAATATATGATTTTTATTGTTGTGCATTTTGGTCAAGGTTATCTGAGTGGACACCGCCACAATAAGCAACCGATGGTCCTGCAGCATTGTCTCCTTTCGGAGCGTTTCTTTAGTCTGATGCCTCTAGTCTGTTGATGCTCTCGGAGGCGCATCCGCTGCTGTTTTTCAACCCGTGTTGTTTTCTTCTCCCTCTCCAGGTAAACAGAAGTACCTCTGTGCCAGCCGCAACGACTGCACCATCGATAAGTTTCGGAGGAAAAACTGCCCTTCGTGCCGCCTGAGGAAGTGCTACGAAGCCGGGATGACCCTCGGAGGTAAGAGAGCGTTTGCTGGGTTTGAGGGATCTCCGGTTCTTTGTTGGCATCCCTGCGTCTGCTATTTCTGAGTCATGCCTCTAGTGAGAGGGGAGATGGCCGCCTGGCTGGGATTTCACCTGTTGCCATCATTCCCTGCTCCAGAGCAGCTATACCCTGGCTGCGTATTAAACACAAGTGCCCTTGTTGGATGAGTTTTTGGCAAGCTTGCGGACTTTATCGAGTCAGAAGGCCAAAAGGGACCCCTGGCCAGGGTTGTGAAATCTCATCCTGTTTGCTCTCAGGAAGGGTCAAACTACCACTATTCCCCAAAAGAGATCTGGCCATGGGATGGATCAATACCAGCCTGTAACTGAGCCAAAAAAAGGCTTGTATTCCACAAACTAAAAGAGAGGAAAGTTGCAAAGTTTGTTGGAGAAAGCATTGTCTGGGAACTGGCCTATATGTTTAAAAGACCCCTCAAAAAGTAATCCAGCCACAAGCGATTTGCAGGGGTTTGGGCTTTTTGCAAGGGCCCCTGAAAAAAAATATTAAACTCTGCAGAAAAAGAGATTCACGGTGTTACCAAGTGAAATCTGCAGAAATGCACATTATCACACATATGGCCATCTGTCTGCTTCTCACGCATTTGGATGACCATGCGTTTTCGACAGAGAGAGGGTGAATAGATGCAAATTTGGGCAAAATAATTAACTGTCGATGCAAATATGTGAAAACGAGCGCCGATTTGCATAGTATGCTTACATGTAAACTAGCTGTGGGAGGAATCGGAGGAGAAGTTTTTTTGTTGCTGGTCCCATCATGAGAAAAGGGAAGGCGCTGTCTCAAGGAGGAAACTTGGGCAGGAATCAAGACAAAACACATTGCATTATAGAGACTGCAGCAGTTTGGATTCTGCTTTAACTTTAGGCATGCAATTCTCTACTTAAACCAATTCACACAGTTTTATGGATGCAACCCTACCACCAAATTGTGCTGCCTGTTGTATGAGAAAATGCTGGTGGGTTCATTTTTGTCTGGCATGGGAATGGATGGCTGCTTAATGGACTCGTTCTAACCCCAAACCTTGTAATAAACAACAATTTGGAAACTGATTGGAACTCATTCCGGGCGAGCGATCAAAAGGGCAAAATTAAATTAAACCCAATATAGAGCCGCGTCTTTGTGTTGGGTTGTGTATTCGCCTGGAGCGGTAGCTTCCTGCTCTCTCTGGGAAGGGATCCATAAAGATGTCCCTTTGGGATGAATTATAGAAAAATATTAATTACGTTCTCAATTAGCCAAAATCATCCAGGGAGGAGGGGGAGGAGTGTTCCTTCTCTTAAGTGCCACCATTGAGAATGCAAGATGCAATAAAATTGAATGAAGAAATGAAGGGCTGTTGGAAAAGCAAATGTGGGTCGCCATAACTTGTGGGGTGGCATGGCACAAAAACTAGTGGCAGTTTAGGGTAAAACATGGAGTCAAGATGACCTCTGAAAAATATCTTGCCAAGAAAATGCTAGGAGGAGGTTATCAAAAGGCATAGTAGTCTTGAAAGCACATCGCAAGAACAACTTCTGCATTAATAGTGCTAAGTCCGGCTGTTAGTCCCAACGAGAGTCGACCCATTGACTCAACTGGGATTTATCCACATGTTGATGTTATTCAACAGTTGATTCAGTGGGTCAACTTTAGATGGGACCACAGGCTGGTACGGTCAATATTGCGTTCCCCTTTTCATACTTATAAAAAGAAAAATCTCATGGGACACATATTTTAAACTCCCGTGTTTGCCTTTTTTACAAAATTTCACTCCATACTCTCCAGGTGTCCAAACATTAAAAAGTTCTCATTTTGAAAATAATAATAATTATTATTGTTTTAAAAAACGAGATTGCATGGAAAGGCACAGTGGGACTTCGTATTTTGAACAAGCCTCCGGTAATCCTACCTCAGGAGGTTGTTTGTTGCGTTGTATTTAACATCGACCGGTTGGAGGAATGATCCAACCTCCTTGGCTAAAATGTGTGGATTTTAAACAACAGTTTGGCTGCTGCTCCATTGTAATGAATGGTAAAAGTGGCAGCTACTTTGAATTTCCCAGGAACGAAAAAAGGCAACTCAAGGAGGTGCGAGGACAAAAGCCTTTTCTGCAGAGAAACAAAATGGCAGCCAATCCCATTGTCTTCTGGGAAACAAAGCGGTCGGCTTTGTGGCAAGCAAAACAGAGCCTTAGCTTGCCCTTTTTGCTGGAAAATGTTCAACCCTACACTCTAAGTCCCAACATTTCCCAAAGCAGTTTTGAGGTTTGGAAGGGGACTGGTATGAATCAACTGGTGCCAGCTTCTGCCCACCTGCTTTTATTGGGGCAGAACACTCCTGAACCCACGCTTCAAAAAGGTTGCCGTTTCTCTGGACACGAGCCCAAAAAGCCTGGCAGCCAAAGGTGCCCTTTGGATCTTGCTTCTCCTCCCGTTGGACCCAACACAAGCTCCCTCCCTCTCTCTGTTTGGAGAGAAATCCATAAAGGTACTCTTAAAAGAGGTTAATTATTTAACTTGTTAGGCATTATAAAACCCCAGAGCAGCTCTTTGGAAAAAATCTGACAGAAGTTTGGCCAAGAGGTGAGGTGTTTTCAATGTCCCTTTTGAATGCCAAAACATAAAGGAGTATAACAAAGGGAGGGGGGGGAATGTTGGCAAAGATTATATACATCACGGTCTACGTTTCTAATTTCTGGGATCTGTTGCTCCACTGAAGAGAAGCAACAAATCATAGTCAGTGAATTGGGAAGATGTACATCTGGGCACCAGCAAAAGCAGTGTGCATCGGCTGCCTCCAATACACAACAGGCACTCCAATGTGCATTGGGCACTTCTAATGAACATTGGGCACTTCTGATGCACATTGGGGATTTCGAATGGGCATTGGGCATTTCTGATTAGCATGGGCACTTCTCATGTGCATTGGGCATTTCCGATACACATTGCCTTTCTACCAACTGTACCTCTGTGCAGATGATGGGATTGAGAAAAGGGCTTTGAAAAAGAAGTCCAAAGTTTAGGGGCAGCCAGCAAGAAGATCTTATCATGTATTCCCATCAGCCTGAGCTGTGAAGATGTTGGGACTGAGGGAAGGGCCTCCTCTGAAGATCTCAGGACCCAGACAGGATTGTATAGGAAGATACAGTCTGTCAGCCTGAACCTAAGCTGGAATTATTTTATGGTCAACCTGGGCATCCCTGCATTGATACTCTTTGGTTACATCCATTGATGGCAGCCTTTGACCAACTGTGAGCAAGTAGCCCTTAAGCCTCTTTCAGTGGCGGGGCAACTTTTGGGAAGGAAGAGAAGTCAGCATTTCAATTTCATGAAGCTCTACCAGTCGTTCCCTCTTGACATTCACTTTTTCTAGGTCAACCTTTGGCTCTGGATTAAATTTGTTGTCCGTTTTGCAGCCATGAAAGGTTCCTCCCATCTTCTTGCTTCTTTCCCTCCTTTTCCATATTCCTTTCTCTTTCTGTTCTAGTGATGCCCTTCATCTTGGCTCTCCACAATTCTCTGAAGCCCCAGACCCAGGGAAGGTCTGATGGTTTGGCTGGCTTTTCTCTTTTTCCTACCAGTCAAAAAAGTCAAAGAGGAGGGGATTGGCTTCAGACGGACTGTCTAATGGAGGTTCCTGCACCTGTTTATGAATTATGTGCCAACTCAGAATATTAAAAAGTGCAGTTTGTTGTCCTGTTGCCTTTCCCCATCCTCTGTTGGTGCTGAATCACTTTCGCTGGAGCAGTTTCTTCCAGCTGTCAACAAGAATTTACTAGTATTGCTTTCTCCTTTGAGACGCAAAGTCTGTGATCCTAAACATAGTTACCTGGGAGCAGATCCCATTCGGCTCAAGAGACCTGCGTTCGGCATAGACACATCAGTTTCAATTGTAAACATATCAGACTCTGGTGCCTTTTCTTTTCAGCAACATGATCCCTCTGAGTTAATCCCATCCGCAGAGCGGTGATAATCCCACTTAGTGTTACGGTGCTGTTGCATAAATACTGACTCCGAAAGATGTGTAATGTGTTTTCTGCCAAGGAAATACCTTGATCCTTATGAAGTGAAGAGCAGAGCGGAGAAGTTAGCATGGCAAGATGCCCAGCATATTAGCTTCAGAGTAGATTGGGGTAAGCTCTCACACATTGCTCCAGTGTGTATCAGGTGGAGCATCCCCTTGGGAAAACAAAGTGCCCTTTTAATGTGAACATCTAACTTCAATTTCTCCTTCCCAATTGGGATGCTGTGCTCCCCTTAAAAGCCTAGACGTCAAAATTGCCTAGTTGGATCAGGCCCAGTTTCCATTGAGTCATCTCTAATATTTGCATCCCATCTGATTAGGACAGAATAAAGTGCAATAGATTCTCAGTAGACACTCTGGGAGTTCGGGTTAAGCAGAAATGCAAGGAAAGGGGCGTGCCATTTGCAGCAATGCTGGAATTGACTTCTGCCAGGAATATACACGCTCCAGAGTCTGGGAAAGGTGGGATTGGTGTGAAGTCAGGATCTGAGGGGAAAAAAAGGGTGCCTATGCATTTATAATAAGTCTGATTCAAGTCTCAGGTGGTTTGCAAAAGTTTTCCCTTGAGTTTTGCAACTCCGAAACATTGAAACTTTTATGACAAGCTGCAGTACTAATTGGGTCATCAAACCAATTCATCCATTCAGCTTCTCTGTGTAGGTTAAAATTAGCTAAGGTCGTCACCCAGGCCAACTTGACAGCTTTTCTTCTTTTAAGCGCTTGCTTCTCTTCAAAGAGAAGAGGGCACGTGGTTTTTGGAAGAGGGCGCATTTTGTCCTGTCTGGCCCAAGCGAGGTGAAAATCAGTCACTCTTCTCATTTGTGTTTACTTCCCAACCTGGTTTCATATCAAGACTTTGATCTTGTTAGTTTTCACCTGAAGAGATCCACTGAAACAACAGGAACTTGATAAGGCAACGTTTATGTAAATTTCATTGATTCAGTGGGTCTCCTCCTAGTTGGTACTAACAGATGTAGACATTTGTGGTTCCTCCTATGCTGAAATTGGTGCAATCTGTGTATGCCTTTCCTCTAACCCAATTTACACAACTTTACCCCACTGAGGAAAGAATTTATGCATAGGTTTTGCTCCTTCTGTTATACATGTTTTAGCTTTTTCCATTGTAAAATGGGTATATTGCTCGCTACTGCCTTTGCTTCTTTGAAATACCCTGAAACCCTTGCCCTTGAGTGAATACTTGCGCCAACACGTGCATTTTCTCCCAACAAATCCCCAGAGATGTGAAGATGACAACTTTCACGGTTGCAGTTGCATCCCAATCAAATTTCTTTCCATGCATGAGTTTGCCTCTCTTTAGGTGAGCAGCAAGAGGGATGGATGGATGGATGGAGTCCTCTTCTTAAGCCTCTTAAACTGGGCAGAATTCAGAGTGCTGATTTTGACCTTCTGCTTTAATTCTGAATTGTGGCTACACCCACAGCCTCTTAGTCATAAAGCATTTTATAGGTCGAAACCAGCAATTTGAATTGTGTCCAGAAACAGATCAGCAGCCAGTAAAGTTGTTGGAGCCAGAGAATCGCATGGTCCTGGTAACCATCCCCACTTAATACTCTCCGTCGTCATTCTCCATCTCCCCAAGGACCACACCGCCCCAAGTTGGACTCCTCCAGAGCTCCATTTTGGGTGACCAGAAGTGGCACTACAACGCCGCCTGTTGTTTTGTACCCTCAAAACAGCATTGGTTAGAGAAATCTTAATTGCTTTTTTCCCCAACCATAATACAGTCGACCCTCTGTTTTCATGGGGAAATCCGTTGTGGACCCCCCACAAAAACAGAGACTTGCACATATCCAAGCCCCATAGGCTTGAATGGAGCATGCCCCCATGAGTGTGTAGGGGGCGTGTATCGTGGTCGTGCATCCCATTGATGATAACGGAGGTCATCCCTCCATGAATAATCAAGAATGCAGATCCCAAGTCTGTGAGAAAGGAGGACGACTGTACAATACTTCTTTTCAGCATAGAAGGGGGAGTTCTTGGGGCTTATACTGGGATTCACAATGGCTGGAGGGGGGGGGGTCACTGGTATATGTCCCACCCCTACTCTAGAGTAGCAGTGATCACCTGGCAGCTGCACTTGTGAGAAGTCACAGGGGTGTGTATTCCCATTGTGGCAAACCAGTGGCTCCAATGGGAAGTTTGTGTTTCACTCTGATCTGATGCAACTGAGCATGTTTTGCTGTTCAACACACACACACAATGTACTGCCTTCTTGTTTTTGTAGCCTTCCATGGTTGCCAAGGCTCTGAAGCTCTGTAAGTCGCAGATGGTTCTGCAGCAGGCATCCATAAGCTACCAGCTGTTGTCTTCTGCTCATGTTCTTCTGACCATAAGTGGTCCCACAAATGGGTCAGGGGGTGGCATGTAAACCACTCCAGGCATTTTGGAGAGCATGAGATATGCTTCTCTTTCCAACCACCCCCAAGTTCTTCTGCAACGTACTTCTCTGAGTGTTGCTGTTCCATCAGCTCGGCAGCGCAGCAAAGGAGGACAACCAAGGAGTCAGATGTATAAGCCACAGGCAGAATAGGTCTGGTAATAGCCTAGAATTAACTGATATATGCACCCAAATTACCAAAATTCATGCTCCCACAAGGCCAGCACAAGCACCATTTGGAACGTCATGTGTGAGGGGGGTTTAAGGGAAAAGTAAGGCCAGGGCCCTGTGGCTTGCCAATGCTAAAGTGTTGGCAATTGGGTTTGAGAGGTTTTCAGCTGCAGGTGCTGAGCTGGGTTTCTACACTTTCCAGGTCACCTTGCTCCTCCAGTTAATTCACAGGCAGCTGCCGATCGCAGGAGAAAGAGGGAAGCCTTCGCCCTTGTGTGAGTCGCTCCTCCATCTCCGCTCTTCGGTTCTGTTTTGGGAGCTGTGCGTTTGCCCATGAGGGCAAAGAGACTGGAACATTAACCTCCCAAGATTGGCTTGCCCAGCAGGACTCTTGGTTGCACTCCAAAATAGGGGTGGGAAAAACATTTCAGTAGGATCCAGGAAAGAATCCAAATTCTGGATTGAATTGAGGAATGCAGAGTCAGAGTCCTCCTTACTAAACAGGCCCAGATTAGCTCCAGAAGCCTTGGCATCCTTCTCCCCTTGACATTTCCAAACTCTCTGGGATGTTTGTAGAATTGGACCCACAAACCAGTCTTCAAGAAAGCTCTTCCATCCTTGTCAGAAAATGTGGGTCAAGCTTGAGTCCTCGTTGGAATGGATCTCCATTCCCATTACAAAGGCAATTCTAAAAGGACCTTTGGACCCGTTAAAGGCAAAGAGCCAAAGTCGACTGGCCAAACCATGCTCAGATGTCTAGTAAACCCAACTCCCAGAACAGAAATCCGATATTCCCTGGAAGGAGGGCTTGGCTTGGTCCTTGGCTCACATGTTCTGTTTGCTCATGTTGAGCCACGTGGCGGAAAGAAGCCCTTAAATGCATTTGTTAATGTGGAGAAAGTCAAGGTGGAGAGGATATTCACCATTCTCTGTCTGCTTCTTCCTTCCTTCCCTTCTGTTTGCATCTCTTTCATTGTGCATTTCCGAGCAGGTAACCAAAAGTTTTAATGATCACCTTTTTTAAAAAATTGACAGAAAGTTTGTTCTGATTTGTAGTTGCTAACTTCTCTCTATGAATTTACTATCTAGATTTATACATTTTCTGCAGCGTATCTTAACCCTGCAGAAGTCTGCAGATTGCGCCTGAGAAGGATTTTGCACTTTAGTCACTTCTGACAGAGCCAGTCCCAAAAATAAAGGACGCAATGAGCTGATTTTCTCAGCAACGTGAACTTAGGGACCAATGATGACACTGACAACATTTCGTCAATATGCCATAAGAACTTCTGGGTAATTATTACTTTGCGATATCCCCTTGTAAGGCGCAATCTGCAGATTTCTGCAATATCAGGTATTTGGAGGGTCAAGATGCGCTGGGAAAAATGTGTAAATCTAGATTGTGACTACATAGAGATAAGTTAACAACTGCAAATCAAAACAAACTTTCTGTCAATTTTTTAAAAAGGTGATCATTAAAACTTTTGGATACCCTCTCGTCCTTTCAAAACACAAGAATTCCCACAGACATAGATATAAGATTTACACAGCGCTGTACATACAAACAATAAAATAGATAAAAGTAAACTTGCCCATGGCATACATTCTCAGAAATAATAGCATAATACATATAAATAATACATAACAATACAGGAAAAAAGAGGTCCCTTGAGGTCCCTTCCAGAGCTCTAAGACTCTGGTTTTATGATTTCGGCAGCTCAGTAGGAACGGAGGGTGAATTACTCTAAATAAGAAAAAACATGTTCTTTTGCTCTCCTGTATGGCTTTTCTTGGCACACGTTTTGGAATACATAAGTTAATGGGTATGTGGGTTGTTGTTTTGTTTTAGTGTTTTAGTGGACAGTGAGCACCTCTTGGATCCTCAGTGGCATATTTATGGGATTGTTGCTGCCCCATTTTGTGTAAAGGCTTCTCAGTCAATAAGAGAAAAAAGCAGGAGAAGGAAGAGGTTGGGAGAGTGCTGCTGTTTATAGCTTGGGCTGCATCATCATCATCATCATCATCATCATCATCATCATCATCATCCTTGTACTGCCAAGGAGTGTATCGCAGCCAGGAGCAAGGAGATGGAGTCGAACCCAGTTAAAGGATAACTGAGATGGCCATGGAGACATTATCATCTCATTCTGATCTGGCTTGTTGGCTTCAGTTCACAACTAGCCTTTGATACATACTTGGCAGTGTCCGTCCGTGCCATTCAGAGATTAGTCAGTGGTTTCTCGAGGAATACATTCAGGCAGACCACACGGTCGAGTCCATTTGGGTCCCCCTTGAACTGTAGGGCTTCCGGGGACCTCCGCACACCTTCGCTTTCTTTGGATGCAGCATTTTATTTTGTCCTTTTTGCATGCAGAAGGAAACCAGAGCCAGCCCTTTTGAAATGTATGCTGATCCCTCCTGGGATAGGGACTCAGTGGCATGCTGTTGTGTTATTTATATGTTTGTGAGTCACCTTTCTATTTAAAGTTAAAGTCTGAAAAAAAACTTTTCACCTACAACAAACTGGGTGAGGGGTAAAGAGGTTCCTCCTTTTCAGCCTCCTCCTCCTCCTCCTTCTTGGCATGTTCTTTGCTACGGTTTCCTAATTTACAACAGAAAAATAAAAATAATAATTGGCTCTCCCTGAGTCAGTCTTGGTTAATCGGGAATTCAGATTGACTGATGCTACGAAGACCGGGAAGAGTAAAAGTAGGAGACACTGACCTCCCTTTTCCTATATTGTCAGTTAGAGTCGGCTAAATGGAAGAATCACAAAGTCAGATCAGAGCCAGACTGACACTTCCCCCATTCAATTGAATCAACAAGTATTTTCATCCTTTTTTCATTCTTCTGGCGTCTGGAAAAATTGCTTGAGAGAGAAGCCAAAATTCACAAAATGGATATTTCAACACATAGGTGCTGAAATCTAATTGTTAGTCAATGAAATTTCCATTGAAGCCCTACCCAAATACCTCCTCTGTCAGGTAAGTGTACAGTTCGCTCCTGCCACCCTAAGTCCCTATTGAACACAGCAGGGCTTTCATTGACAATACAAGATCATCACGTGCATTAGCCTTGGAAAAGATCTGCTGCCTGTCTGGGTAGATGAACGCAGGATAGGCTTGCTTCAAAGACAGGTAATCCTCTTGGGACCCTTGGGACGACCGAAGCTGAGATAGGAAAACTACTTTGAACCCTTTGCCCATTGGTCTTTATGGCTGCCGGTGTGTCTCCTTTCTCCATATAAATCAGTGAAGAGCCTGGATGGTGGACGCGCTCCATGTTCCACGTAAGAAAGAACCACGTCTTCCGATGTCCGCAGGAACCTCGGCAACTCCTTTTCCCTCTGGTCCCTCCTCTGGGTAGCACAGTTGATATACTTGACACATCTCTGGAGAGGAAACTGACTTTGTGCTTACCAAGCAGGATGAGAATTGCCCAAACTAGCATCGGCCGCCAACCTGGCAAGAATTTATTAGCTGGGGAGCCACAGTTAATTGCCATCCCTTTAATCATGTGCTTGTGGGTTATTAGAATGGGGCACAGGACATTCTGAACTGATGAACGCTGCAGCAGGAGCCCAGTCGGGTCACTCCCAGGCCAAAGAGATGCAGATATTGCAAAAGAGAGGAGGGGAATTCACATCCGCCTCATTCGGAGAGCCAGCTGGACTCGAACCCTGACTTCAGCCGTGGAAACCAAATGAACAGCCTTGGACAACTCTTTCTCTCTTGTCATGGTCATTGCCTTCTACTAGTCTCAGAGGAAGACTGCAGTAGGTTCACCTGAAGGTCTCCCTAAGTCAGAAATGACTTGAAAGCACACAACAACAACATTCAGTCTAAGGCCTCCCCGGCAGATCCCAACAGTAGATCTGACTTTAAAGCTATTAACAGGAGTTTTGTGGGATCCAGAAGTTGCTTCCCTCCCGTCGAAACCTCACTGATATTAAGATAATCTTTCTTAGTGGATTAGGATTGTGACTGCCAATGTTTGACTGGGATTCCTCTGGGAAGCCTCATTCAACCTTGGAAACACATTGATTGTTCTTGGGTAAGTTGCACTCACTCAGCCTTAGACGAATCTCTGAATAACAAATCTCTGAATAATAAATCTGACCAAGAAACCCCAAGGATAGGTTTCTTTTAGGATCGCTGTAAATTGGAGTTGATTTGAAAACACATAGGAACAGCAACTGGAATGTGCCCAGAGAAGAGGTGACTGAAAGGATCTGGATGGGAGTCCTGTGAAGAATGGGAAGCATCAAGTAGAGAAGACTGAACGGTGATCTGGTAGGGCTGCCATCACATGGAAGACGGAGGGAGCTTGTTTTCTACTACTACAGTGGAGTAAGACCTCAACCAGTGGCTTCAAATCCCCCCCCCCCCAAATGGAGATTGTGGATACACAATGAAGAACTTTCTGAGGGCAAAGGTTGTCCAACACTGCAATAGACTCTCTTTTGCTGGAGGTTTTTAAACAAGTTGGATGGCTACCTGTGAAGGAGACTTTAACCATGGCTTTCCATCATCGACAGCAGCCTTCATTCTTCATTCATCCTTCTGACCCTACAGTTCTAAGATGCTACACACAAATACGCACAGAAAAAGTCTACTAAATTTGCTTATAACATTCACAGTATCCGATGAACCGGAAGCCCTCTTCTCAAAGCATTGTTTATTCAGGGTCAGCCAAATAAACATGGAAGGAATATGACACTCTGAAGGTCTTGATATGAAATCAGGAGTTTATGAAGGCTTCTAGCTGTTGTTGTCGTTGTCGTAAATTGACTCTGACTCATGATGCCTTGTGGATGAGATATCCCCAAGCCTGTTCTCCACTGGTCTGCTTAGGTCCTGCAAATTCATATCCATTGGACTGCATAACCATGACCTTCCTGATTGACTCCATTCATCTGGTGTGTGGGCTTTATCTCTTTCTGCTTCCCGTTTCCTAGCATTATTGCCTTTTCTATTGAGTTCTGGCTTCTCATGATGTGTCCAAAGTTCGACAGCCTCAATTCGGTCATCTTGGCTTCAAGGGAGATTTCAGGCTTGATCCGTTGAAGAACCCATTATAGATTTAAGTGGCTCTAAAAAGGGATGAGACACATTCAGGGAGGCTAACTCAATCAGTGGCTGTTGGCCACAACGGTGAGATGCGGCCAGTATACTTTCAGAAGCCGTATGAACTAAATCTTGGCAATACGCGAACGTGAATGGTTTTCTCATCCTTCTTGGACCTCCACTTAAAAGAGAAATATTGGATGAAAGAGGCCCACCTTGGATTGATGTAGAATAGGCAGTCCATGAATACTCTTGCTTTCTCCACCTTCATCACTCAACACTTGTCAAATTAAATTTAATAGCCAAGTATTTTCAGAGCAAGGAAGGCTGGTGGAACTCTGGAGGTTGTTTGGTTTTATGAAACACTTGTCTCAGAACCAAGGATTATTTTTTTAAAAAAAAAGTATTGGTGTGGATGGAGGTGTTTAATGTTTGCGTTTCATAAACATTGCGGTTTCAGGTTTATGTAAACCAGTGTTAATCCATCAACACTCAGTTTGAAACTGTGCTTCACCAAATAAAAATGTCTGCAGTGTGTGCAATTAGGTATTTTCTTGAAAACGTTTCTATACACAAACCTCAGAGCTCTGAGCTTATTCCCTCTTTGGCATCCAAGTTTAACAGATTTGTGTGTTGTTGTTGTTTTTAATCCTACACATTGTCAGCTTCCTTTGGAAGCTGCTTCGAGGGCTTTTGTTTTTCTTTCCCAAGTCGCCACTTTATTTATTTTCATTTTTAATGGGCTACATTTCCATGTCGGTGGGGTGAAAATCCCACAAAGATCCATATGGAAAATAATCTGCTCTGAGCTTCACTTCTGCCTCAGAAGGTCTTTGTATTTAAAATACAGTTCTTTCCGAAGCCATTCTGGATGAATCATGTATGGCAACTCTGGATTTCCGTTGGAGGTTGCTATGGGGGGATTTGGATATATCCCAGCGCCAAATGGCCAAACTGGCCTGCAATGAAAAGACCTCTTTAACAGCTGGCGAAAGAGAGTCACCAGTTCGGCTAACTGCAGTGCAATGGCAGCAAAAGAGGCTGGCAGCCGAGGCGAAATGCGGACCGAGAGGAGTTGTAGCAGCTGGTAGACGTACAAACACACGATAATTTCAACATGTTCTTTGTTGTGGAGCTGGACAGCCTATTATAGGATAGCAGGGTTCTCTGGAATATTCTCAAGGAGACTGTCAATGGGGGAAAAAAAAAGTCCCGTTGTTTTGGCTTCTGAGCCGAGAGCCCCGGTTGGGTTTCTTGGAGTTGCGCGCCGCCCCTCGGCCTCCAGGAACAAATCTTTGCTCACCCTCTATTGCTACATACCATGGGTGGAAGAGGAACCTGCATCCGGCTCCAACCCCATGGCTTTACTAGCAGACAGCCATGACTTTGCAAAGCTTGGGTGACTTCAGATCAATAGTGGAGAGCAGAGAGGTAAATAAGCTACTCTCTCGCTCATATGGTGCCTTTGAGAAATCCATAAGGGAGGGGGATAATTGAAGTGACGGTAGCGTTCAGGTGTTATTTTCTCCCCTCCGACCCACTCCTGGATTAGCTTGCAAGGTCTGCCATGCTATAGAGTTACAGCACCTGCCAAATGGACACCAGCCTGGAAGAGCAGAGTCTCGACCGCTGGTTTCCCCCTTAAGCTGCTTCACATGCCGAGTGTGTTAAGGTGGAAAGCATACATCATCAGGTGTTCCAATTAATGGGCTGTTAAGAACAATCAGCTGTTTCAAATTTGCAAGTAAATAGCTGGGCAAGGTGAGCACAGAATGGGCATTTAGGGACTATGTCGTTCTTGTCTCCGCCAGGCACTTCATCAAACTGGCACCATTGACAAGACATCGGTAACCCTGTGGCGTGACCCGTTCGTTCAGGGTCAAGGGTGTCCGAGAGAAAAGGTTCAGCATCCTTAGTCGGCTCACAAACCCTGGCGGCTGGTTGTTTGTGATGAACAAACACAAGTCCAGACTCTGTAGGGTGGAATCCTGTTGGTGTCGATGTTCTTTGTCTTCTTTGTGGTCTCTGCGACTCATGGGAGCACTTGCACAGATGACCACTTCAAGAACCACATTTATAGGTAGACAACCTGTTCTTCTTGTTAATTGCCGTCCAGTTGGCTTCAGCCTATGGCAACCCTATGAACGAGAGATTTCCAAGAAGATCCCCCAGTTGTTCAGCTGTCCTGCTCAGGCCTTGCAAATTCAGGTCAGGCATGGCTTCCTTGATTGGATCAATCCATCTGTTAATATGGTCTTCCACTTTCCCTACTGCAGCGGTTCTCAACCTGTGGGTCATGACCCCTTCGGGGGTCGCCTAAGACCATCGGAAAATACATATTTCCTATGGTCTTAGGAACGGAGATGCCACAATTTTGTGGTTCTCAACCTGTGGGTCACGACCCCTGTGAAAGGGGTCACCTAACACCATTGGAAAACACATATTTCCTATGGTCTTAGGAACTGAGACACTGCATGTTTATGGTTGGGGGGTCACGACTAGAGTAAAGCCATAGAGTCAGATGGGTTGACCCATGTGTTGACAGTGCTGATAATTGTTGGGGGCAATTCGCTTACAGTTGTAAACTGCTAAGAGACTGCTTAGTTCAGTATGAAGTGGTATATAAATGAAGCTGCTGTTGCTATTCAATGGGTCTGCTCTAATTAGGACTAGTCAAGAGGATGCTACCCATGCAGTTGTGCATTCTTGGATGGTGCATAACTTTGCCATGCCTTCAGAGTCCCATTTGATTCACTGGGATTGTGGAAAGACCCCCTGTGCATTGTTCCCCATGGCACAATGGGAAAATCAACTGCCATGTTGGTGGATCCACCATCAGTTGCACTATGCAGGTATTTGGCAGAAAGGGGTGTAGCTACACAAGTGTTGATTTGCCATCCAGGAACTGGCCTGAGGCCACTGAATCCTCTTTCACAAAGTTGTAGTGATGATTGGTAGCTGTGGTCGATCTGTCAACAGCTATTAACCACAGTAGTTAAATAGGTCTCCCATGTTCAAAATCTCTCGCACTCTCCATCATTCCCTCTTTCAATGAACTTTTAAAAACTCTAGCTCTTTTTGCATAGAGCTTGATGTGATGGGAATTTCAAGGACTGTAGGTGCTACCAGTCAAACTTTTGTTCCGTTGAAATCTTAAACAAGATTGTCAATGTCAGCCAAGAGAATGCGAGGAATGTTCTTTTTATCTATAGTTTTTTGTGGGTTTTTCAGCCATGTTCTAGAAGTGGTCATCTGCGCAAGTCTATGGATACTGGCCATGAAAGCCTTCAACTTCACACACTCTTTATCTATTTTTCTATATACAACAGTTCCAATTAGGCAAGGATGGTCCCAATTAATCCTCTGTCATTCCACTTTTTCCCCCTAGCTGCCTTTAAAATGTCCCAGTTTGTCCCTTTGTCCACAGCTTACTTCAATAGCTGCAAACTGAATTCAAAGTGCAAAAGGAGTTTGCACTAAGCTCTGTAGCGGGAGAGGAGAATTGCCCTCTCATGTAAATTCAGGCAAAAGCAAACTGCTGCAGCCTCTCCTCTCTAATAACTTTTGCCATCTTGAAACACACTCCAATGTTGCTTGGCCATAGGAGTCCCAGGTTTTTATCTATGAAATGTTCGGAGGATATGCATTCTCTCCGTCCATCCATCCATCCATCTCCACATAAATGCACACCGGCATCTTATCTCCTGTCCCTCTCTCTTTCTTGCTCCTGCTTAATTGAATGTTGCAAGGAAAAGGTCATCCATTCGCAAGGTCATGTTCTTATTTGGGACAAACTGGCGAAAATGAGAGCTTTCTCTGTGTTTGTGTGTATCTGTGTCTCCTTCCCTCGCAGGTCACTCTAACCTGTTCTGCCTTGTCTGTTTGATCTTTGTTTTTCATGTGAGCTGAAAAGTAATGGCGAATTAGTGCTCTGTATTTCTCCCATTTTCAAAACTCTCCCTGGGCTCTGGGTTCGCTCTCTGTCTCCCACCGCATCCAGGCATCTTTTCAAAGCGGGATGTTTGCTATTAACTATTGATTAATAATCCACCTGCAACTTAGGGCTGGAACCAGCAGCAATGCAGAAGAGTGGGTGGCTGGAAGAGAGAACGTGTTTTATTTTCTCAAAAATCCTGTGTCTGGATGCAAAATGGCCCCTTGTTTTCTCTTCTTCTTACTCCCCAGCCGCCACCCCAAATAAAGCACAGACGTCCCCATTTTGGTCACTAGGATTCAGAAACCTGAAGTCTGTCAAATGGTTTCTTGGAGACAGGCAGTACACAAACTCCCATTTTGGAATTCCTTTTTGGGAAAAAGGCAGGATATAAATTCCATAATTAATAAAATATTATAAACAGACTCCCTGATCTTCATTCTGCCATCCGCACCAAGCAAAAACAGGCAAGCAGCTTGGTCAAAGAACGCCAGTTAATTCTTATTTACTTGTTAAAAAGTTTGTTGGTTAACACTGGTACCCTGCTTTTCTCTCCAGTGAGTTTACAATGGCCTCTTTTCTATTTTTTACAAAATTGCTTCCAAATTCCAAATCCCATGAAAACAAAATAGTTTTGGCATTTTTCTCCCTGTGGTCAGACAGTCCTTGAAAACTGCAGTTTTTCAAGATTGTTTGCAAATTGGGACTTCTTGTTGTTGTTGTTGTTGCTGTTGCATGCCTTCAAGTAGTTTCCAAGGTGTGACATCCCCAAGCCAAACCTGAGAGAGTGTGACTTGCCTTTTGTCGTTCTCATCTGTTCCATTCTCTTCTGGTCTTTGTTATTGTTACATATCGTCAACTTGGCTCTGATTTATGCTAACCCTATTCTCAGATTTTCATGGCAGAAGGAAGTTTACTACTGCTTTCCTCTGAGGCTGAGAGTGTGTGGCGACTTCAAAATCCGCAAATGGGTTTCCAAGGCTGAGGGGGCATTTGAACTCAGGTTTCCTACTCGAGCTCTGAAACCATTATACCATGCTATATCTCCTAAATTTTGCTTGGCAAGATTGCCATAGCATAGCGATTTCAGGACTCAAGTTGTACTCCACAAAACAAGCATTAAGAACAGCTTGCCTTTTATATTTATAAGAGTTGTACAGTGTACTGTAAGAGTTGTACCTTGCTTTTCCATGCCAGAATGAAATCACACTCAAGGATGCCAACATACTAATCTTAAAACAAAAAATAATGTTTTCTTTCTAAAGAGGGAGAGGGAGAAAAATGTTAAAACAAAGAGGGCAGAAATTGCAATAACAGCTGCCAGAAATTGCAATAACAGCTGTCAGAAATTTTGAGAGATTATCAGATGTGGGTGTCACTTGTGGAATACACATTCCACATTGCAAGAGAAAATAACATTTATTTTCATGCTGATGACAACCATACTGGCAATATTGGTGGTCCATGAAAAAATGTAGGTGGAACATAATATTTCAATGCAAAAATATTAGCTCCTGCTCAGAAAGCACTGCCTTCTTTGCAGAAACTGGTTTTCTTTGCAAATCAGCCACGTGTGAATTGTGCACAGAATGAATCCTGTGTGACAACATTTTCTGCAAAGAAGACAGCATTTTCTTTGCTGGAATCAATGTGTCTGCCTTGAAATACTATTTTCCATATAGAAAATGCACCGGAAGTGCTGTTTTCTGTGCAAAACAACCATGCGTGAATTTTGCACAAGAAAAGTCCTGAATTGCGAATATAGCCTTTGAAAAGTGCATGGTTTTCGAAGACTTCCGCACAGAGGGAAGAATATTGCAGGAATTACTCGTTGCTGCCTCTGGGAAAATAATTTAGTGAATAATTACATCCCTATCATAAACCTATAAAGTGCTGTGCATGCAAACCGGTAGTGGGTTTTTCTCCATGAATTTGCCTCTTCCCCAAATGGAAATAGAGCTTCTGTCCGGAAAAGACCCCGATGGCCAGACCAGGCAACCTTTTCACCTCTCCAGGCATTCATGCCATTAGGACCCTTGGCTCCACTCCTAATGACCATGGGTTCGGGTTCAAGTATCACTAGGATTAATGATGGACAGGCATCTCCAGGCCAGCGAGGCATATTGGCCCTTTGGGTATGGGGAGAGGGACCGGTGCTAAAAGATAGATGGAGGCCACGATCTCAGAAATAGCTCGAACAAAATGCCTGCTAGCATTCTGTAGACCTCAGCTATCATCCAGCCAGGGGGTCCGGTGCCACAACAAATCACAAATCCCAGGATGCCATGGCAGTGGAAGTGGTGCCAAATTGCATTAATTCTGCCCTGTGGCAGCAGCATATTAAGGTATGCTTGCAAGCAGTGTTTGACGCTTCTGCCCATCCAGGAGCAGATCAAACTGAGAGCTTCCCTCTCCAAATAAGAATGATTCCCCTCCCTGCAAAACAATGAAATTTTCCTTCAAATTTCCCCAGATGTCCACCATTGCACTAACTTAAAACTCCAGCTGAGGTTTAAGAAATAAAATTTAAGCATCCTTTGCAAAGGGGCTGGAAGGCTGACACAATAAAGAGAAGAGTTCCAGGGTGAGTGAATTCAAAGATATAGCCATGCTAGTCTGTAAATCTGGTAGGTAAAGAGATCTTGTATCACCTTTGAGATTAACGGAAAGAAAGAAGTTGACAGCATGAGCGTTGGTATACTTAAGTCTGCTTTCTTAGATGTGTTTGGGTGAGTTGTTTTCACTTGTCTCATTCCCTACAATGCTAGAAATTTGGAGACTGGAGGAAAGCTTCGTGGTGGGAATAGTGCCTCCATCCCCTCCCCGTCTTTGCATTGGGCACATTTTGTTTTCTGATGGAAAAAGGCCTTTAAAATGAGTAATGACTCTCCTTCCCTCTGGCAGAAGTAGCCGTCCTTAAGGGAACATTCCAGCTTTATAGCCCTTGTGCCCAGTCTGTTGATGGGAAGCTTCCATCTCGTCTTACAGAAGGCTCTTCTCTTTGCTCCTAGGTTGCCAAACTCCAGCCCCCTTTGTCCCCTTAAGTGCACTCCATGCCTGACCTGGTGTACCCCAAAAGACCCACCCGCCTCCAGCCTAAGGCTTTGGCCACTTCCCTCCTCTGTTGCTTGAGATGACGCACCAGACGATGCGCCGAAGTGGACGGATCAAGCTACCGCTGTTGTTTTTCAGCCTGTGGCAGGTTTTGTACTTTAGCGAGAGCAGATGGAGGGCCAGTGTGTGGATTATTATGGGGATCTTCCCTCCCCACTCCTCCTCATTCTAGCAATAAACACAACGTTTAATAAACATCTCCCCTCCATCTCTTCTTCTTTTTCTCTTACACTGAGATGAGCTTTATCCCTTTGGGGAGAGCCGTTTTGCTCCTTCCAGGCCGACAGAACTATAGTTATTATCGTCAGGAATCCAGGATATATTTACTAAGTGGGGACAGGGGAAAGCAGGCAAAATATCTGTGTTTGCAACAGCTGTGCACCAAAGACCGAACTGGCCATCGCTCCATGTTTGTTGGAATGCCTTGCCTGTCAAAATGACCTCTTGGCTGATCGCAGTTGCAAAACAAAGTTGAAGACCTTTTGCTCAAGGTTGCCACGTGCGCGGAGCGTTCAAAACACAGAAAATTCTTGCCGTCTCTACAGAAAGCATTTCTTCATGTAATATCTCTTAAAATAAAGTGTGGATCATCTTTTCCTGGGGCGGTAGCTTCAACTTTCAACTTTGTAATGTTTCAACGTTGGTGTCTTTTTTCATCTTTAATGGAAATTCTGCTTCCCTGTTCTCTTGCTCGCTGGTTTCCGGATCACTGAGTCATAGAATATAGAGCACTGAATCCACCAGATCATAAAAGCATTGAGTTGGAAGGGTCCACAAGGGTGATCTACTTAAACCTCCTTCTATGCAAGAAGACACAACTACAGCACTTGAAGGATGTCCATCCAACCTCTGTCTAATGGCCTCCACAGAAGGAAAGTCTACCATTTTCCAAGAGCATCTATTTCACTTTCAAACAACTCTTTAACATTCAAGAAGTTGTCCCTAATATTTAGGTAGGGTATGTTGTAATTTGTGCCCATTGGATCATGTCCTAATCTCTGGAGCAACATCTTCGGTGTTACATCTCTTCAGATATTTGGAGAGGGCTCTATCACATCACCTCTCAGTCTTAACCATGCCCAACTCCCAAACTCCTTTCTTCGTAGGCTTTCAGACCTTTCACCATTGTGGTCACCTTCCTCTGGACACTTTCCAGCTTGTCCATCTCCTCCATGAACTGTGGTGCCCAAAACTTGGACCCAGGAGTCCAGGTGGACCTTGACCAAACCAGGCTTAGCTGATACCCTTCCAACCGGAGAGATCAAGAACTGAACCTACAACCTTTTGCCTGAAAAGCCCATGATCTACCACTGAATTGCCATCTCTGTGCAATCTAAAAATTGAATTCTGCCCACAGAACCTCTGAGGAGTGCAGCCGTACATAAGGCACTTAATGCTACAGCAAATGCCAGCTTTTCCCGATGGATTGCATTTATCTTAAGGATTTGCCAGCGAGTTCCAGACAGAGTTCTTCCTCCCAGCCTTAGCCTAAAGGGACTTTTTGCTCAAAACAAGTAGACTCTTAAAAGGGCAATTAAACAACTGATTGAAACTGGCACTTGCCCCATGTTTGCCTTTTGACCAACCCTTCCTTCTGGCCTCAATTCACCTTCTCTGCATCTTCTGGGCTTTCTTCCAAGGGAAGCCTTTCTGTCCGGTAAGACAGGTGTCAATCTTGTTCTTATTGCGGTATTTAGGTCCCATCCCTTTTCTCATGAGATCTCAGAGCAGCCTGCAAATAAATTCAGTTTAAACAGTAAATACAGAATAACTCTCCTTCGAGTATTGAAGTCCCATTTAGGTCTGTAAATGTCATCGTAGGGACCTTGAGCGTGGATCGGATTAAGCAAAGCAGGCTTCAGGGTTTAAAAGCATCGCCACCGTCAGAACTTGGTGGGAGCCTTAGATGAGAAGATCTCATTCAGCCGCTCTCCCTTCCCTTCCCTTCCCTCTCTTTTTCTCCCATTTCTTTGCTTCTGACCTGCACAAATAATGCCAGGAGATGTCACACTGCACTTTGCTCTTGTTTTTCTCATTTTCCCCCGCAAGCTTACTCTTCTTTTTATTGCTGTGTTCCCATTTTTATTTTATTTTCTTTTTACAGACCAGCCTCCCCTTAATTGCTCTTACTGTAGATCGTCCAAAACATATTATTTAAAGATCAGCTTTTGCATTGATTTACGGGGCTGCTCTTTGATTTGACGTTTTTACGTTTGGAGGCTTATTTTTCCTAATTACAGCCAAAGGAAGTTCTAGATAAGTATCGTTTAATGTTGGGAGCCAGAACCCCAAGGAAAGCAGATTGCGTTGATGTTGTTTCTCCTGCTGAAAGTCGAGCAGTTAGGGTTATTCTCCGTCTCCCTCTCCCTTTTCTTCATTAATTATCTTTCTATTTCTTGCTCCAAGCTGACTATAGGGGTGACAGGGCATGGAGTAACGGTGGAGAGGGAGCAGGAATAAAAGGGGGTTATTTTAATTATACCCTCCAACTGTCCTCATTTGGCAGAAATAGTTCTGATTAATCCTCTGCATTCCCACTTTTTCAGCTGCTCTTAAAATATCCCGGTTTCTCTCTCCTCCTCCGACTTTCTCCCTTTTATCCTTAGCTTGCTCCAATTGCTGCAAACTGAGTTCAAAGTGCAAAAGTGCTTTTGCACTCCTTTAACCCAGTAGATTCAAGCAAAAGCAAACTACCGCAGCCTTTCCAAGCTTGTCTGCTCTTCCTCATTAATATCTTTTGCAACTTCGGCTGGGCCACAGGCATACCAGTTTTCACCTGTGAAATGCTGCTGGGTGCATTTGCTGCCGTGAATAGTAAAATCTAGTTCTGGAGACTTTGTGGCAATGAGCCTGCCAATTATTACCATCATCACCAGGAAGAACAAATAGATAAATGCAACAAACAGGGTGTTTTGGAGAGAATTACAGAGTCTTAACCACAGACTTCCTAGTGTTTTGTTCATGGCTGCTGGTGTAATAGGATGCCAAGGTCTGGATGTGAAGGTTGCTGCCTGCTGAGAAGAGGATCTGTTTAAATCCCCATCGAAGGGGAAGATCGGCAGCTCTGTAAATCGCCTTGGGTCCTGTTTGGGTTTCCAGGCAAGAGAAAGAGAATGAGAGATAGAGGCTTTGAGGGTTTGGTTCCATCTTGGAGATTTCCAATACAGGTACAGAGATGTCCAGATGCATGAAACCTTGGTCCCAGAGGCAGTCGGTGGCACCTGTTTTGGGGGGCACTGAATCCAAACTGGATTTTTTATTCTAGACTTTACAGGAGCTGGAAAGGTTTGGGTGAGATTTCAGCACCTAAGAGACAAAACTAACAACTCCGTGGGAGAAAAAAACAGAATACTTTGTACTGTTTTCCCCCATTATTCAAACATCCTAATGTATTTTAATGGTATTAAAAATGGGAAAAGGCATATCTTGTGCCCAACTTCACCCTCCAACGTAATTTTTTAAACAGAAACCGTTTCCTTTGTGGGGAACACATTTTATGTGCAGAAAACATGTTTTTGTGCCTGTATGTATGTATGTATGTATGTAGGTGTGTGTATATATATATACATATATATATATGTAGTTAGCTCTGACTCCCCTTAAGTCAGTTGAATACAGATAGAATAGTGCAGAGCAATATTCGTTTTCTTCCACAGAAGTGCAAAATCTACAGCAATTCTCCTTGCATGCACAGACAAAAAGATTTAGAGAGGTCAAGTGGAGGAATCATTTTTTAAAAAGAAATTACTTGTTTTTATCTCAACAATACATCTCTTTCCAGTACCTACATCCAACCTCAGTCTGAAGATCTCAGGACAACATAATGTAAAGCAATAGTGTAAAACAGCGAGAAAGACTGTAGGAGGCTAAAGGGATGTTAAGCCGTTTGAGAAACGAAAGGAAAGCAAAGCCAGATGAAATATTTTAAAGCGATAAACTGAAATGTACACTGTCTTTGAAGTGTCTGAAACTGGTCTTCGTCTACCACAATCCTACTATCATCTTTATCCATAAAGTAAAATGAGGGGGAAATCAGGTTTGGGGTTTTTTTTGGGGGGGGGGGTTGTTGTTGTTTGCATTTTCATGTTTCATTGTTGGCCACTTGGGGTGACATCTTGTTAGTGGCGAGTTTGCATGTAATTGTGGCTTACACTTGTGTATGTCAATATAGATATAGATATATAAGGATGGGATGCAAGGGGACTATTTTCCAGCCCACTCCACTCACCATTGCTTACTAAGGGGAGAGGTCAAACCAGAGGATGAACATCACAACTGGTCTGGGCTTTGAGGGGAAGAAAATGGATAATGCACCCCATTTGCAAGTGCAACCCTCATTTCTTCCCGCTCCGAGCCCCTCTTGAGTCATTCGAATATGGATAGAATTGTGCATAGAAATGTTCATTTGGTGCAAAACTTATAGCATTTATTCCTCCTTGCATGCACACACAAAATGATCTAGAGTGGGCCCTTGGTGTCTGCTGGGGTTTGGTTCCAAGAGCCCCCCAATGTTTCATCATGTAATTTCATCATCTGCTTTTTTTCTTCCACTTCTTTCATGGGTTTCATTCCACTCGTGGTGGAAAGTCTGCTCAGTAACCCTCAGCACCTTCTTCTTCTCTCTTCCCTTCAGCCCGCAAGTTGAAGAAGCTGGGCAACCTGAAGATGCAAGAAGAAGGAGAGGCGGCCGGCCCCTCGAGTCCCACGGAGGAGCAGACGCCAAAGATGTCCATGTCGCGCATCGACGGCCTGGAGTGCCAGCCCATCTTCCTCAACGTCCTGGAAGCCATCGAGCCGGGCGTGGTTTGCGCAGGCCACGACAACAACCAGCCGGACTCCTTCGCCGCCCTTCTGACCAGCTTGAATGAGCTTGGGGAGAGGCAGCTGGTCCACGTGGTGAAATGGGCGAAGGCTCTGCCAGGTAAGGAACCCATCCGTCTTCTCCGTCCCGTCTTGTTATCTGAGGATAATTGTCAGGCCGCCCTGCAAAATCTGTCTGGCTTCGTATCACATTGTGAAGATGCTTCTGCCCAAGCTGTGCTTGGAAATTCAAGATGGATTCCCACAAGCATGCGGTGACGTCTGGTGGCCGTTCATATATTTGCTCCATGCGCTCAAGCCTTGGTTCCTTTGGCTTAAGTGCTGCTTTTCTCTGGGCCCATTCACACTACACAATTACAACAGTTGTCATGGCACCATCCTTTGGAATCGCTGGGATACGTAGTTTGGTGAGGCACTGGAGCTCTCTGGCTGAGGCTCCTAAGTCTTCCTCCCTAAACTTCCAATTACAGGATTCTACTGGATGAAACCATGGCAAGGTGGGATCATAGCACTATAATCCAGTAGCATGAATGCCCCCTTCTCTTTCTTTCTCTCTGTCTTGTCTGGAGATGTTTTGGGTTTTTTCTTCCATCTTTGGTTTGGGGTTCTTCCATTTGATGTCTTGGTTGAGGCTGATAAACGAGACCGGTGTTGTTCTTCTTCTCTGCCCTCCCACCCGAAGAAGGAAAAATAACAAATTAACTTCCATTTATTATGCAAAACAATTTGAAGACACGTATTCGCATGTTAACTCGGTCCATGCCTCTTTTAATTATTTGTGTTCCATTATTTGCTATTAAAGTGACATTCCTGCCCATTATTTGCTATTAAAATGATTGCCAAGAAGAGAGCGGAGTAAACAAACCATGCATAAGAATTGCACCCACGAAACAATGAATGCGAGAAATTCTGTAGAATAATTCATTTGAAAGAATTCAGTCTTTTAGAATATATCACTCCAGAAGTTGATGTTTCTTAATAAATGACAATTTAGCTGTCTTGTGAATACCCAATTCTAGCAAGGGGGGGCTAATCCATTCCAAATGGCTTTGTCCTTAAGGCAGTCGGGTGTTTTGCGTAAATGGGTGAAAATTGCAAAAGTGTGGTACCATCAAAGGTCACCGTCTTGTACTGGAAGATATAGCGATATTAATCTCTCATCCAACCTTTCCAAACCACCACCACACACTGCCTTTTCTCAGATGCAGCCATTCATATCCCAGTTTCTTACTGGTGGAGACTGGAGAGGAGGAGCAGCAGAGAAGCATCTTGCTATTTTCCTACAGCTGGACACAACGACAGGTGTCTCCATGGTCATCCGCAGGTCTTTTGGAGGTCCTTTCAGATAATGTCATTGCTGTGTGTCAAGTTGCAAGAAAATACATCTCTGTTGCTCCTCCACTAGAAAATGGCTGGCTTCAAGGATGAAGCAACTGCATCTGAGAAAATGTAAAATGGAGTGGATTGGCCATTGTGCATTTGGTAGAAAACTTCTGTCCATAAAAGTGAGTTGCAATGCCTGTAGTCAAGTCTCAAGATGCTCAAAATAATTATTAAGTTAGTTATTAAGTTATTTTGCAAGTTAGCTGGACATGTTTCATCCTACATATATTTCCAAGGCTTTTCTCAGTGGCAACTTGCAATCAAAGTTCAGAAATTTTTGAATTCTCCAACCATTTATTGGTTTTTAGTGGTTCTGCAAATGGTTTGAAATGACTGAACTTTGGATCTAAGTAGCCCAAGGAAGGGCTTATATACACAGGCTGAAATGCATTGGGGTTTTTTTTTTTTAGATTCATAAAATATCCACCCTTTGAGCATCTTGAGATATGTTTCCAGTTCCTTCTATGGATTCCATGGGATGTGCCCCGTTCTTTCTTTTATAAGTAGAAATGCATGCCATTATAATTCATGTATAACAGGATGCCAGCCAGTGTTTGCATTAGGAATGGAAAGTACATTTGAGAATATTAGGGAAATTAGCAAAAAAACATGTTTTTTCAAGTGTTGAGAAACCTACATGGGAAGAATCCTGGCGACTGGTGACATTTTTCACACTTTTGGACTTATTCCGCACAAAATTCACACATGGTAGTTTTGCACAGAAAACAGCATTTTCTGTGCAAAAGGTTTTGCAGAAAAGGCTGCAATTGGGGACTAATTGTGCACAAAAATCACCTGTAGGTGGTTTGCATAGAAAACGCCTTTTCTGCGCAAAATAACCACATACACATTTTGAGCAGAACTAGTCTCAAATTGCACATAGACATCAATAGTTTATGAAGACTTGTCCTGCATTGGGAAGAAAACGGCTAAAATTGATGTTTGCTTCCTTTAAGAAGGAACTTAGTGAAGAAATGCATTCCTAGTGTAGTTTTTTTTTGCTCATTATGAACAATTTGAAAATATTTCCATCTTTTCCCCCTTATCATTCCTGCATCCAACAATCCTGGCAAGGAGCTTTGGTTGCCAAAGAGGGATGTGCCAAGGGTTACCCAGTACCAAGAATATTTGAACCCGCGTAACGTTTGAACTTGGTGAGCTCTGTGCGTGACAACCTCCTTATCTTTTATGATGCGTGCAATAAAGATTCCTGCACAAGGTGTAAATCATATGCTGGAGCCACAGCCCAGTCTTCTAGGACACACTTGTCCCCCATGACACCATGGTTTTGTGGGGTTTCCATCTTCTGTAACATTTTGCCCCCATTCTTTGAGTTGAAATGCCTCTTTTAAGGGTTAATTAATAGTAATACGTCCTGAATATGGCTGGAATTTTTGGATCCTCCACTAAAACATGGCCCCTGGGGACATCCATCATAATGAACGTGGCCCTCAAAGAACTTGCACACCCCTGATATAAACGTCTTAATTCAGTGTAGCAACCTATTACCCCCCCCCCCTTAATACTCATCCATACTTAGCGTTGCTGAAAGTCTAGACAGCTGGTGTTGTGTAAACGGTTCAGTTTTGTACTCGCCCATTAACCTGGGCTGGTCACGCTCCCAGCCTACCTCACAGGGTTGTCATAAAGCTAAGGGAGGGAAAAGTTGTACGTTGCTTCGAGGATTTTGGAGAAAGAACAGGATATAAATGCTAATATTTCGCAAACCACACGAACTGAAAATATACGTCAGCTCCAAATATATCTGTATATGTGTGCTTTCCGAAAAAATTTCTTTTCAGAAAGTGCTTGCTGCAGAATACATACCGTCCTGCTTATAAAATGTTGCTGAATCCGGCATACTGTTTTCTGTCTGAGTCACGCAGTTGGCGGTTTTCTTGAGTTTGTTTATCCGCCCTTGTCAACATTTTCACTGTGTTTGCACGATTGATTGCCTTTTTCTTTAAAAAAAAAAATGTATTCGCAAAGGGGAAACATTAATATCACAACACCCGACATGTGCTTGTTTCACCATTGGAGAAGACAGTAGATAGGGAATAGTCACCACAAGTGCATTGTGTGTTTGTATGTGCAACATCTCTCTGTCAAATTTCGAGTTGTCTTGGCTGGAAAATGCTGTTATGGGAAAAGTCTTTTGCAAAAGCTTTTCAATGTGAAAGGGGCAGAATTCATAAACAAGGGGCGATGTCCTCATTTTGCCTTTTCCTCCCAAGAGATTCTTCTTTTATTCTATAAGGATGGAGACCCTCAAGTGGCAGCTGAGGTCCCCCGCATCTCATTTGTAATTGATAGACAGTGACGATGTGGTCAGCCGGCATTAAGGAGGATGGACTTAAAAGGGCCATTACAAGTTTTGCATGGAGGTAGCCATGAATTTGCTACCGAGCCTATGCTGAACAAGGAGCTACTGAGCTCCATGCCAGACGTTTCTGCAATAATACTACATGTATTGTGATGAACTCCCCACATCTCTGCTTCTTGAAGTATTTCAAGAGCAGTGGTACATAGGTTTGTCTCCCTTTGGGAAAAGGAAAAGTCTTAAAACATGTTTCCAATATTTGCCGACACTACCCCTATGTAGCTGTTTAGTGGTCAGTTTTGAAGTCCAGTTGGCTATGATGGCAGCCAGATTCCCAAAATTACAGGTAAATGCATTGGTCTGTACTCCTCAAACGAGTTCCTGCAGTTTTATTTCCCACCAAGAGTGCTGCTGAAATGGCTTACCTGCTGAAGTGTCCTCTTCTGCCCAACCATTAAAGATACATGAGTCCTATCTTTTTATTTCCACAATGGGCAACCCTAGTGTGTCAAGAGAGCTTGTGCACCAAAGCTGGGGGGAAAAGTGAGCATTTCTTACACTCCTTCTCTCCAACAGTTTGCAAAGCTCCCTCAACATCCTTCGGGGAGATGTCAGTGAATTTGAAAAGGACGGTTTAAGGGACCTTGGGGCATCAAGGAGGAACACACCCTTGATATTTTCATATCAAGAACTAAAGTGGTTGGAGGTGGAGGAAGAAAATCAAAGCCTGGAGACAGCAAAGAATTGAAAGCACACGTGTTTTTATGGCTGACCTGCCTGGCTTGTGTTTCCTTGTTAGCACATCAATGTCAGCTTCACAGAGCTCATCAAAATGTGTTAAGTGGAAACAGCCCTCTCTCTCCCTGGAGCATGAAGGCCAAAGAAGAGCATTTGAGCACTTGGATCCCAGGCTGGTGTTGCTGACCGAGTTCAGAGGGTTTGGAGTAATGAAGCTAACAAAGGCGGCTGGCATTCCACAGGGTTGGATTATCATCACTCCGCTAAAGCCATTTGGGCACCTGTACACATTCGGTTTGAGTGTGGCTCGGAGGATTTCAGAGAATGTTTTTGCACTGGGAGGAGGAAGAGGAGGAAGAAATGAAATGAAATGAACTAATAAGGAGGGAGAGGAGGAATCAGAAGACGAGGAGGAGGGCGACGACAATGATGACAAAGATGGGGAAGAGATGGCAGTAGCAACTATGAAAATGGAACACAAACAAACACAAAGTGCTGCTGAACTCTGCAAACTCAACATGCCTATACGAATTTGGAGGAGAATTCTGTGATCATACAGACAGAAATAAGGAATCCTGTTGGCGATGGGCATTTGGATAATCTGGGATCACGCAAGTGTATCCGTTTTGAGGGGTGCTCTGCTTCATTCTCTCCCCAATTTGAAATGACATCCTCACATACCTATGGCATATCTATATGTCTGTTCCTGGCTTCCACTCCACCAAAAGCATCTGAGGAAGTAGACTGAAGTCTACGAAAGGTCATGCTGCCAACGTCTCTCAAAGGTGCTACAAGATCTCACTAGAGACTGATTCTGCAGACTAATACGGCTATATCTTTGAATTCCCTCCCTTGGTTTGTCTTCATCATCATTATTTAAAGACAAACTTGAGATTAATAAAACAGTGGTATAACCTTCTGTGTAGATCAGGCTTGCACCTCTAACAAAGGTATCCACGATCAATGTGCAGAAATACTTACAAGGGCTGGAAAAAAAATACACTTTAAATAACTCCTTTTTGACACAAAGGAAGCAAAAGCTTGTATTCCAGCATAATGCAAGTTGTAAAAGGGAGCATTCAGACTCCGTCTCTTTGTATGTAGTGGCTGTAGGGGCTTAAATTTTCCTTTGTTTCATTCTTCTAGGCAAGAACAAATAATCCCATACATTTTCAGTGACTGTGATTATGAGAGAAAAATGAAGCGAGTTGCATTTTCAGTGATATTTGGCACTCAGTGAAACAAGGTGGCTGATCATTTTCTCAATGAGATCTTCAGTTGTATTGAGACCCTCTTGCTCACTGAGGAATAGAAAACTTGTGGACATCTGTTATATTTCTAAGTAGCCGCAATCATGGCAATATTTCTTACTGCAGTGCAAAAACCTCCGTTGTTGCACCAACCTTCTCCTCTTCGTTCCTCACATTCACAGGAGGAAAGAGACTCCAAATGTCTTAAGATCGCCAGTACAAAATGGGGCAGACACAAAACCTCTTGTTTGGAAGCACCGTCTCCTGTTCCAGCCGCAATCCGCATGGCGCACAGGAGGAAATTTTTAAAAAGAGGCATTGGGGTCATCATGGGTGGACCCCAAATCTGTAAAAGCAACTCAGATGTTAACATTTAAGTGGTTAAGTCGTAAGCAGCATGTGACTTAACCATGCCTTTCTTATTGGGGAAAAATAACTAATTACAAGTAACTTGGCATTTGTAACTAGTTTCTTCCAAGTTCTAATTTACTTGGAAGACAGTTTTGGTGTTGTACTGTGGGGCCTTCCATCCAAACAAGAGCCTGAGTGTTCAAGTAAGTGATGGATTACTTGACACACCTGATTCATATCCTTGTTTGTGTCTTTGCCTTGACTCTAAGCAGACATAATTCTGCCATACTGAAGGCATGTGGACTGCATGTCCAAGACGTCTGAATTATGCCTTGGCATTACAAGCCAATCCCTTCTTCTCTTTGGAAGCAGCTTCTTAAAATGCACGCTTGACCACAAAATGCACAGAAATGACAGAATAACACACCCCATAAAGTCCATAGTCTACTACAACATACTCTACTATATAGGGAAAAAAGTCTGCATGATTGATTGGTAATTTTTTTGCCCCCTATCCTATGCATTGGGTGAACTTTACCCGATTCATGCACAATCTCCATCACAGTTATGAGCCTGCAAGGTTACAGGAGGTTTCAGCTCTCCATCTCCTAGATTCATAATAGAATGCAGCAGTGATGTCTTATGGCTTCTGCATCACTGGGACAGTGGAGCCATTCTGGGTTTTAGTCCAGAATTTAAAGTTTGCTTGGAGGACAAGCATGTCCAACTCTTTGCAACCCAACTTGAATGGGTCAACTCTGCAAGGATGTCTAATTAACCCTCACTCCACTATCCTTTGCTGATGAGACCTGGACCTTCACTGCTGGCATTCTCACTGTTTCCCATCGCCTTACTCACGTTTCCCATTTCTCAATTCTCTCTCCTTTTGTCCCGCTATTAGTCGAGCCTAATAGAACCCCTCTTTTCAATACACTCCCAAAAGGGTCTCAATCCCAGAGAAAGCAAGTAGGCAGGAACTCAGAAAGGAGAGGTAGAGTAGAGGGTGGATAGGCAAGAGCAATAGGGTAGGAGACAGTAAGGGATGGGAGGAAGGAGAGGTAGGGTAAGATAGGAATAGTAATGAAGGAAAAAGAGGTGAGAGGAAGAAGATGTGGGTGAGAGTATAGTAGGGGAGGGAGGAAGGATAGGAAGGACTGGGTAGGTTATGGTACAGTAGGGGATGGAAGGAAGGAGAAGTAGAGGAGGGATGGAAAAAAGGATGAAGGAGGGAGGAAGGGAGGAAGGAAGAAGATGTGGGGTAGACTATAGTAGGGGAGGGACGAAGGATAGGAAAGACTGGGTAGGGTAGGCTGCAGCAGGGGATGGAAGGAAGGAGAAGTAGGGAACAGATGGAAGGAAGGATGAAAGCGGGAGAAGAGGAGGAAGAAGCTGTGGGGAAAAGTATAGTAGGGGAGGGAGGGAGGATAGGAAGGACTGGGTAGGTTATGGTACAGTAGGGGATGGAAGGAAGGAGAAGTAGGGGGGATGGAAGGAAGGATGAAGGTGGGAGGAAGGGAGGAAGAAGAGGTGGGGTAGAGTATAGTAGGGGAGGGAGGGAGGATAAGATGGACTGGTAGGATAGGGCACACTAGGGGATGGAAGGAAGGAGAAGTGGGGTAGGGTAGGGCAGGGTGGGGTAGGATGTAAAGAAGAAGGTGAAAGGAAGGAAGGAAGGGGGGAGGGATCTAGGCAGACTCTTAAGATCCTCACCAAAGCACACAGCTTCCCAGACCAAGACCCAGGGATCCCGTAGGAGGACATCCCTTCTGGTGGCTGGTGGAGATTTCTGGGACCCTTCAGGAGAGAGTCAGGCCTTACACTCAGACCTTACACTCAGTTCCATTTCCCTTCTTGCTGTGGTTCACCTGCAGAGCCTACATCTGATCCCCTTTTTCCCTCTCTCCCATTCCTCCCTTATTCCTCTACTGAGGAGAACAGGCTGATGGAGGACGGTTATATTACTAGACCTACAGCTCCTCCTTTCCTGCTTTCTGCCACTCTCTCACCCCACCAAAGGGCCAGCTTTGGCAGGAGAGCCCCTCCATTTACTCCAGAAGATCAAGCAGCTGAGATAGTGCCTGGAATAGAGCTTTCTAGTCAAGGTCCCCCAAGGAAATCAGATCTGTTCCATCCCAGGAATTGCATCCCTGTCTTGTTCCCAGAAGCTGGGGATCTTGGAATCCCGGTGCCATCAAGGCTTGAGAATACTAATCCCTAAAAAACCCAAAATAACCAATGGAGTGCCCTGTCAGACTGAGATCCCATTTAGTCCTGTGTTTCTCCAATGCTAGACAGAAAGATGTCTCTGGGACACTCCTTTCCCAAAGCTGGCCCAGGCAGGTCTCCCAGAGATGGGCAGACATCTCTGAACAGGTTCTCAAAATAGGTTCAATGACATTTTAGTTGACACTAAAATCCAAGGTGGGTTATCCGACTCATTGACCTGGAAGCCTGGAACGTGGCACATTTTGGCTTTATTGAGCCGGTAACCAAGGTTCTGTCGGTTGGGAAGCCTCTCAGTGACCGAAACAGCTAGTTTTTCCAGTCACTTGCTGAGGGTCTTTCTAGCTCAATGCTGTCTTCTTCTCAGCCAAGCCCATTTCTCAGGGAGCGTTGGCTGTTTTTATTGCACATTAGCAGACAAGCGAGGAGGCTGCCGCAAGCCGTCCCAAGGGACCGGCTCAGCGTTGGGTGCCTTCACGTCTCCCACACTGTAGCTTTCCATGATGCACATGATTTTGTTTTTTGAGTTGCAGGTTCTGTCCCATCAGGCCCTTATCAGGTTGGCTGCTGCATCCCAGAGAAAGCGCCGCACGTTGTGCCCCACCATGACTGGCCAGAGTACCATCACCTCTCCACCTCCAGACACCAAGGAGCCCTGGGTGGCTGCCTTCCACCCATGGACCTCCCCTCCGCCGGAGACTTCCAGAGCTGTTCAGAACTTAAGAAGAGTTCTCTGGGTCAGACTGGGATCCCGTTTAGTCCCGCGTTTCTCCAGTACTAGACAGCAAGATGTCTCTGAGACACTCCTTTCACCAAGAACTGGTATTCTGAGGAACAAATGCCACCTCTCCACCTGGTTCCATTGTAATGGATGGCCCTCTCTTCCTCCTCCTCCTCCATGAATTTATCTCTCCCCTTTTTTTCCAAATCCATTGAAGCCAGAGGACCATCATGCCATCTTGCGCTGAGACTTTCAGGAAGTAATTTTGTGTTGCACAAAGTCCTTAAGTCCTCCAGCCCACTGTTCTGATAAGAAAACAAGAAGAAATTCCCTTTCCGCCTTCTCCAGATTGTGCATACTTTTTGTAATCTTCAATTATGCTTTGTGCAGGGTTCAGCAGCGCCTTACTATATATTAAACATATGCCTGGGAAATGTTAACCTCTAATAACCGTAGGGAGCAGCAATCAGTATCATGGGGCTGTGTGTGTCTGTCTTAACCCTTTCTACATGCTCTTATCCTGACAAAGAATCCTGAAACCCTCTCCCCACAAACTATTTGGCGTCAGAGAAAATTTGATGCCAAAACTGAATGCAGTGGGATTTTTAGATTCTCCAGTGCAAACTTTGTAGTCAACATCCACTGGATGTTGACCATAGAATTGTGCCGGAAGACCTACAAAAGCCTAGGAAAAACGTTCTCTCTAGGAATCTCTAGGTCCTCCAATGAAAATTCTGGCAGAAGTTGGTCATAGACTCACGTTGGAGGACCTAGAAATTCCCAGAGAGAACATCATTGTCAAATCCATGAATAATCAAATCTGCAAAAGCCAGATCCACAAACATGGAGGATCGGCTGTCTATTCAGAAACGAGATCTAGTAAGAAGTGGCCCCAGGACAGCAGTGAAGGTGGTGGCAAGTCCTGGCCAACAGACCCACGTTCTTCAGCCTCCTCCACCTCCAGAGGACCACTTACACTTTGCAAAACAACAAAGAGGAGCGCTGCCACATCTCTGGTTTGCAAGGTGGGAGTGGTTGGATGGCATCCTTTCCAGAGGTGAAGTAGGTGGAAGAATTTGCACCTGGTGCCCAGGACGAGCCACCAGCTCCACTGCTGCATTTTATAATAAGCACATGAATCTCTATGGGGTTCTGGAACCCAATGCCTGTGAGTATTGTGGGGCTACTGTAACAATACTAGGGGTGCAATTGACAACTCTTTTGACGTATTCGCTAGGCCAAAATGCTGACCTAGAGATCCATCCACATAAACCTGAGGAAGAGGTTCACGAAAAGGGTGTTGAGACTTAAGCAGAGGTTTTAATTTGTTGGGACTGTCTTGAATTACTTGTAACTGTTGGGTTGTTGGTGCACTTTTACTGTAATGTTACATATTCCAAAACTACAGTGCATGTTGTGCGTTTTTTTCTTAAGTACTTAAATATAGATTTATATTGAGATGAATGTTGGAAATGGGTGGCACGGTCCCAAACTCAGGGGAAGCCCATGGTGAACCTCCTTTGTCTGAATCAGAAAAACCAGTGTGGTGTAGTGGTTTTTCTGCTGGACTAGGGACTGTGAGAGTCATGAATTCAAATGCCTGCTCAGCCATGGAAACCCACTGGGTGACCTCAGAGAAGTCACATTCTCTCAGCCTAAGAGGAAAACTATGGAAAACCTTAAATGAAGAAATCTTGTGGGATGCAATTGTGGTATAATGGTTTGAATTTTGGACAAAGACTCTGGGAGACCAGGGTTGAATCCCCGTTCGGCCATGGAAACCCGCCAGCTGAAGTCTAAAGTCAAGTCACACTGTCTCACCCTGCTAATTTCCTATGCAAATCAACCATGTGCAGATTTTGTGCAGAATAAACCCCACAATTATAGCATTTTCTGTGCAGAAATAGATATTTCTGTGTTGAAATCATTTTCTATGCAAAACACCCATGCGTGAATTTTGTCCAGAATAAGTTCCGAACTGCAAAGATTTTCGTCAGTCCAGGATTCTTCTCATCAGCATTTCTCAACACTTGGAAAAAAAACATGTTTTTGACCATTTTTTGAATATTTTCGAATATTCGTTCCATCCTCATGTGGATATTTATGCAATGCTGAGGGAGTGTAGGATCCAGACCCGTGTGCGTACAAATGTCAAAGATGTTTCCATTACCAAATTGATATTGTTTTGGGAAAGTGTTTATGAAACAAGTTCATTCTGGTGTCCGGATGAAAGCCTTGTGGCCACTGTGTGACGAGAAGAAGCAGAAACTCGGAAGCATTTGACAAAGTCCGCAGAAGAAACCATTTCCAGATGCTCCAAAGATGGTTAGTTTTAAAAGCACTACAGTTATTAATTCTCGAACAAAACCTCCATCTTTGGAGCATCTTGAGACACGCCTCTCACTTCTTCTGCTGTGTGAGTAAAACAGTTTTCAGAGGAGAAAAAAATAGGAAGACCACACAAAGTCAGTTCTTGTCATTCATCAAGTTCTACTTTGGGACCTTTGGAAAATGCAATAAAAGTTTTGTGGTCATTTGGCAAGACTTGCAGCTAGGTTTGCTTTGAGGCTTACATTCTCACGGCAAAAACAAATAAAAATAAAATATTTCTGAAATGCTTCACTGAGGCTGAACACATGTGAGAAACTTTCGGTTCAATGTAGTCATCTCTATGGGGGAAAAAGAGACGTTGGATCGCTAGACTTGGGTCAAAATTGTTGCCTCAATGGTTGCGCTTTCACAGAAGTTGTGTTAGGTGGGATTCCTAGGGTTGAAACTGGAGACATCTACAGCCTTCTCCTAATATTAATAATAATATTTATTTATTTCTATCCTGCCTCTCCAATAAGATCAAGGTGGTTTACAATAAAATAAATCCCATCATCCCACTCCCATAAAACAAATCCACATAATTAAAATGCAAGCAAACATTTTTAAAAACACACAGCATTTTAAATACAGTATACTTTTCTCCTACACATACACACTTCTGGTGGCTGGGTAGATTTATTGACCATTTTGCAATGGATGAACTCAAGGCCAGGGACAAACTGAAGGTTTAGTTGCCCACCTGAAACACCAAGTGTAACTACAGTCGGCATGAAGGTGGACCTCAGTTAACAAAGTCAATGGGTTCCTGGGCATGATTTCTTTTACTGAAAATTTGGTACCAGAGGTAGAAGTATTGTGGAAAGAATAGGAATAGGTTCCTATGCCACACACACAAAACCAGAGCAGTTCGATGTATTTGGGCGAACTTTTTATTCAGAACTAACTACATGCACACATGTGAAGGGAAACAGCCAGGTCAGGTAAACCTTATTTAAGTAATAATATTATAATATTTATATTATAATAATATATAAGTAAACAGAAGCCCTCCGAAAGCTTCTTCCAAAAGGCATCCAGAGGTTTTATTTTATTTTGCTTCCACTTCTCTTACAGTTTCCATTTTGGTGGCCAGACTTCTATCATTGGTTCCCAACCTTAGACTTCAGCTCCCATAATTCCCAACTGTTGGTCAAGTTGGCCGGGGCTTCTGGGAGCTGAAGTCCAAAACGAATGGAGACCCTAAGGTTGGGAACCGCTGTTCTAGGTCATTGTTTTTTAAATGAGTTTGGAGCAGGGGGAAGTGGCAAAATGTTGATATATCCCTAAATGCTGATATTACAGGCAAGCCTATGGACCCACCTTAGTGAGTAAACTTGGAAGTGGTGTCACCCACATCGAGAAAGCAAGTCAGAGGCTGCAATCCAACATCCTTTCAGCATTGCATTAAAAAACCACAAAATGGAAATATGTTACACTAGCACTACACAACCTTAATGAAGAACAGCAGCATTTTGCAACACAGCTCACTAACTGGTTGCCAGTGCGCAGTGTGCAACTACAATGCACATTATTGCTGTCGATGTAACTCTGCTTCCAGCACAGTCAGCAGAATATAGTTATCACACTATGGGGAATTTTTTTTACCCCACATAAGTAGCACAACTTACACATATGTGTGTCATTAACAGGGTGTCATAAGAGCCTCCATTGAAAAAAATTGTCATCCATTGCAAGATTTTTCACACAAAAAAGAGCAAAATGACAGAGCACTTTTTTAGCAGCAGTAATGGTAGCTGGATGGATGGATGGATGGATGATGGTTAAAGTTTTGATTAATGGCAGCTTGAGCAAACCAATTGGTGACTCAACATATAGGAAAATCCAGTTGATACAATGAGCCTTTCCTAATCAAGATTAGCAATAGGATTTAGGCGATGGTGGGAAAAAACTATTTGGCAAAAATAGTTGCAAAACCAGTACCAAAGTATGAAAACTTGCCATTGTTCTGCTTCTGCTTCTTCTTCTTCTGCCTCTTCACTAGGTAGGATCTCATGATCTAACTGAGCAGGGAGGAAAACCTTTTGAACTAAGCAAAGATCTGCATCCTTAATCTATGCCTGAAATCTTTTAAGGAGCTGCCAGGACCCAGATTTCTTTTCTCTTCCAAGGTTTTAAGAGCAATACTTGGACTTCAAAATCCTGCAGAACCAGTCCGACCGCAGGCGATGGGTTGGCAAAAGAGTAGATGGCGTACGTGGCACCGTCGGCTTTGGTGCCTCTGCCAGGCCATTCTCCTCTTTCAATTTGTTTGGGTTTTTAACGCCAAGCGTTTTTATTACCTATAATTTTTAAAAGCCATGTGATGTATTTTTTATTGTGTGGTTTTGTATTTTTGAATTAGTCATACATTGCTCTGAGCATGTTCCGAAAAAGCTAATCTTCAATTCATTCAAAGAACAACCCCCTTTTGGGCTCCATGGAAGCCTAGTCCATAGGTCATTGAATAGAGGCAGGTGTACCCTTTCATTGGTCCATCCATTGCGGTCCATCCATGGTGACCAGATCTCCCTTTCCATTGGTCTGTTCATGGTGGTCAGATCTCCCTTTCCATTGGTCCGTTCACAATGGTCCATCCATGGTGACCAGATCTCCCTTTCCATAGGTCTGTTCACAATGGTCCATCCATGGTGGCCAGATCTCCCTTTCAATGGATCTGTTCATGGTGGTCCATCCATGGTGATCAGATCTCCCTTTCCATTGGTCTGTGCGCAATGGTCCATCCAAGGTGGTCAGATCTCTCTCTCCTAAAGTTTGAGAAATATCCCGATGAGAATCCTTGCCTTGGCATGTCTGAATACAGCACCACTGTTGAATAATATGGGGGTTGGTGATCCATGGGCAGTGAGATCCATGGATTGCTAGCCCTCTGATCCAGAGGGTCCACTGTACAAGCGTTGATGCCGTTGTTGCTTCCAACAGAAAATAGGCTTCTGTTGGAGATGGCAGGGTAGGGAGGAGAGAAATAACTCCCCTCTCCCACATTCATACCCCTGTGACTCCATGGAGTGCCACCATTTTCTTAGCACATCCTATCCTGAGCACAGCCCATATCTTCAGGTTTCAGAAGCTGGGGTTGGTTTTCAGAAGCTAGCTCCAGGTATAGCTAGAACAGACTCTTTCCTGAATCTTGGACCAGTCAGAGTTGGCCATAATGAACTAGATGGATCAAGGGAGTGAAGCAGTCAAAACCTGATCCCTTTGAATCTCCCTCACCCCAGGACATAGGATTGCATTGGTACATAGGGTTGAACCTGTTGGCTCTAGGCTTACTGAACAGGTGTGACGCACCTGCCATATTTTCCTTGTGGTTGTGCTGTTATTATAATAATAATAACCATCTCCACCACCAAGAAGTACACAATGTTTAGCCAGAAGGTAGCCAGCCTGAATTTTGATCTGTGCAGCTGGCTTGTAAACACAGGCTTACTCTAAGATGATGATGGTGCTCCTTCTGGAAACCTTTTCACCGTTGCTAAGGGGCACATTTCACAACTTTGTATGTTCACCATTGTATATATACTGGTGTTTCACCAGTATAACCATTTTATGTAATGGTTGTGTATCTTTGAATGGTGTGCAACTCTCCGCCAGTGCCTTCAAATAAACCCTTATTATTTATAAGTGGGATTTGAGAAACAGCCATTGTGCATTATTCCTCATTGCTTAATGGACAAATATTTAAATTTAAATTTAAACAAATGGAGATTAAAAAATAGAATTCTAGAATTAAAAGCAATTTCAGAATGTGTCCATTAAAAAAAAACCCTACAAATCTGGACTCTACATCACATTAAAGGCATTTTCCTTGTAAACAGTCATTATCTCAAGTGTGGTCAGTTTGTTTAAAGGTATAAAGGATTTCTCCAAAACTTTTGTGATATTGGGAGTTATAGTTTAAATTGCTTTTCCGCTGGACCACCCCTCCGGTTTTCATTAAGAGCTCACTGACTAATAACAGGCTTGAAAAAAATAAGCCACGATATTCTGATTTTTCTGGCTACAGAGGAGATAATGACAGTCATATTCTATTCAAAATACTTATTCATTAAATATGGCACTTGGGAGCTTTTCCAACCTTAGATGCGCATGACTTTAAAACTGTACTGAAAATACTAATCAGTGAGATTATTAAGTGCTCAGCAGGAACCAAGTCCTTGCTAATGAGCATTATTTAATAGCGGCTGAACAAAGGTTAGCATCAGCAGAGCGCTTCCTATTCAGGAGCAGGTGAAATACTTCATTACGAGTCTTGAGATAGTAATGGGGATATTGAGTTCCCACCTTGAGTTTGCTTTGAGTCCCAATTTTGGGAGGGAGGCAGGGCAAATATAGTTTATATGCTGAGTAGCGATGAAAGGGGTTTGCTTTTTTCTTCCTCCACTTGACAAGTGCCAGATAGAATTGGCATTTTGAGCATCTTTCACCTTTGGAAATTAATGGGGGGAAAGTAGCCGAATAACAAAGCTGGGGAGATCTGGTCAGTCCCGGAACCATAAAACCAGACAGGTAAATTCCATTCATATTGTGAAGTCGAAGGCTTTCATGGCTGGCGTTTATAGTTTTTTAGCCCCCAAAAAACCCCACAAAAACTACTATCCATTCATATTGTTTGTGCATGTGTGTTGTGTGCCTTCAAGTCATTTCAGACTTATGCCGACCCTAAAGCAAATCTCACGGGGTTTTCTTGGCAAGTCTTTTCATTGGAGGTTAACCATTGCCATTGCCTCTGAGGCTGAGAAAGTGTGACTTGCCCCAAGGTCACCTAGTGGGTTTATATGGCTGAGCCAGGATTCGAACCCTAGTCTCCAGAGTCTTAGTCCGCTACACCTGCTGGCCCCTGATTTGCTGGGCACAGAGGAGATAATGACAGTCATATTCTATTCAAGAGAGAAGAGGTGGGCCATTTGCGATGCCATGGGTTCAGGTCCTGTGTGACGCCACAAGAATGATACCCTTAAACATGATTCATAGTGTTGGAAAAGGACCACAAGGACCATCCATTCCAACCGCTGCCATTCCAGATCCACCATCACAATACTCCCAAGAGATAGTCATCCAACCTCAGTTTAAAGATCTCCAAAGAAGGAGACTCTACCACTTTCCAAGGCAGTCTTACGTTTCGTAGTGTTGGAGCTACGGTGGAAATGCACATAGTTTTTCGAAAATAAAAATGACAGGTTGCTTGGTTTTCATGTACTTGGTTGGGTTTTGATTGCCATAACTTTGGGATTTTGGTTATAAGAATGGGAAATAGGGTTGTAAAAAAAAGTCTTCAATGAATAAATAAAGTCTGAGTTAACATTCTGTCTGGTGAGATGTTTGGGTGAAGTCTTCTGCTTGATGTATCCAACTTGGTGTGATGGCTAAGAGATAGGAGGCCAATCTGGAAGTCCTGGGTGCAAATGTTGCCTTTGCATAAAGTTCTTTGGTGTGGTCTAGCCTAGGCCACCTCTCGAAGCATCACATCTGCATTATGGGAATAACATTACAGGATTGTTGTAAGGATGGCACTGTAACAGGATACTTGAAGTGGTCTGGATGCTCCAGAGCTGTCTATCAGTTGTAAATACGAGGTCGAGTATTATTATATCTTCATGAGAATTGATTGACAGATAGCCTGATAGGGAACACTGACTTTGACCCAACAAGAGCGGTGACACCATTTTACCGTATGCTTTGCCTCAGGTGTGGACCCCTTGGTTGCAGAAGAAGCGATTCCAGAAAGGAATGTTCCTGGATGGCATCCAGGAGTTGCTTAAACCCTTACATTCCATACAGCAAAGATCAGGATATCAAACTTGGAGGATCAGAAGGCAGATTTATTTTGCACGTTGAGATTTACGGCCATTGGGTTGAGGGAACAACTTGGTAGTCTTGCTTGCTTGCATGCAAGCTTTAGAAAATGGCAGGCAACAAAGATGTTGTTTGTTCCCAAGCCTGTAAGATGCAAATAAGCACAGCTATATGTTGCTTAATCGGTTTCAAGTCTCTTCGCAGCAAGGTTGCTTAAAATTCAAAAGTCAATGGACCCCCCCCCTTTTTTTTTTTTTTTACAGTTCCCAAAAAATGAAAAACATGGGCCTTTGGTATCCATTGGGGTTTGGTTCCAGGAGCCCCCAGGGATACCAAAATCTGTGGATACTCAAGTCCCATAATATACAGTCGCCCCTCCGTTTTTGTGGACTTGGAGTTTGTGTCCCTCGCCCATTTGTAAGTGGCAAACGGAGGGGGACAAAATGGAGCACATGCCACCATTCAAGACATGGGGCTTGAATATTGGTGAATTTCCATTTTTGCAGAGGGGCCCAGAGCAGATCCCCCATAAAAACGGAGGGACGACGGTACATTGGCATAATAAAATGGTGTCCCTTATATAAAATGGTCAAATCAAGATGTACTTTTCGGACTATATATGTGTTTTGTTGTTGTCGTTAGCTGCCTTTGAGTCAACCTTGGCACATGGCGATCCTGTGAATGAGACATCTCCAAGATTCCCTATCCTCTACCTCTCTGCTCAGGTCCATTCCAGGCTGTCTCATCATAAGGTTTCCATAGTGAGAGGTGTATATATATTTTTTCAAGCCATGGGTGGTTAAACCATGGATAATGGATAAACCAATGGATAATACGGAGGGTCAGCTGTAACCACCTTCTTCATGGTCTTGCTGGAGGTGGGCACCCATACAACTCCATCTACACAGAACATTATCAAAACCTACTAGAATTAGAAGCTGGACCATTGGGGTGGTGAGGTCTCAGCCCACCCAACCAACATCATGATGTTTTCTTAACCTAACTCTTTCCCTGAACTCACAGCCACACCGTTTATGGCACAACTGCTTTCTTTGAAACCGGTGTGGCTCCCCAGGATCATGGTCTCTTCTAATAAGAGGTGGAACAATGGCAGACACGGTTAGGCCCTGACTGGTGTTTACAAAGTCGTTCTGTCTAACTCCATCCCACACTTCCGAAACCAGTTTTCTCTGCTTCTAAATGAAGGCTCTTCCAAAGCTGTCTTCCAAATCTGTCCTACTGGTTATTTGACCAGCGGATGCTCGTTCCTCTGTTCCTTCACCCCTTTTGAGCCTGTACCAAGGAGCAGTGCAACGTGGCACCCCCCAAATGTTTTGGGCTACAGTTCTCCATAAATCTTTGGCCACGATGGAGGGAACTTTGGTGAGCTGAGTCTAAATGGCAGGATAAGTTCCGAGGGGGGTCCCCATTGCTGTTCTTTGAGGTGAAAAGAGTATCACTTGCCCAGGGTCTTCCAATACGTTTCCATGGGTAACGTTGGAACCACAATTATTGCCCCCCCCCAAAATGTATTGTTTCATAAAATAATTTCTTGAACCACTTTGAGATGTGTGAATACGAGACAAGAATTATGTAGAAATATCTGTTTGTTTGTTTTCCATAGTGAGGGGAAAGACTATGGCAGGGCATCACTAGGGGCATATGGGGATGCAGAACGCACCTTACATCGAGTGACACCTTTAATTTTACTCCTCTATAATTTTCTTTAGAAACATCACGTCTTACCAAATGTTCATTTTAACCACATGGAAGTATGTTTATGTAAATACATTTAGGCTGTGCGGATGATACTGTAATTTAACGGTATAATTTCAATTTTGCTAGTCCTTTGTCACCACTTATGTTCAGTGATATATGGGAATTACTATTTACATGTAACATTAGTACAAAACAACATGACTAAGGACTCTGTATGGTGTGGTATGGAATGAGGTCAATGGGGGAGTGACACCAGGAGTTGTCGTACCGAGTGATACCAACCCTAGCGATGATGCCACCAGACTATGGAAACGATTCAACTGCAGAGTCCCAGCTTGGCTCCCAGTTCAAGATGGGACTGGGTTCCAGGCCAGACCCACATCCTTTGTTTTGGATTTAAAAAAAGATGAAATGCCCTGCACACCACATGACAAACTTCACCTTTTCTCGTGTCGTTTTTTCCCTAGGATTCCGTAACCTGCATGTGGATGACCAAATGGCTATAATTCAGTATTCCTGGATGGGACTGATGATTTTTGCCATGGGATGGAGATCCTTCACCAACGTGAATTCCCGGATGCTTTACTTCGCACCAGACTTGGTCTTCAATGAGTAAGTCTTGGTTTTCTTTGCAATGTGTAGTCCTTGACCTTTGGACATTGGAGGCAGCGTCTTTGAGATGGAAGGGGCCTCCTGGGCCATGGATTCCAACCCCTTGCTCAATGTAGGATCTCCAGCTAAAGCAGTCCTCCAGATGTTTTGGACTTCAGCTCCAAGAAGCCCTAACTATTGGCTAGGCTGGCTAGCGTTTGGGGCTATTAAAGTCCAAAACACCTGGAGGACCAAAGTTTGGGAACCACTGAGCAAGAGCATCCCCAGTAGGTAGCTATCTGGCCTCTTTTTGAAGACATCCAGAGAAGGAGACCTCACCACTTCGCCAGACAATGGGCTCCATTGGCCAACCTCTTTTGCTATCAAGTAGTTCCTTCTAAAGTTCAATTGAAATTTACTCTCTTGAAAACTAACTTTTGCTATTCTCAAGCAGGCCAAGGTTGTTTTAATTCCCTGCCTTTTAGGGTTTTTTTTTTAATTTTATTTTATTTTTATTTTTGCTGTAATTGCATCCTGATGGCTAAGTGACGAAGTGAACAACATTTTCATCATTTTCCTGTAATTACGGAATAGTGGCAAAATGAAAAAATTAAAATTGAAAGGCGTACATACACTGAGTAGAACGCTCATAGGTGGGAAGGTATGACGCAGCCGATGTGGAAGGGAGCATGGATTGTCAAAGCAGCACTCTTGCACAGTTGCAGATACTGAATGCTTTCAAAGTGGTATACTGTATTCTGCTTTGAGAGCCAGTGTGACTTGGACTCTGGAGGACTTGGAATTGCACTCTGGAGACCAGGGTTCGATTCCCACCTTGGCTATGAAACCCACTTAGTGACCTTGGGCAAGTCCCACTCTCTCAACCTCAAAGGTAGGCAATGCCAAACCTCCTCTGAACAAATCTTGCCAAGAAAACCCCAGGATAGGGTTGCCTTAGAGTCTCCGTAAGTTGGAAACAACTTGGAGACACTCAACAGCAACATGTTCCAGTTGCTTCATTAACTCAGTTGTTGCAACAAGAACAACAACAGGCTGGTGTGATAAAAGTCCTAAAGAGAAGAGATTCCACTTCAACATTAGGAAGAGCTTCCAAATGGTAAGAGCAGTTTGACGGTGGAAGAGACTGCCTTGGAAGGTGGTGGACTCTCCTTCCTTGGAGGTCTTCAAACAAAGCTTGGATGGCCATTTGTCGCAAGTGCTTTGGTTGTGTGTTCCTGCATGGCAGGGTCTCGGGCGAGATTGCCCTTGGGGGTCCTTTCCGGCTTTCAGATTATGAGGTCCAGCTGCTGTCATCCAGACGTTGGCCACATCCTGCCACGTTTCAACCATCTCCCTGAGACAGCGCTTGCCTCCTTGTGTAAGGATTTCAGTTTCATCCTGCCTCTTTCCCGTGATCCTTCTTATGGTAGTGAAGCAAGACAAGAGGCTTTGCATGTGCGTCTCTCCGCTGCCAACTTTCCACTCACTTCGTTTAGGTGATAATGGGCTGAACTAAGAATAGCATTTTAATGACACATATTTAAGGGTGGGTGGGTGGGTGGGAAGGGGCAGCTCCGAGAGGCCATGAAAGGAGAAATGCTCCATAACAGGATGTTAATTCTGATGGTGCGACATCTCGCATTCACCTGCTCCTTCCGCTTTCATTTTTCTTGCTTTTTCTGGCCCCTTCCATGCAAAAATCTTGAAACCCACACATCTAAGATATATTTGTAAAATCTCCTCCCAGCTTTTCAGGCGTATAAAATGGCAGGCATCCCTCTTGTCCTGAGCAGCCCTGGGACGGTACAGCAAGCCCCTCCAGAGAGAACAGGATGTATGCATCGCCCCTCGTAAAAGCGAGGGAAGCACTTTGGAGAGAGCATGCCGAGGAGGATGGCACCGGTCCTAGATGAGTAATGGCCTCGTAATCCTGTGGAGGTTAATTTGCCAAGCTATAAATCAAACTCCACCAAGCACTGACGGCTGCAGGTGCCGTCCCCTTTTGCTTCGTGTTGTGAAACACCAAGTTCTCCATTCTCTCAACTGATTCCTCCAGGCTTTTAAGCCCTGAGATGCTCTCTGTTGACATAGATAAGGCCACTTCCCATCACACCAGCTGATGCACAACCAAGGATACAACCAAGTCATCAGGACAGGGCTGAGCAGGGATCCAAAGTCACCCAGTGGGTTTCCATGGCCAAGCAGGGATTGGAACCCTGATCTCCAGAATCAGAAGATTTTTCACACGGAGGAATGTATCACAGTCCTGAAAGAAGAAGAAAGGGGGGGGGGAGGTCCAAGAAATTACATTGTAGCTTATCCCACGCACAGATAAACACAGCGTCCATCCAAAAGAGAAAGTAGCGCAAATGCAAATGAACTCATCACATGAGTACGTACCCATCGGCTTCTTGATTTAGATTAGTGTGTTTGCACATGCGCAGGGAGGACAGGAACCCATGGCCGAGAGTAATCCCATGGCCGACCTGGAGATGCATTTCATACTAACACAAATGTGAATTGATTGCAAATTCGCAGTGGAAAAGGATTTATAAATTCGATATTTTTCCAGCTTCAGCTATTCCTGGGATGTCTCACGATTGCATTTGGATTGCTTTCCGTTTGCATGTGACATTGTTTGAAAATCTTTTGCAAAATTCATAGAATCATAGAATCATAGAATCGTAGAGTTGGAAGAGACCACCAGGGCCATCCAGTCCAACCCCCTGCCATGCAGGAAATCCAAATCAAAGCACCCCTGACAGATGGCCATCCAGCCTCTGTTTAAAGGCCTCCAAGGAAGGAGACTCTATCACCTTCCGAGGAAGTGCGTTCCACTGTCGAACAGCCCTTACTGTCAGGAAGTTCTTCCTAATGTTCAGGTGGAATCTCTTTTCCTGTATCTTGCAACCATTGTTCCGGGTCCTGTTCTCTGGAGCAGCAGAAAACAAGCTTGCTCCCTCCTCAATATGACATCCTTTCAAATATTTAAACAGGGCTATCATATCACCTCTTAACCTTCTTTTCTCCAGGCTAAACATCCCCAGCTCCCTAAGTCGTTCCTCATAGGGCATGGTTTCCAGACCCTTCACCATTTTTGTCGCCCTCCTTTGGACACACTCCAGTTTCTCAATGTCCTTTCTGAATTGTGGCGCCCAGAACTGGACACAATATTCTAGGTGGGGCCTGACCAAAGCAGAATACAGTGGCACTATTACTTCTCTTGATCTAGACACTATACTTCTATTAATGCAGCCCAAAATAGCATTGGCCTTTTTAGCTGCCGCATCACACTGTTGACTCATGTTCAACTTGTGGTCTACTTGGACTCCTATTTCACAATTATGTGAAATACCTTGGATGTCCCCAGATTAACCTTTGGTTAACCTTCCAATTTTCCCCGTGTGATAAAGTCCTAAGTCCAATGCTCAAACCATTACACCATGCTGACTCTGTCTCATCATCATCACTCCAGATGAAATTTTGCACCCATGTGCCCTCAACCCTGAGAACAAAGCTTTTCCAAGAAGCTCTCCCACATTTTCTCCTGTTTCCATGGGAGAAAATTTGCAATCAACTTGTCCCTCCCACCTCCTTATATATGCCCATCCCTCTAAACCAGCTTTCCTCAACCCTCCAAACATTTTGGGCTCCAAACCGCCCCTCCTAGTTGCAAGCCGTTTGCCAGACTAACTCATGGGAATCAAAGTCCAAAACGTATGGCAGGCACCAAAAGGAAATTCTGAAAACCTGTGGCTGTCTGTCGTGAGCATCCACTTTTTTGTGTCTCTCCTTGCTTCTGCTTAACCTGATGAATAAATTATGCAAAGAAATATTCATACAGTTCAGTGAACGAGAAAACAAGGCGGGATCAACTGCAGCCTGAACAAGAGGAGACTGTGTTATGCCAGCGGCAGCACAATAGGAGTGCTGTTCTGATAGTAATTTACTGATGTGGAATGGTGACAGAGGAACACCCACACTTCCTTGTAATTATCCGTCTCGTTACGATCTGGTGTCTGTGACAACAGACAGAGGAGGATCTGGGGGTCAGGAGAGGGTTGTATAGGGGTCAGACTCCAAGCGGTGATCAGAGGAGTCATAGGTTTGCCCCATGAAAGAGATGGTGACAAGCCCGATCCTAACTTGTCCCCTTCTGGTGAGTTTCACCAACCAAGGACGTTGTCATTCTTTTTTCAAAGGATGGGGGAGGTCTTGGAAAACACTGAACATAGGATGCGAAAAAGCATCCCAAGCACCTCGTGCAAAATGCCCTCAGGTACCTTCTTAGTGACCTGGGTGGGCAATTTCTCCATGGTTTTAGGAGGGGGGTTGGGGGTTGTTTTTGGCCCAGGGGAGGCCTATTTTGTAACAAGAAGTGAACCAGAAAAGTATAATTGGTCCATGGGAGAAAGGCTTTTAATAATGAGCTGTATTGTCTGTATTTATTACTACTGGGTTGTTTTTTTTTAAGGGGGTATGTTTTTACATCACTTTTGATTCCATTTATAGTTTAATTATATTTTAACTTTTTTGTGTTAACGTTGTAGACTTTTGTCTGTACTTGTTTTAACTTGGTACTAAGTCCCAAGAAAGGTGGGAAAGTGGGATGTAAATGAATAACTGTGCCATCACCACCATCATCTTGAAAGTTACCAGGATCTGTTCGTTTTGGAACAGCTCTCTCTTTGGTTCCAGCATGAGGTGAAATTCGAGTTTTCTAGCGAATAGCCAGCATCCTAGTTATGACTTATGTGTATACTAGTGCAGTTTGGATGGGGCACATAGGGCTATTCTCTTGTCTTTGTTTTCCATTCAAAAACCTCCCATTGCCTAGGATCTTTCAAGGCAGGGAAGGGACCCATGCCATTGTCATTATCAGGTGGGGAAAGGCTATACACCTGTGGAATCTTCTTTTAAAGAAAGGGAGATGGAAAAGGAAGAATTCTTTGGCATGATTTCTTGATTTCACTTTCATCTTATATGCTGAAATCGGCTTGTATCTCCTCTTCTTCCTAGGTACCGGATGCACAAATCCAGGATGTACAGCCAGTGCGTCAGGATGCGACATTTGTCTCAAGAATTTGGATGGCTACAGATCACTCCCCAGGAATTCCTCTGCATGAAAGCTCTGCTCCTCTTCAGTATTAGTAAGCAAACCTATTTCCATATCACCTGCTTTCTGGGGTGGAAACAGACGGAGGAAAAGTTCCTGTTAGTTCTTCTGTCTGTTGCTAAAGTTCTCATTGGTGTTGTTATTTTGATCATGATGATGGAGGATGAAGAGGAGGAGGAGCCCCCTTGGCTCAGTGAAATGTGTGCCCATGTTGACTCAATGTCCCACAGTTGATTCAATGGGGCTACTCTAGTTGGGAGAAGTCAACAGAAGTTACGCTGTTGTCAGCCCCAATTAGAGTAGACCCATTCATGGAATCATAGAGTTGGAAGAGACCACAAGGGCCATCTAATCCAACCCCTTGCTATGCAGGAACACATGAGATTTGTTCATGAGTTGACCCACATTCAACAATTGATTCAGTGGGTCTACACTAGATGGGCCTAACCAGCAGGATTCAGGCTGTTGTGTCTCAACTACAGTAGACCGATTCACTCCGTGGGTTTTGCAGGTTGTCTTTTAACAGGAAAAGGAGGATACAGTGGGGCCTCCGGCAACCAGACTGGATCACAGAAACATATGGCTATGTCACTATAGCCAGGCATGAAATGAGGACATTAGCCCTGAGATCCACCAAGGACCTCTGTCATTGTTTCATGTCTGTCTATGAAGAGGTAACCAATTGCTTCTTCAAGACTGTCTGCTCACCATGAAGCATGGAATTGCCTTGTGGGAAGACTTCTGGGGGTTGTCATTAAGGCCCAGTACAGATGGGCTGGAAGCTGTGTGCTGACCCTGATTCTAGGGGTCCGAAGCGCACAGCAACCGCACCCTCCGGAAGCCTAGTCTGTACAGACACCGGCATCATTGTGCCCTCCGGGGATGCCATGATGACAACGATGCCACGCAGCATCAAGATGTCGCTGGCAGGAAGTGGCATCATGGCGGCCGTGGTTTAGTTGCTGGAAGTGGGATCACTTGCTTTGATGCGCTTCAAAGAGAGGCAACGTTTCGCTGCCCATGTATACCGGGCCTAAGTCAAGGGAGGATATGCGGCTCAGTTAAGTCTGCATGGGCATATTTATGCTACATAGAGAGGATGTAGGACTAAAGCCAAAATGCTGTTTGGTCCCGGGTTGCTCTTCTTCTTTGCTTCTACCTATTGCCATTTTCCTCTTCCTCTTCTGTGCCTCAGTTCCAGTGGATGGCCTGAAGAATCAGAAGTTCTTCGATGAACTTCGGATGAACTACATCAAAGAACTCGATCGTATCATCGCTTGCAAGAGGAAGAATCCCACGTCCTGCTCCCGGCGTTTCTACCAGCTCACGAAGCTCCTGGACTCAGTGCAGCCTGTAAGTGGAGCGAAAGCATGGCCACACACGTGGAAAAGACGGTTCATAACCTTGGGCGATATCTTGCAGAATCTGCTTCGGCTAAGCTTTCTCCTCTGTTTGGGGCACAGGGAAGGGGGAAGCCCAAAGACCAATGAACTTGTAAAGAGGGCAGGAGACGGTTGTGGCCGCTGAGATGGGGAGGGCCTGTAGGAAGTTTGCAAGCTTTTTGCTAGCAGCTGCATCCATGGATAAGCTCCATCTTCCAATGCTACTGACAGATTAGTTCCTGCCATTTAAGTGCTTCTAGTCTGCTGTAAGCACATTTCTTTTTTTAAAAAAAGCATGAGCAAGTAAAGTTCAGCACACCAGAGGTGTCTACTTAAGCTGTGAGCAAATGTAGTGGAAAGCTCCCGACTGTCTGGAGCGAGTGATCTGTAGGAGGCACAGGAGAATGTGGAGGGTCCATTGTATAATTCTGTAGTGTGGATGGTCCCAGTTGTTTCCCAGCTCCCCACATACACACACTTGGTACTAGCCATGGGGAAACTGGTCACTGTGGTCCACCAACCCTCGCCAACCCTTCTCCTTCTCACCCTCAGATCGCCCGAGAGCTGCACCAGTTCACCTTCGACCTCTTAGTCAAGTCGCACATGGTCAGCGTGGACTATCCAGAAATGATGGCGGAGATCATCTCGGTGCAAGTCCCCAAGATCCTCTCGGGAAAAGTGAAGCCCATCTACTTCCACAGCCAGTGAGAGGGAAGGGTGACCCCGAGGCCCATCGCCCGCTGCGGCCCCGTCCAGCCATTGCCTGCCTCTTAAATCTCTGCACTACCGCAACTGCAGTGCCTTGGAATGCTGTGTGTTCCCAGAGACATACAGCCACGACTACGACAACGACAAAAAACAAAACTACCTTTCTGGTCCTTTCTGCTATTTTCCTCCGGAGCAGTGGAATTAGACCTTTCTCTCTTTGGAACAGCTCATCATGCGCTCAGAGCCCTAGCAATCCCTACCTGTTTTCCCAACCCGTGTTTTTGTGTGTGTGTGTGTGTGTGTGGTGTTGTGGCATGGGGCCCAGCTGCCCTGGTTTACATTGTGAGTTCCCCACAGTGTCTTCAGTGGCCCTGTGTGTGCACAGCATTGTGGGGAGCATTCGCTTTCCAAAAGACGCACACTCACTCAAGTGCACATCCCATGCGCATTGGCTTTGGGTTGTCCTCGTTGCCGCTGTTTCATTTCTTTTCTTTTTTAAAAAACAAAAAACAAAAATGCACAAAAAAATTAAAAAATTAATAATAACCCAAAATGGGTAAAAAAAAGATTATTCAAAATTAAATACTAAGGTTCGTATTGGGATTGGGTAATTTTCTTTCTTCTTCTTTTTTTTAAAAAACTTTTTGAGCAGTTTTGTCTTTATGGGTTTTACTTCCCTGTTTTTTGTGCCCCACACTTTTTCCGAACTGGGTTGCCCACCTCTTTTCTTTCCAGGATTGCAAGAGAAAAAAAAATCTGTAGTTTGTCTCTGAGCCAAGGAAAGGACAAGATAGAAATCCTGGACCCAGAAGGGGAATTTTTTAAAAAGCAGACGGAGGAAACGTAGTAGTAATATGATGCAGTTGCAAAAACAAAACAAAACAAAATAAAACAGAGAGAGAAGACAATGCAACAAGTGTCCTGCCATAGCTGTGGGCATCACACAGACTCCGTTTCCACAAAATTGTGCCTGAGCAAAGGTTGTGGTGCTCCTGAATGCCAAACCAGATGCGGGCCGTTTTTGCTCTGACTATGCATGGGCAGCCATCTTCTTTGGCCGCGGTGACCGCCGACCCAGCCCTCCCCCGAAGTCACTGTCTCTCAAGACGTAGCCCGCGGTGCTGTGTATCCTCCTTGATGCCAGGGGTCTCCTGCAAAATGGCCACCTCTCCGCTACTTTTGGAGGTGACCGCGAGGAGAGATAAGAGTGCTAACTCAACACAAAGTGCCCGAACCATCCGTACGCCGGCTCTTTAATGCTCATAAAAAGATGACCCAACACCTTAAAGAAGAAAAGGTCTTGGAGGTTGACTTTTCCCAGTGCCCTGAAGGCTACAGAGAACTTCTCCTTCTGTGGACCATGAACCTCCGAAACCTCATTTTATCTCCAGCTCTATGTAGCTTGGAAGGGACATCTAAAGGCCTCCTCCTTTTCATTTTTCCCTATGTTATGGTCCCTGAAGCAAAGCCAAACAAGAACACTTATCGACTTTATGAAGGAGGGGGTCCCTCATTTGAAACTGCACATAACTTTGGGTCCTTTGTCCACTCCGCTTCGGGAAATGAGAAACAGGAGAAACCGACGTTTTGTGCCAAAAAACCGTTAATGGAACCAGCGTTCCCAGGACTTGAAACATCCCTGGTTTGTGAAAATACATCCCTTTTTTCCTGTCAAGCTGAGCTTGGATGTGTGCAGCCATTGACTGCAAAATCAAAAGGGTTGACACGCCAAAAAAGAAAAATGGATTTTCAGCTCTTCTCTTTGAACGGTCGGGGCTGTTTTCAAAAACAAAATCTGTGTGGATAGTTCTTTTGAAGGGGAGGAAAGACGCTTGGGTTTTTGGGTCGTCCCCTTCGACAGCTGTACCAAATGCATGAAAGTGTCATTACTTCTCATGATGAAGATAATAATGTCATCCTATTCTCCAACACCCCCCCCCCAATCCAATCCGTTCTTTCTTCTGGTTTCATTCTGCCATTTTCCAGGTCATAGCGAGGTGCACAACGTTGTCTGGTCCCCTCGATTTCTGGGACGAAGGACTAGGCTAGCGGTAACATAACTTACACTTTTGCCTTTCAGTAACGTTTGGATACAAACTGAGTAGTCTCCCCATTGTCAGCCTTTCCTGTTGAACCAAAATCTGGTCATTTCTTCTGCTTTGATGGATCAGGAGAAGCAGCAGGGGGTTTGCCAGATGTTAAATTCAGTGTTAAAATGATGATTGTCTCTTAGTTCCACCAGCACCAGCAAAACGGTGTTGCTTCCAACAAAGCTTCCCTCATTGCTTTATTTTAGGGGGGTAAAATGTGGCCAACAGACCATACTTTTGTGGTCCTTGGTGCCTCCAACCCATTCCCCCAAAGCCCCCCACTCCCAACATTTTCTAAAACTTGGCATTATTTGGGGGGATTTTTTTCCCTAAACCAGAAAGAATTCCCCCCCCCCCGCCAACATATGAAAACATTCAAAATAATAATAACAACCCTCCATAAAAAATTGAGATGGGCAGGAGGGCTGGCAAGAAGAAAACCTCAGCTTTTGCAAAGCCCCTGCTGTGTATTGCAATCCATGAAATTGCTTGAGCCATGACCGTGCTTTGAAGAGTTTTTGAAAGGTCCGTCCAGAATGCCTATCATGAGTATCATGTAAATATTGGATTTGGAAAAAGGGGAATGGTGGTGGGATAGTACTGACTACAGGTTGAGTCTCCTTTATCTGGAATTCCAAAATATTCCAAAACATTTTTCGCGGGTGGCTGAGATAGTGGCACCTTTGCTTTCTGATGGTTCGATGTACACAAATTTCGTTTCATGTACAAACTCGTTAAAATATTGTGTAAAATTATCTTCGTGTATAAAGTGTATATGAAACATAAATGGATTTCACGTTTAGGCTTGGGTCCCATCATCACAATATCTCATTGTGTACATATATGCAAATACAAGTATTCCAAAATCCAAATAAATATCCCAAACCCCTCTGGTCCCAAGCATTTCAGATAAGGGAGACTCGGCTGGTATTTAGCTTCCTTGCTTTCTTTACAGTGGATTTCTGCTGCAGCAGCTTTTAAAAAGTTTGACAAATACCCAAAGCGCTGTCAAAGTCCTAGTCATCAATCCTTTTTTAAAAAATTATTCCTTTTATGCATTTTTTGTTATAGTTGTTAATAATAATAATAATAATAATAATTGTTATTATGCATTTTTAGAAAGGTGTACTTAACACTTTGGGGACATTCTGTTGCGCCATGTCGAAAGTGCCCTTTGATTGACAGCCCAGGTAGTTTAGCCCTTTCTTTTGTCAGATCTGTTTCTTACTCTTTAAAAAACTTGCCAAACTTGAGGTCCTTTTCTGCCAGGTGGAAAAGAAAATAAAGCAAAATGGGGGAATGCATGCATAATACCCAGCACTTTTGGATGCTGTTTCAGAAGGTAGCCTTGATTGAGACTATGGCAAAGTTGCCTATGTATCACTACAGCCAAGTAGTCTGGCTGGAGTCTTCTTGGTTAACCCCAACTAAAGACAACCCATTTGGATGGCAAATCAACACATTGGTAAATCCAACTGAGTCAAAGGGTCTACTGTTTTGGGGTGCCTCTTAGGTTGCTCCCCATGCCGCAGAAAGACATGGCACACCTCCTTTACACTTCGGTTGACTGGAGGATGTACCGAATTGGCGCACAGCAGATGTGCAATTCTCTCTCAACACTAGTCCTTCTCTGATCTTTGTCCCAAAATACCCTATGGCACCTGTGGAAAAGGGAACGAAGCCATCCCTTGAAGGCTGTTGCATTTTTACCACTTACAAAACAAAGGAAAGTCTAGAGTCTTCGGCTGCGGTTGGGCGTCCAACTTTGGTGACAACATCCCTCCATTCACAGAGCTCTTGTCATCGGCTTTTCAAGACGGCAGTCGGAGGGGAGGCTGTGTGTATTTAACAATTTCTGGGCTTTCAGCACTTCGAGATGCCTTATATGTACTGACATTGTTGCCTGATTTTTTGCGCTCGCTGTCCTTGTTGTGCTGCTGTCCTTTTTGGAAGAGGCTTCCTGTCACTTGCAGGAGCTTCGGGAAGCTGCCTTTTTGTACAAACGCACCTTGTGTAAAAGCTTGAGCCATTTCTATGCTTTGCTTGCAGCGGTTTTTTACCCAAAGAATGTGTTGCGAGTTTACCAAAGAACGTGTATATAAAACGGGAAAGAGATTTCAAGTTTGTTTCACAGATCACACAAATCAGCCAAGGATGGCAAGGGAGCCTTCTTTGCCTTGGCACCAGCCTTTCTATGGGGCACCAGTATATGGGGTTAGGAGCTCCATTTTCCTCTTGTTCTGCCCTGGCAGGGGGTAATTGTACAAATGTATTTCCTTGCACGCTAAATTTGTTTGCCAGATTTCTGACTGATCCTGAGCCGCAGACGATCTCTCTTGTGGAAGGAAGAGGCACAATCGTTTTGGGGGACATGATTTGCACTAAGGGAGAAGGGGAGCAGAGAAAAGCACCCCAAATACCTGCTCTCCATTTGAAGGCACTGAAGGGTCTCTGTGCTCAGAGAGTCGGGATGGATGGTTAAAGTCTGCCACTACTTTTTAAAAGATTTTGGGAAAGCATGCAAAAGATGGGTGGGCAAGACCCAGAGCTATAAAATTTGTTTATGCTGCCATCACCGCCTTTGCATCCATCAAGGTGTAGCTGTGGGAAGGAGGGAAGGGTACGGGAGCAATACCTGCCAAATAAAAAATTCTGGGCCCGAACAGACAGGCCAAAATAAAGCTGCTTTGGACCACTTTGGAAGTGTGCTGTTTAAATGCTGCATTTAAGAGGCCAAAAGTTGCACCAAAGCCATGCTCCAGGCCTAAGGACTTGAGCGCAGCTTTGGCGCAGCTTTTGGACTCTTAAGACACGTGTGTCATTTAAACAGCATACCTCCAAAGTGACCCAAAGCAGCTTTGTTTTTGCCTGTCTGTTCAAGCCCAAGGTCCCCAAATTTGACTGAACATTTTAAAATGGTGTGTGTGTGTGTGTGTGTGCAAAGAAAAGGAGAGGGCCAAATGACCCAGGAAAGGTGAACATAGCAAGTGGAAGAGTCCTAAGTGTAAATGGTTTTCAAATACACACTAAAAATTGGGAGCATGAAGGAGGGTTGCCTGCAAAGGCAGAGTTATAATGAATGCAAGGCATTCTTTTGGCCATAGCTGCACCACTGTGTTCAGAAGTAAAAGAGAGATGCTTCTAAAGGTGAAAAAGCTGGGGTTGGAACTTGAAAGTGGCACTGCAAAATATGACATTGCCACAAGGCGGTTGTGCCCCGCTTTAAGTGCATTGGTTTGTTTCAGCAGATGGATGAGAAGACAAATGCAAATCTTCCCTTGCTCCCATACTTTGCAGTTTCACCTCCCACCCTTTGCGCTTATTGTGTAGAGAGCAGAGGGGGCTTTGGAGAAAAGGTGTTGGCGTTGTGCGCCTTGTGTTATTCTCCATTGTCCTGGGGTTGTAACAACACCATCCCCGCTAACCATTTAGAATGGTATAAGGTGATCTGTGAGATATTCTGTAACAATTGTGGCACTTAAAAAAAAAATCAAAAGAAATGTTTTTATTTGTAAATCTTGTTTGTGCACTTTTTTTTTTAAAAAAGCCAAAAATTAAGGCCTACATATATGTAGTTTTTTAAAAATATATATATAGATATATGATATAGATATATGCATCGGATAGAGAACGTACGAGTTGCTGCGCTGTTCGCCAACAGTCTTTGTTTGCACTTAAAAGCGAAGCCTTCTTTGTGCCAGAAGGTTTGTGGGATTGTAGAGTTTGCAGTTGTCATAATGCAGCCAGATAAGCTTTGTGAGGCTAGCAGAGTATCTAAACCAGCAGAAAAAGCTGAAATGTGTAACAGTTGAGTAAAGTTGCAGACGGATCGGGCATCGTCCTCAACTTTGAGAGACGTCACAAACAACAAAAAGTTCGTGATTTTAAAAAGCTCATAAATAATTTTTTAAAAACCAGCCTGTTTTGCTCTTTCTTAAGCCAGTCTGGGCCAAATGCACACCAGCTCTCTTGTGTCACAAGTGTCCGCACCGAAGGGATGGTGGTTTTTCATTTTCAGCCATTTGCCTTTAAGGAGTAAAAGCAACAGGTTTCCCATGTTAAAGTCCATTGAGAGGGATTTGGGCTTCGGGTTCACCAGAACCGACGGCGTGCGATGTCTGGCGAACGCAATGCAAAATCCCACAAAGTGGGTCAGGTTCTTGGTTGTAATACCCAGGTTGCTGGCTCTCCCAGGAACATGGACTGGACAGTTTTCCTTGAAACGTACCAGATTTGGACAGGATTTTTTTTCCCCTTGGCGAATTGTACCTCGCAAAAACGTACATCGAGAAAAATACAAGCACTCCATCCACAAAGGAGAGTTTGCAAGGGGTCCGGAGACCACCTGAATCTCAGAGAATAAGGTTTTTTCTGGTACGTTGAAGTGTGTGCTGGGTACTTAAGCCAAGCTTAATGGAGGAAAGATTAAAGTTTTAAAAAATTAAACGAATCCCTTTGGAACTGTTTTAGTCCATGTTAGTTTGGGTCTCGCCGTTCCCGGACAGCAGGGCAAACTTCATGCTGTATTTCAGCTTGCTCATTTTTCTCTCTTTCTCTGTTTTGGGGGGGTTAATCTTGGATCCTGTTGTTGCTCAAAATACAATAAAAACTGAGAACTTTGGTTGTTGGAAAACGCTTGTGTGCCTTCGTTTGTCCGGTATTTTCTGTTGGGAGGCCCTGACTCTTCTCTGGGATGAAACATTTGAGCAGAATGCAAACTCAGTCCGGCTTCTCTCCAGTCGAAAGACTAGGCTTTGGTCATTTTATTATTGTTGCTTTTATTTTTATTTTTATGCTTCTAATTATTTGGCAGGAGCAGGTCTGCAAAACCAAGCTTCCCTTGATAGCTAATCTATTCGGAAGGGGGAAAAATGAGTAATTGGTTCAGATAAGCTTTTACGGATTTTTCTGCAAATGGATTTTTGTTTGTGCATTTGCTGAATATAGTTCTAAATGGAGGCTATTTCCCCTCCTCTGTCTCTGCTGAGACTTCACCTCCACCATCAGCCTGAAAACCCTCAAAGCGGTTGGACTTTTCTGCAAAACAGTATATTTTCCCCCTTTGCAAACATTTTCCTTTTCCTTTCCGTTTTTATTCCATGGCCTGTATGGACATATTTCTGCTCTGGCTTCATTATAAGACTGACCTCTGATCTCCAAGTAATAAAGAATACTGTGCTTCATCAGGCAAATTCTTTGCTCAAAACACAAGATGGATGTTGGCTTGGTTTTGGAGGATTTTTTATTTTTCAGGCAGATGCAGAGATGCTCAGTCTTGAATTAAGCAAACCAGATTCTAGTGGAAAAACCAGAGTTCTTCCACCAACATAAAAGACTGGGTTTTATGTTTTTCAAACGAATCTTACGGAGCTATACTGCTGGGTAAGGGGAACTGGGAACCCAGTTTGCTCCAGGGTCCTTTCCACATTATAGAATTCTATAACACTATCATTTCATTTTAACTGTCATAGGTGCATTCTGGGATTTGTAGTTTGGGGAAGTACTACCATTCTCTGGCTGAGAACTCTACATAAACCTTCCTAAATTGCAAACCCCAGGATTCAAATAGACGTTGGCGTGGCAGTCTTAAGTGTAATATAGTGCCATAAAAGTGTGGTGTGAAAGCCTTCCAGGACTAAACAAAGCCAAGCAGCTTGGTAACTCCTTGGAGGAGCCTGGTTGGAGAAAAAGGCTGCATCTACACTGCAGAATTAATGCATTTTTGACACTGCTTTAACTGCCCTGGCTCAATGCTATGGAATCCTGGGATTTGTAGTATTGTGGGCTATTAAGCCTCCTTTGCCATGCTGCAAATCCGATCATTCTGACAGATGGAGCCGCTGCAGTTAAAGTGGTGTCAGACTGCATTGTTTCGACAGCACAGATACATCCTGGTTTCCTGATGTTTCCACCATAAACCGAAACACCTGGCTTAAAAAAATCATCAAATCTGGAGACTAAGAGAGGTGTTTCACAGACCTTCAAACAAAGACCATTCAAAGAGTGGCAAGATTAACATCTGAACCAAGAAAGGGTCCTATCTTCCCAGTTCTCTAGAGTCCAATGCTCAAACCGTTGCACCACATTGGCTCCACTCCATGGACAAACACGGCAGGTTTTATTCCTTTGTTTCTTTCCCTTTCCTGCACTGAATTCCCTTTAATCTCCCACCAGCCTTGATCTCCCCACCAGCAAAGCAAATGTCCTTTCGCCAGAATGTACTCGCAAAAGAGCCGACTTAATCAAAAGTACACCTTTTGGAGTACAGCGTAACCTTTCCATGGAGATGCCTGTGTGACGGTCTCCGATTCATCCTCCGTCTCTCCAAAGCCTCCGTCCGCCCAGGTTGCATTTCATGAAGGCTAAAACATATATATTAGACACAAAAACCTCTTTTGCGTATTAAAAAGGATTTGGAAGAAGGAGAGAGAAAGAGGTGGGAGGAAGGAGAGTGCCCACAATGTGTGGTTTATTCTACTATTATTGATATTCTGCCTTTCTCACAAGAGTGGGGCCCAATAACAGAAAAAAGTTGAAACAATGCATGGTGCAAAAGTTAAAACGGTGTTAAACAAATCACCCAGTTGCAATATCATAAAGTGGACTTCCAATATTGTAACTGCTGGGGATGCACATTTCTGCTTGCGGACGCATTTCCAACTCTCGGATTCTGAAAAGGAGCCCGAATTCTACTTTAGTTCCGTTTTGTTTGGATTGTTGCAATGCACTCCGTGTGTGGCTGCCTTTACTTAAAAATGAGGTTTGGAAACCTTGGCAGTTTTAGAAATCTGCAGCCAGGCCGCTGATTGGGGCCAATTGGGAATATGCAGATCCTAAACTCCCACAGTTATTCTGGCTGCCACTCCATTTCAGGGCTGATCATGACCCATAAAGCTCTAAAAGGCTCGGGGGCCTATTTACCTGATCCTGTATGGACTTGATCCTCCTCCTGTATTCATGTCTCATTTATGGCAGTGATCCTCAAATCACAGAGTTGGAAGGTACCCCAAGGTTCATCCAGTTCAATCCCTTTCTGCCATGCAGGAAGACACAATCATAGACATCAATGGAGCTGGAAGATACTCCAAGGACCATTGAATCCAACCTCATTCTGCTCTACAAAAGGGCCGTATCCAGTTGGTGATGACTTAATCCAAGCTGCACATTTGAAACCATATGGGAGCACATTAAGGCACACAGAAGAAGGTGTAAATACACATGGCATCTATACATTGCCTTTGCCCATTGCAATGACACAACACATTGTCAGATGTTTGCATTGAACACTATTGTCACATAAATTGCTCTACATTGGTATTCAGTACAGAGAGTGGATAACATAACATTTACTTTATGCTGAGACGAGGTCGGATTTTGGCCAGAATGGCTGCATCCACACTGCAAAAATAATCCAGTTTGCTTTAACTGCCATGGCTCAATGCTATGGAATTCTGGGGTTTGTAGTTTGGTGAGGTATTTAGCCTTCTCTGTCAGAGAACTCCGATGCCACAACAAACTACAAATCCCACAATTCTGTAGCATGGAGTCACGGCAGTCAAAGTGGTGTCAAACTGGATTATTGCTGCAGTGCAGATGCAGCTAAAGCGGTTCATGTGTGCAGTGCCGAATCGGGGTCCTCGTGTATGGATGTTGCTTTTGTGTGAGCAAGAGGAAACAAAATTTGGGGCAAAACTGGTCCACATTTTCTGCAAAGCCGAACGCATGCCTTCATGCATCGATCAATCAACCCTCTTTGAATTTTTCATAGCAATTGGGTCCCTGGAGTAGAAGGAGGGGCAGCTTCCAACAGAGAACCATATATATATATATATATATATATATATATATTTTCCTGGAGTCTGAAAGAGCCTGAGTTTGTTTCATGGAAATAATGTAGTACGTGGCACTCAACTCCAGAAAAGTGAAATTGCCGTGTAGGACAGCGCAGGGCTGCAATTTACTCTTCGGCATTACATTAGCAACCTCTTTCCCAACCCCGCCATTAATGACTAAAATAAAGCACTTATTACCGGGCAATGCCAACCAAGACCTCCATAGACCAACAACAGCTAGCATAACAAAGAAGACCTCCTTTTGCTCTCTTGAGTAGACATAGTGCATCAAGGATGGAGATACTGGGAGGACAAAGTGAGGGCTTTGTCCCCAAAATTAAGAATCCGGTTCCTTCCAATGAAATTTTCCTTCCATCTCCAAACTCCTAGCATTGCAACTAGAAATCCTGTTTGTTGCGTTTGCTATTCTCTTGGTCACAGCTTGGATACCAAAACAAGAGCCAGTCCTCTGCATCAGTGACTTGGTTAAGTATCCCTAACATATAGAGCAAATCCAGGCTGTTTGCAAAGTTGTTCTTTCCAATTTTATACCAGGTTACAATAAACCAACAAAGCTGGGACTGGTATAAAATAATCTGTGATCATACCCGGGAGCTGGCAGTAAATAGAACAGGTGGAAAAATAAAGACCCAAATTGTAAAACCATTTTTAAAAAAGTAATTAAATATTATAAATATCGAAAAGGGATGAATAAAGAAAGTAGATGAGAATTGAATTGAAGAAATGGAAAGGGAGGAGTGGAAGTCAAGGGGTGACTGGGATTGAAGGAAGACATAAAAATGATAAAATTTTAGTAGGTAGATGTAGTTGGAAGATAGTTAGCAAGGAATAAATCAAAGTATGTATGTATGTATGGGAATGTATGTGAATGTGGAAATATTCTTATTTGCAAGATGAATAAAAACTGTTTTGGGGGGGAAAGGAAAATAAATAAAATATAGATGCATCTCCAAAATAAAATTGGAAAGAAAAGGAACAAAAACCAGGAACTTCAGTCTGAATGCAACCTGAGTTAAGTATTGTATACTATGCAATACTATACTATACTTAAGTAAATAAGGCTCCCAGGTTGATCCACCCAAAAAATGCATCCAAAAAAACCATCCACCCAAAAAGGCCTCATTCATCTGCCATTCAATTCCTGGCAAAATGGGCCTCCTCCTTCCTCTGCCGGGTAAAATAAATTGGCAGAGAGAGCGGCAATCATGGCAATAGTGCTACAGTGACGACTAAGTAGCAATCGTACATACAGAATAGTTTAGGGATGGTGAGTAACTCCAAGTAACTGTTTCATAGTCCTAATTGTGCCACTATTACCTTGATTGTAACTCCTTGGCCAGCCTGCTTTGCTGGGCCTCCACTGCAGGGGAGACGGAAGTCCATTCTGCAAGTGATTCGCACACGGGTCAAGACATTTCCATCAGGTTTTGGGGAGGGGAGTTCAGGCCAGGAAAGATTACCTTGGTGAAGTCAACGTACTTTGTTGTTGTTGTGTGCCTTCAAGCTGTTTCTGACTTTATTCTATCGGAGAGTTTTCTTAGCAAAGTTCATTCAGAGGGGATTTGAGGCTGAGAGTGTGTGACTTGTCCAAGGTCACCCAACAGGTTTCCATGGCTAATAATAATATATAATAATAAAATGTTATTTATAGCCCACTCCTCTGTATCCAATCGGAGCGGGTTACATCAATCAAAAGATACAAGATAAAATATACATTGCCCATGCCCAACCACCCGCCCCTTAAGATAGAATTAAACTAGCATCAATTAAAACAACATAGTTAAAATTACAATATAAAATAACAAGCCATTGCATTGATTTGAACCCTGCTCTGCAGCTTGACAGTCCAACACACACAAACTACTATGCAACACTACCTCTCCATATACTTACTAAGAAGGGTAGAATTCAGAGACATAACTATGTTTGCCTACAAGATCAATGTGCAAATTGATATAGCCGTAGCTCTTTTGAGATTATGTGAAAAGTTGTAACATAAGCTTCCACAGACTTGGTTTGCTTCCCCAGATTCATGGAGCGAAGTGATGCCCAGGAAGGACCTTTATAATCGGACTGTACGAATAGCCATTGAAATGCCAAACTTGCAGGTCAGATGATGAGATGAATAGTCCAGTTTTAACCATGGCCATCGAGAGACAAAGGCACGAAGAAAGATGTTGTCTGAGGCTAGACCCAGAAGTTTTGCATTTCTATGGCCGATCATAGAGATCCTTCCAGGGCACCAGTTCACTCCATGGACCCACTCCAATGATGGACACCCAAAACCATTGCAATGGATGACAGTGTTTCTAGGTCTTGACCCATGCCTCCGGGCTCCTCATGTCTTACTTCTTCTGTCATTAAACTTGTTGTTTGTTGGTCTCTCCATTTTAAGGCCATGGCTACCTTTGCAGTGAGGTCTACCAAAGCTCCCTGCCTGCCTGGCCTTCCAGTCGCTCAACCCACCAAACATCTTTTTTTTTCCAATTCACGTAACTCCAGACTGCTGGCCCTTATTCGGTTTGCACTCCTTTGCCATTGTACAGAAGAAGGGGAAGAAAGCATTCCTCTGTATAGGAAAACTGGCCCTCTCTCCGGTCAGCCTTGGTTTGGCACCGGAGGACTTTAGCCACAATAACTCTCTTCACTAGAATAAATTATAGGAATTGATTCATTGCATGCTTCTGGTTCCAGAACAAATTTGCCTGGAGCACTGTTGGATGCTTTAAAAATGTGTGCGTGTGTGTATGTAAGAAACCGAAAGAGAATTTCTGGATTTATACACTTGGCATTGATGGCCGGAGCTTAGAGGACACGTCTGACGTTCTCCATCCATCTTAGAATCCTCTCCATTTCTTGACTGCCATCTTGGTAGAGTTTACCTTCCTCCGGAGCTGCCAAAGAAGTTGGGAGCCAAAACTTGTTGCCATCATAGTCGGATATTTCTGGTTTGTTAGTCATTCTTCTCTGTATAAGACCTCAGAATTGTATCACCTGATGGAGTCTGCTCGAAACTGACGTCGGGCTTCGATGCTTCCAAAATGAAATTGCCTCGTAAAAACCCTTAAGATGTCTCCAAGCAAAAACTCCATAAGATTTACAAGGGAGAGAGGGGAAAAAATAATAATGATAATTGCACTCCATCATGAAGCCCAGGATTAACTCATCCAAGAGAAGAAAGTGAAAATGTGAAATAGTCTATTAGTCACATTTAACTGAAGGATGAGAAGATTCAGTCCCTCTGTCCATGTTGGGAAAGGAAGGCCCTTGGAGCTCAGAGAGACCCCAATTGCACAAAAACTCCACTTTTCAGGCTGAACGGTCTGGTCTCTTATTTAGTTCTGTCTCTGTTTGCTTTCTGCTCTTCCAGTTCCTCCGCTCACTGGCAGGCATCTCTCATTTAGTAAATGCATCTCTGTTGCTCAACACAAACAGGAAAACAAGAGTTTGTGTTATTTATTTCTGACCGGAAAAAAAGAAGAAGCTTGTCTTGCAGCAATTTGTCTGACCTGGGCACAACATGAAGGAAACGCTCCCCAGGCAGGGACTCATTGTGAGATTGTGTTTTTCCAGCGGCCTTAATTTGCATGAGCAGAGCTGACACGAGGCAAAGGCCTCCGTCTTGCCATTTTCTCTTCTCAAGATGAGAAAGAAGCAAATTCTCTCGCGCGGCAAAGCTCCCGGAGGCCGGATCCTTATATTTGGATTCTTTCTAGAGATGTTTACAAGCAGCACCATGTTGCCAACTTTTACTTCCCCAGGAGTCTACGCAAGGTCTTCTTCACAGTGTGTGGCTGGTGATTCCATCTTGACCATTGGGTTGGATGGGGGAGTTTATCTTCTCCAAACAGGACGAGATCCAGTTTCCTTTGTTGTTGTGTTCCTTGGAAACAATGTTGTGTGTGCAGGAAGGTTGGGGTAGGGACCAGACAAAAATGAAAAAGTTGGGAAGGAAGGGAGATTGCATGCAGGCATCCATCAATAAGGAAGGTGGCATGGTGCCCTGGTTCACCTTGACTCTTCTCTATATTTCTCCTACATATTCATTTGATGGACTAAAAGCTACACAATAAAGATGTTAAGGGCAGAATTGTGTTGTGGCTTTAAGCTGGCCACCTCTCCTTTTTCTTCTCCTTCCTCCTCCTTCTCCTCTCCTCTTCTTCCCTCCCTTTCCTCTTCTTCCTCCTCCTCCTCTCCTTTCCTTCTTTCTTTCCTTCTTCTCCTTTTTCCACTCCTTCTCCTCCTCCTTAAGAAGGACCTTTCTTGTTGTTGTGTGCCTTCAAGTCGCTTCCAACTGAGGAGTTTATCACACTGGGTCTAATTTGAGAATTAAGGAGAGATTAAAGTGCATTTAAAGCATTCTGCCAATAAAGCAAAAATGGGAAGTAATTGCACGAATGATCATCACAAGCAATTGTGCAAATAAAGGGATATTGGAAATGCACTGTCGCAGAAATCCAAAAAGTAAAAAAGATGTGCATTAATGCTTCTTTGTGACCACTTTAACAATGGGTTTTGTGCGACATTGTGTGAAACCATTTTGCATACATACGTGATTTTTCCAGGATATTCACGGAATAAACTCGCGAACTCCTTCGTGTGATAAACAGATACCCTAAAGCAAACCTGTATGGAGTGCTGTTGGCACAGTTTGCTCAGAAAGGGTTCACCATCGCCTTCCTTGGAGGCTGAGTGGAGTCTGCTGATAAAAGGTGAAAGAAATCCCTGCCTTTCTTTTCCCAGCTTTGTTTCTCAAGAAGTCAGGTTTCTCAAGATACTCTGAGATTGCTGCATGCGACGATTCCTCCCTTGCAATAAAGTCAGCCCTTAGTTTTCTTAGAGAGCTGTCCCTTTGGGAGCGGGGGCTTCCTGGGCTCATCTTTGTCGCAGCCTTAAAGAGTTTGTCTTCAAGAAACAGTTTGACAGAGTCGGGGGAAAATGGCTTATTTGTTTTCTTTGAATAAGCAGCATCATTTCTGCTTCATTAAAGGGAGGAAAAGCAGCCAAGGACAACATGGGATGATGTCAAATGATCCCTAAACAGATGAAGACTGTCTAACTCCAGACCTTGAGAAGCCCATCTGCTCGGGATGTTCAAAAGGGCAAGAAACTGTTGTTGAGACCCAGGGGGCATAAAGAAAAGATTGCCAAAAGAGGTGGTGGTTTACATTGGGGGAGCCATGCTTCAGAAAGGAGTCAAATTGGAGCATGCTGGACCTTTTTTTAAAATGCCAGCTTGTTGGGGGCAGCCTATTTTCTATCATATTTGAATACCATCCGGCCATGCCAGTTCAGAAGAGTCCCGAGTGCATCAGAAATGCCTGACACCGAAACACTCTTGCTGGTGCCTGATATGAATCTTTGCAATGCACTAACAGGGTTTTGTTTGGCCTTTGCAGCATTGTAAAGTTGCATAGCACAGACTTCGGACATCATTTTTAGAATTTAAATTGGCCTAATTGATTATATCCGGTTTGCGCACATCCTATGGTCAGCATTATTTTAGGTACTTTAAATCATCTGGATTTAATTGATAAATGATATAATATTTTTGTAGTCTTTTAAAATTAGCAGTCTCATTATTTGTGAGGCTAAATTTATTGCACTCCCATCCTGTGATCTTTGGCTGTAGGCTATAAATATTTAGAGAAATAGATAGAGAGAACCAGCATGGCATGATGGTTTATCGAGTTTATCACACAAAGGAGATCGGGACTTTATCCCGCAAATATCCTGGAAAAATCGCACAATTACGTGAAATGATTTCACATGACTTTGCACAAAATCCGCCATTTCAGTGGTCACAAAGAAGCGTTAATATGCATCTTTTTCCTTCTGGGATTTCTGCGATAATGAATTTCCGATGTCACTTTATTTGCATAATTGCATGTGATAACCATTTGCGCAATTACTTGCCATTTTTGCTTTATTTGCAAAATGCACTTTAATCTCTCTTTAATGCTGAAATTAGCCCCAGTGTGATAAACTCCTATATAGTGGTTTAAGCATTGGACTATAACTCTGGAGACCAGGGTTTAATCTCCAGCTGCACCATGAAACCCAACGGGTGACTTTGGGCAAAGCACATGCTCTCGGCCTCAGGGGAAGGCAATGGAAAACCTACTCTGAACAAATCTGGGCCCAAGGTTGCCATAAATTGGGAATGGCTTGAAGGCACACAGCAACAAAACAGAGAGAGAAAGAGAGAGGTGGTGGATAAAATAACTCTAGCAATCCGCCATGGTGGAAAGAGTAAGTTAAAAAAGCCTTGGATGCAAAGTGGTTCTGAGGTGAATGTCCGCCGGGTGCCATCTCACAAGAGGTCCAACCTCTTCCTCATCTTCATCCCTTTTTGTTGGCTTGCTTGCTGGAGGGATATTTCTTTCCTAAGTGAAAGAGGAGAGATGTCAAAAGCTTTCTTGGCCACTATCCATAGTTTTTGGTAGGTTTTTGGGGCTCTGTGGCCATGTTCTAGAAGAGTTTATTCCTGATGTTTCGCCTGCATCTGTGGCTGGCATCTTCAGAGAATTCTCAATGGGGATTCTGAGATGCTGACGAAACAGGAATCAACTCTTCTGGAACATGGCCACAGAGCCCGAAAAACCCACAAGAAACAAAGGAGGAGAAACTTTATCATCTGTACCTTGTGCAAACAGCATTATGATGGGCATGGTGGGCATGGTGCCCAGACCCTTGAGCAAAGACAGAAGCTTGGCATGGTGACCTCCATCTAACCGCAATTGCAGAGCATGAGGTTTAGAGATCTGGCTGAATACGAACCTTGCGGGTTTTCGGAGAGCTCTAGAGTGGGAAATATTCAGAGGATGGCTATAACTTTGAAAGACGCCAAAGCTGCAAGTTCACTTCAATTGAGAGGCTCATGCTTTATTCCTGCAGCCGGCATGGAAACATGGATTTGGGTCAAAAAAGCAGAATTTTGTTTAAGATGGCAATAGCTCTAAATGGTCTGTGAGAGAACGCATGGACTACTTCTTTTCTGTTGGATGTAAGTTTGCATCCAGCCCCCATCTTTTCCAATTAGGATTGATTCCTCATTATCTTTTCAATTAGTCTCATTTCGGCACTTAACGCTCCAACAAATTCCTGATTTGCAGCCTCTAAGAGAATCCCTAGGAAGACGTGGGATTTAAAAGACTTTTGCCTGCCTTTAATGTTCCTCCTTGGCAGCATCAAATGGAACTAATGGGAAGATTTCAAAGATGGGGTTTGGGAAAAGAACTTTTTTTGGGGGGTGGGAAGATATGAGAAACAGACCAGGCTTTGGGCATCTTTGTTCAAGAAGGATATTGAGAAGCTGGAAAGTGTCCAGAAAAAGGCAACCAAGATGATCAATGGTTTGGAAAGCAAAAGGCCTTGGAAGAACAGCTGAGGAGGCTGAACAGCTAAGGTTTCATGCCCTGCCATCTGCATATCTCAAAGGAAAATAATAGTATTCTGAATCAGGGGCAAACCTGGGTTTTGGGATGCAGCTCCATCAAAAACATACTCATTAATTAGTTATTACTTTGACCACAATACACCTCTCCAAGACATTTGTTATCTGTTCTCTCCAAAACAAAAAC